>FR990003.1:7230535-7696289 GCA_905404265.1 Fabriciana adippe
ATATTAATCCTAAAAACTTAGATTTAAATTTGCTTAATCAATATTTCTCTTCTTCTAGTATTATAGATAATACAAACAAATCAAATACACTTAATCTTCTTTCAACTTTGCCTACTCCTGACTTTCCTTGTTTCACTTTTAGTCAAATCTCCGAAAGTGATGTTAAGAGAAATATTATGGCAATTAAATCTAATGCCGTTGGGGCGGATTCTATAAGTCGCAATATGATTCTTCCTATTATTAACCTTATTGTTCCTATAATCACATCTATCTTTAATGACTCCTTAAATCTCCACAAGTTTCCTTCGTCCTGGAAAGATGGCCAAATTATTCCGCTCCCAAAAAAACCTAATCCTTCTTCCTTTTCTGACTACCGACCCATTTCAATTCTTCCTTTTCTATCCAAGGTCCTCGAACGCCTCGTGCATCAACAGCTAAGCATTTTTCTACACCAAAATAGTCTATTAAATCCTTTTCAATCGGGTTTCCGTCCTAGTCATAGCACGATTACTGCGTTAACTAAAATTACAGATGACGTCAGAGAAAGCATGGACAACAAAAAGCTTACGGTATTGACACTATTAGATTTTACAAACGCTTTTAATACAGTAGATTTTGACATTTTACTTGCCATTCTAGTTTCTCTTAACATATCTCCTGAGGTGGTTGACTGGTTTCGTTGTTACTTGTGTGATCGCCGGCAGCGTATACGAATTGAAGATTCGTACTCTGAATGGTCTACAATTAATGCTGGTGTTCCACAAGGTGGCGTGTTGTCTCCTCTCCTTTTTTCAATTTTTATTAATTCTATCTCTCAACAAATTTCTTCTCACTACCACCTGTATGCCGACGATTTGCAAATTTATGCCATGACTACTGTCGAGAATTTGCCTAATACCATTAATAATATCAATAAAGATTTGTCACTGATATCATCATGGGGTAATTCATATGGACTCAATTTAAATCCTGATAAATCTCAAGCAATAATTATAGGCAGCCAGAGACTATTATGCAAAGTTAAAAATATGCACGTACCACCCATACTTCTTAATGGTGTCCAAATTATGTTTACTGATAAAGTAAAAAACCTGGGTATTTTAATTGACCAGTATTTATCGTGGGGACCGCAGATAAGTGAGCTGAGCAGGAAGATGTTTGGAGCGATTTCTTCTCTTCGTAGATTAAAAAATTTTCTGCCCATACCTACCAAAATTGTGCTGGCAAACTCTCTTCTACTACCGATTCTTGATTATGCTGACGTTTGTTATCTTGATATCAACGAAGAATATTTAAATAAACTTGAGCGACTTCAAAATCTTTGTATACGGTTTATTTTCGGCCTTCGAAAGTATGACCACGTTTCAGAATTTCGCAAAAAACTCAAGTGGCTTCCTATTCGTTTCCGCAGGAATACTCACATTCTCCATCTTCTTTACTGTGTGCTGTTTCACCCTTCAACTCCTTTTTATCTAAAAGAGCGCTTTGAATTTTTAAGTGACTCTCATAGTCGTTCTCTTCGCTCGGAGCACAACCTAGTTCTCAAAATTCCCCCGCATTCTTCATGTTTCTATTCGAACTCGTATACCGTAAAAGCTGCCCGGCTCTGGAATACACTTCCTTTAAAAGTTAAAAGTGCCAAAAGTCTTGATAAATTTAAGTTGTTATTAAAAGAATATTACCTGTCCCTTTAGTGCTTTCTTATTTAATTGTATCTTGTTCTTGTTTATGTATGTTTGTAAGTATGTATGTATATAAGTTAGTATGTATATGTGTATTATGTTTGTATTTTTGTTTTGTGTGTATAAGTATGTATAAGTATGTATGTATATATGTATGTATGTACGTTTGTATGTATATGTGTATTGTTTATCTATTTGTATTGTATGTATAAGTATCTCAAATACTGTATTATAGCAAGTACACCGCCTACCGTTTCTCTCACACTCTCCTTTACCTGATAGTTGGTTGCCTGGAAGAGATCGCTTTAAGCGATAAGGCCGCCTGCTGTACATCTATGTTTATTATTATTATTATTATTTTTAATTAATGTCTGTATACATTTTTTGTTTGGTGTACAATAAAGAGTATTATTATTATTATTACTTCTGAAAAAGCTACAGAATTAAATTCTAATCTCCAACTTACTTTACATCCCATTGAAAATTACCAGGATAGTGCAGTTAAAAATAATAAACAGACAAATCAAAATAAACAAAATTGTCTGAACAGAACGCAAGAAGTCCTAAAACTTTTAAGAACTTCACATTTAAACCGTGAAGAATCCGAAGCCTTACGCGATTTATGTAGTAAATATTCAGATATCTTCCATCTTCCTGGTGATCAGCTTTCTTCAACCGATACTATTGAACATCAAATCCGTACTACCACTGATCAACCAATCAATGTCAAGTCATATAGATTTCCCGAGGTCCACAAACATGAAGTCGCCACACAAATAGATAAAATGTTGGATCAAAATATCATCCAACCTTCACTTTCTCCTTGGTCTTCTCCTATTTGGATAGTTCCAAAAAAATTAGATGCATCTGGTAAAAAGAAATGGCGTATCGTAATCGACTATCGTAAATTAAACGATATTACCATTGGCGAAACTTATCCTATTCCGAACATAACTGAAATTTTAGATCAATTAGGTAAATCCAAATACTTCTCAACCCTTGACCTTGCGTCTGGTTTCCATTAGATTAAAATGAATCCCAAAGATTCCTGTAAAACAGCTTTCAGCGTCCCACAAGGCCATTTTGAATTTTGTCGTATGCCATTTGGTTTAAAGAATGCCCCATCTACCTTTCAACGTCTAATGAACAATGTACTTACTGGTCTTCAAGGCGAAAAATGTTTTGTATATCTTGATGACGTAGTAATTTACTCGCATGATTTACTAAGCCGTATCGAAAACATTGCAGCAGTTTTCCAAAAACTCAGTTTTTTCAACTTGAAATTACAACCTGATAAATGTGAGTTTTTACGAAAAGAAGTCGGTTATCTAGGTCATGTTATCACTGAAAATGGTTTAAAACCTGATCCCAATAAAACCAAATCTGTTCAAGAATTTCCTGTCCCAAAATGTCCCAAAGAGATAAAATCCTTTTTAGGACTCATATCGTACTACAGAAGATTTATTCCCGATTTTTCTAAATTGTCTAAGCCTCTCACCACTCTTTTGAAAAAAGAAATTCCTTTTGTATGATCCAACGAGCAACAGCTCGCATTCGAAACATTGAAAGATAAATTGATTTCCGCTCCTGTCCTTGCTTACCCTGATTTTACTAAACCTTTTACGCTTACTTGCGATGCTTCTAATTATGCTATCTCTGCCATTCTTTCTCAAGGTCCTATTGGCAAGGATCATCCTATAGCTTACTCTTCCAGAACATTAAATAAAAATGAACTCAACTATAGCACTACTGAAAAGGAGCTTCTGGCAATAATTTTTGGTTGCAAAAATTTTCGCCCTTATCTTTTTGGCAGAAAATTCTACATAGTCACTGATCATCGTCCTTTAAAGTGGCTTTTTAATCACTCAGATCCCAGCAGTAAAATGCAAAGATGGCGTCTCCAATTAGAGGAATTTGAATATGAAATTATATATCAAAAAGGGAAATTAAATTCTGCAGCCGATGCCCTCTCAAGATATCCTGTCCATCCAATTACTCATGGAAATTCTAAAGAATTTACCAAAGCTTCGTCTCCTCCTGAAAATCCAGTTCCTCCTGTACCTGAAAATCCTACTGATGAAAATCTTCCATTTAGCCCTTTGACCTTAGACGATTTGGATATCCAAATCTCTGACAATGAACAAATCAATTTTGATGGCTTACCTTCAATCGACCTCCTAGAAAACGACAATCTTTTATTATCTCCTAATCCTACTACATCTTCTAAATCTTTAAAATCAACTGATGTTCAACCTCCAACTGTTCGTGAAACTCCTATATCTTCAACTCCTCCAGCTGCAATATCTGAAACATGTCAAAATAACTATTCAGTAGATCCGCAACCTTCTACCAGTCGATCAAACTCTCAACCTGAAATAAATGATAATTATTCTAAATTCCTGAAATCAAATATTTCCTGTAACACCCCTATAATTGAACATAATGATAATTTATTGAAAACACAAAATAAAATAATTGTAATCCCTACTTCTTTAGATCTTGATGAATCCATACCTTATGTGCAGGACATCTTGTCAAGCTGCCCTGAATCCCAATCTTTTATTGAATCTGAAAGAATTCTTCACTCATTTAAAACCCTTACGCATAATAATAAACAATATGTCTTCTTATTTATAAAAGTGCATCATTTTGATGACTGTAGCCATCCCGATATATTTGAAACTATAAAATCATTTAGGAATCATCTTATGTCAAATCCAGAAAAAGAACAAAGAATAAGCATAACCGATTTTAAAAATCCGTTTGACCGTCACATTTATTCAAAAATGTATAATATGTTAGCATACTTATTTAATAATACAGGTATTGAAAATTCATATTTATCGTAATAAAATATATTATCCTAACCCAAGTGAAGTCAAAAAGATCCTTAAAGAAAACCATGACATACCCGTAGCAGGTCACCTTGGTTCAAGTCGAATGTTTAATAGAATCCGCGAACAATTTTACTGGAAAAACATACGTAGTGACATTGAAAATTATGTAAAAGAATGCTCATCCTGTCAAACAAATAAAGCACTCCGCAAAGTGAATAGAGCTCCCATGCAAATTACTACTACTTCAACTGTTCCTTTTGAACGAGTTTCTTTAGATATTGTTGGTCCGCTCCCAGAATCTGGAACTGCTAAACTTAAATATATTTTAACTATCCAGGATGACCTCACAAAGTTTTCCGCCGCTTATCCTATCAGAAGTACAACTGCCGAAGAAACCAGTGATTGTCTCCTTCATTTTATTTCTCAATTTGGTATCCCTAAAACTATCCTTACAGATCAGGGTACCAATTTTACAGCTGAACTCTTCAAAGAAACCTGTTCCTTTTTAAAGATTAAACAATTGTGGTCTTCTCCCTATCATCCTCAAACACAAGGAGCCTTAGAACGGAGCCATTCCACTTTAAAAGAATATTTAAAATCCTATGTAGATGAATCTCATACTAACTGGCCGCGATATGTTTATACTGCCATGTTAGCGTATAACACTGCTGTACACTCCACTACTAATTACTCTCCTCACGAACTTCTCTTTGGTAATAAACCATATCTTCCAAATTCCATTTTTGAGCCCTCTTCTCCTAATGCTACATATTCCGATTATGTACAGATGCTTAAACACCGTTTCCAATTCACTCGCGCTAAAGCAGTAGAAAATATTCAAAAATCAAAAGAATCATCAAAAACGTATTACGATTCACGTTCAAAACCTGTTAGCTACAAAGTTGGTGATTATGTATTCTTAAAAAATCACCTAAGACTCCGTAAAGCATTATCTCCAATTTGGAAAGGACCCTATAAAGTTGTTAAAGTTAATGGGAGAAATACATTAACTCTTTTAATTAACAGACGTCATGTAAATCATCATTTTGATTAAGTAAAGCTTGCACGTCGCAATAGCGACCAATAAAAGTAGTTTTATTTTAGCTATCTATTTTATTATTTCTAAATATTCTATTTCAGCTTCGCATCTTTAGTAAGAGGAAACTTCATCCAGCCTGTCAGGAAAAGTCCTGGTATACAATTCGACCCCATTGGTTCCTTAAAAATTATAGACGGATATCTTAGTGTAGTAATTCCGACTGATATTTCATTTATTAAATCTCATATAGAAAACTTGAACGGTGTAATAGGCACCTCGCGATATCTATGTAAACAAAGTAGCGCTTTCACTGAGCTCGAATGTCATAATATGTTACAGCCATTATCTGTTCGATACTACGACATAATTAGAGACTTTGAATCTATTTCTCATCTCATTGAGCCGAGATCCAAAAGATCCGCTTGGTTCGGTGGCATAGGCACCGCATTTAAACATTTATTTGGAACTATGGATGAAAACAATGCAATTATGTATAACAGTGCCATTAAATCAGTAGAGAATGATCAATTAAAATTATCGCAATTAATGAAAGAAAATATCTTGGTAACTACATCTACACTTTCTTCTTATAAAAATACTATAAATGACATTAGTAATAATGAACAAAGATTAAATAGCGCTGTTGAAAGCTATCTAATAATATAAGGAATTTAACCTTGTTAACCGATAATTTAATTATAAAATCTAATTTTAATGAAATGCTAAATATGTTAGAGAGTAGTTTACTTACTTTATCATTTAAATTAGAGGACATAATTAATGGAATAATGTTTAGTAGGTAAATCTAATATTTTACATCCTTCAATTATTACTCCGAAACAGTTGTTTTCCGAATTGGTGAACAATTATCGATTTTTACCAAACTATAGACATTTTCCTGTAAATCTTTCATTGGACAACATGTATGTGTTATTAAATATTTCCGAATTAGCTAGTTTCTATAGTCAATATAAAATTGTGTTTGTTCTTAAGGTCCCACTTGTGACCTCCAACGAATTTAGTTTATATAACTGTATTCCATTTCCAGTTATAAACGAATTTAAAAATAAAACTTATACAACTATTATTTCATCGACAAAATATATAGGCATAACCAGTGGCGTAGCGTGCACTTTTGCCGCCGGGGGCCGAAGTCAAATTCGCCGCCATCTTCTTTGGGCAATTAATTTAAGGCCAATAAATCGGGACCATTTCCGATTAATAACTTGGCAAGCGATTCGACCACATCAAGTGAGAATTCAGTTTATTATGGATTAATTATTTAACAATAAGGCCCAATGCTTTTGCTATTCCAAATCAAGAAGCATTTAATTGCGCAAAATAGGTTAAAATCTATAATGCTACAGGTCCGGGATCACAAATTGTTTGGAAATTAAATGACGGCGATCAAGGAAGAAACTGTAAATCACATGTGCTTCAAGAAGTTTGTAAGATTATAATATGAGAGTACAATATGCTTGATAATTATGCCATGTTATCTGCTGTCTGATGGAATGGTGAAAAGGTTAAACTAGAACTTGGAACGGCAACTAGCAAAGGTTGTGACTTGTGGATAGAAATTAAAGAATTAGGTTGAACATTTACCATTAATATATAATTCATTCATCGTAACGAACTGCCGTACACGAAAGTAATTTACATCAGCTTATACTATCGGGAGTCTGATACGCATATGATCGGGGGAGATCCCCAGAAACATTATACCACATATCCTAGTGACGTGAGAAAAGTAGCGCAAAACGCCTGCAACAGAAGATGCCTGCCATGGCGATCACAGTAGGCTTACGAAGCGGGACGTGAACAAAGCCACAAACAGCCCCAAACACCGATAAGCCTGGTGAAGCTAAAAGTGAAAATTACAAGGAAGACAAATAGGACAGGAGCCGACACGGGACAGGTTATTACACCAAACCTCTCACCAACCAAAGAAACCAGACACCACATGCAAAACGCCTATATATAGCGGTTGTGAGAGAAACTGGGAAAACGCACCTTACAACATGTGAAATATCAGACAAGCCTTTCGAACTTGGAAACGAGGGTTTGCTGAAAGCATTACAACATCAGAATACATTAGGGGCAACAAACCATGGAGCAACGCCGCCAATCACGTGGCGCTCTATAATATGAAGCACGGTCTCGTGCAACTAGAAAAGTTGGAAGAAGGAAAAACCAAACCCCTTAAATAGGGCTATAATATACTACAATGACTAAAGATGGTAAGACGAAGAGTTAATCAGAACGCTAGCATCCTAAACCAAATGTGCCAGCATAGGAAGCCAAAGAAACCAATCGGGAAGCTGGCAACCTACACCAATAATGTCAGGATCTCACACCAACATCACCTGAGAGCACCGTGAGAAAAAGAGGAAATCTCCCTCTGGCATACTACACCAAAAATGCCAGCATTCTACGCAAAGAGTACCTGAGAGCGCAGTACTAACTTATAGCACAACTGCTCTCAAAGCTCTTAAAAGTTGCAACGATGGGCTCATTTAGCCCGAATTAAAATAAAAAATCTCAAATAATGGCAAGGAAAAAGAGTATGTGGTGTTCGCATATTCCATGAAAAACGTTCTCTCTGAGGCGTTCTTTGAGGTAAGGTGAAGCATTGTCAACTTCCCAACTTCGGGATGTTACTGAAAATTTCTTCACAGAAAAAAGAATTATTATCTCTGGTCTAAACTGGGACTCGAACACAGAATATTCTCAAAAATATGTATTTTCAATTTTATACTAACCAAAGTTAATCGTGGAAAAATAACCGATCAGTAATTGCAAAAATGATGCAAAACATTTGCTTTTTGTTTAATAATAACTATAACTACCTACTTCCTATCACACTAAAATAACTAAATAAATATAACTGTGTGTTATAATTTTGCATGTTTTCCACTTTTCACGCCTTTTGCGTATGAAGATTCACCCAGGGCGGAAAGGTTTTTTTTTTTAATTATTTATTATTAGTCTTCGAATAAAATGACTAAACTTCCGAGTAAAATTAAATGGACGAAAGATAATGATGATGTCAAAATTTTAAAGATTTCGTTTGAGCCATTTATTTATGAGATCTTATAATTTAGTAAATAATAACAATGATGGTATAACCTCGTTGAATAATAAAAATAAGTAGTTCTTCTTTGTCAATTTTTTTTTTAATTTTTTCGCACCGTTATATTTCAAAAGTAAAAATTCTTTCGTAATCATAGTCCAGTAGCTTATATAGGGGGCGGCATGATCAGAATTCCTATTCAGCAATGAAAATTACTTAGCAATAACCCGATAGAATGTGTTGGTAGTGATTTTTGTGACAAATAATTAATTTTCTCTATTTCATGTTGGTACACAATATTTATTGTGAAATTTTGCCGCCACTTTAAAAATGCCGCCTGGGGCCGCGGCCCCTACCGCCCCCCGTACGCTACGCCACTGGGCATAACTAGAGATAGATCTTTATATTGTAAGTTAGATAATTTAGATAACTGCAAAACTTTATACGATATGTTCTTTATTTGTAATTTACTTAATGTTTATTCTAGCTCTGTAAATCCGATTTGTGAATCTGAAATAATTTCTAAATCCTTGAACTCTGTTCCAAATCTATGTGAAATTAAATTTTTTCAAGGTCATGTTGAAATTTGGCAAAGGTTAAATAATAATAAGTGGATTTATATTATTTCAGAGAAATCTAAACTATCTATTTCTTGTGAAAAATCTGTTGACAGCGAGATAAGTATTTTTGGCATTGGATTCTTTAATCTTCCTATTGATTGTATTGCTTATTATAAAGACTTAATATTCATTCCTAAATCTATTAAAAAAATTGAAATTCAATTTTTTAATTCTACATTCGATTTATTAAATGATAAATGTTGTGATTTAAATGTTCTTCAAACCCATGAGAGTAGTATCCCTAATTACGTAATGTCAAAATAACAGCTTTATACTAAATGCATATGGAATTATATACGGTACTCATAAGAAAAGCACAGTTTTTAAACTTTTTGTCTGTCTGTCTGTTTGTTCCGGCTAATCTCCAAAACGGCTGGACCAATTTTAACAGGACTTTCACTGGCAGATAACTGATATTATATAAAGTAACTTAGGCTACTTTTATTTTATAAAAAAAATTAGGACTTCGCTCAACAATATTAAAACGTACCTAGGGACGCACCCGAGCAAAACGAGGGTAAGTCGCTAATTATTACCTATGTTTTGACCATCTTCTAATATGAGGAAGAAGGAGGTTTTTAATTTTTAATGTAGTTTAACTGATATCTTTGCCAATGATGATTGGATTTTTATATTTTTTTTTAAATAAAAATTCTTAAATTTAAATAAAAATGGCATATAAACAAGTTAAGGTATGTTATCTTATGTAAATATTTTAAGTTCATAGGTGAACTATGCAAGGTTAAATGATAAACACATGTTCCGTTGATTTGTTAAACAGATAAACAGGAACGAATGCAACAGTTTTTTTGTATATTTATATACTACTAGAGACTTATAGTTCTCGAGGCGTAAGCTCAGCTTTGCATTTGTGTGAGTGATAGCCAAAAGTAAGGTTAGTCAAAAAATCACATAAAAATAAAATCAATATTTTATTCGAAGGAAGTGCTGACATTTTAATTATTAAAAGCAGTCATGAGGACTGCCGACAGAAGTGAAAACTTAAAACTTTAAAATAAACAATTGTTATTTTTGGATATTCATATTAATTGTTTGATCTTAAATTAAAATTTAATTAATACATTTAAATTAATACTGTTTACATTTATTTGGTTTTGACATTTATCGGCACTCTGAGTGTTAGCGTTAACACGTCACGTGACCATGTCGATGACGACTTACATAAATTTACTCCCCATCCAAACCTGCCTATACAAGTTTTCACTTAAAAAAATATATTATTCATTAATTTCAACATCTGACATTGTATCTTCATTATCTTCATCTTCACTCTCGTCTGATGTGTCGCCTGTGTTAATGATGAATCGCTCCGTTATACCGTCAATAGCGGCGTCTCGACCATCAAATGCTTTTTCTTCTTTCACTGCGTGGTCGCACACATTTTTCCACTCTTGTACAGTGATCGCGTCAACTTTTTCTTTGGTCAATCTCATTATAGTCTCCATATTCATTGACACGTTTTTTTTAGCTACGTATCCTTTTATCATAGCCCAAATATTTTCAATTGGATTGAAGTCAGGGTGGTAGGGTGGCAGACGTAGAACGCTGTGACCATGTTCTTTAAGCAAATTATCAATTTTATATTCAATAAATCTTAGTTTATTTTGCAGTATCAACTGATAAAGTTGTGGTTTAAGCATCGATGTAGAGTGAACGATATTTCGATAGGTGAGCCAATCGATCATAGCTTGTTTACGATGGTTTGAATTGGGGGCGGGATTTTGCAACGAATTGTGGTATGATGCGTTGTCAACCACTACAACACTATTCGGTTTTAAATTTGGGACTAACTGCGTTTCCAACCATTTTGTGTAATTCTCGGTGTTCATATTATCATGATAGTCACCACTTTTTTGGTTTGCCTTGAACATGAGTAGGGCATTGGGTACGAAACCGTCCTCTCCTCCGGCATGAACTATTATTAAACGATTTCCCTTAGAAATTGATTTCTTTAAGCCAGACGTGCTCCCATCTGAATAAGACTTGGATGAAATATGAGACGTGTCTATATAAGTTTCGTCAGTGTAAACGATTGGGCGGCCCTGAGCACGATATTCGGCAATTTTAATGAGAAAATTGATTCGAAGATACCGTATTTCATGTTTCTCCATAAGGATTCTACGATTATCTTCTGTCCTTTTCCACTTGAATCCTAAAAGAGATATTTCTTTTCTTAGTGACCAAATTGAACCTGGATAATTTATTTCTGTCTTCAATTTTTCATGTAATATTTTCATAGTAGGAACTTGTTTATCGGTGATATGAAAGTTATGAATTATTCTCCGAATTACCGCTTTATCAAAATCGTCAATAACAATGATATTTTTCCTACATCTTTTTTTTTTCGGAGATTTAAATTTACTTCCATCTTCCAAAACACGTTTACCTTCTAATAAAACGTTTTTTACAGTGGACAGCGGAATTCCCGTCGATGTCGCTACCAATTGAGCTGATGTAATGATACTTGACATATCTTTTTCGTTTACGTATTTAAAATATTCGTTTAATTTGCATAAAATTTCTTTCGTTTGGCTGCTTAATGGTTTTCGGTTAGTCAATTTAGTTACAGCAGAAGCCATTTCACTAATGATAATAATAATAAGAATATAATAATATAATAATTCGAACACAACAACAAAATAATATTATACGTCTAGCTGCAAACGGTACCAGAGGTGAAATGCGGAAAGTGCAGGGCAGGGAGATGACACGTAAGGGACGCACTGCGGCTCAGGCCGCGCTTTAAAAACCAGTTTAAACTGGTTTAAACCATGCGCGGGACGCGCTAAGCCACAAGCCGTACCTCTCCGTACACTATGCGTGTGCGCTCACACAAATGCAAAGCTGAGCTTAAGGCGCGAGGACTATACCTTCGCTTTGCTCGGGTACATCCCTATATACGTTTTCATTTTTTGAGCCTGACCCTAATTCTTTTTCTAAAATAAAGTAGCCTTAGTTACTCCTTATACCATCAGCTATCTGAGATTAGCCGAAACAAATAGACAGACAGACAAATATTTTAAATATTGTGTTTTTTTTTTATAAGTACCGTATATATATTTTATATGCATTTAGTATAAAGCTGTTATTTTGACATTACATACAGACACTATAATATTATTTATCTGTATACATGTTTAGATTAACCACTTGAACCCCGCTGGTGCCTATGGGTACCACTTCCGGCGTTACCGTTGACCCCCGCTGGTACCCATAGGCACCACCTCGCCCGCTGCACTTTTATCACTTATTACACGACGAAATTAGTTTATTTTATGCCAAATGAGTGATACACGCAAACTTTAGAAGTTTTATCAATTATATAATAAAATAAAATTTTAATTAGATGCCGACAACGTTAAAAACAAACGCGTCAAAAATTGTTTAAATTTCAATTGAAGCGCGCGCGGTTCACTGTAGTTTTTGTGTAATTTAAAATATTTGGACTAGTGAATTTGTGCCGTAAACGTATAAATATTTATTGTTAGTATTCTTTGCCAGTATTGAGATACTAATAAGTTTATAATCACGTTATAAAATTAGTTTTTTGGTCCAACGAATTTTGATGTATAAAATTCATAAAATAAGTCGCCATTTTATAACATGAATTTTGACTATTAGTCATTGATTTGGTGCCTGATAAAGGTAAATCACTAAAGAAAAACTAATATAATTTCATATTTTCAGTTGTTTGTAGCATATTTCAATATTTTTATTATATAAAATATGTTTATTTACAAATAATACCTATAAGCTGTCAAATTTGACATATTTGAACTCTCGTTAAAGACCAGTTAGACATTGACACATGTCGATATGTGTTATCGATAATATCGATATTTTATTTTAATATAAATATAATGTAACATAGGGAATAAAATGCAAATTAAAATACTCTTATATATTACTAGCGACTCACCCTCGCTTCGCTCGGGTTCGTCTCTAGGTACGTTTTACTGCTGAACAGAGCTGAACATTGATAAGTCAGTCAGTGAGTCGCGAGTAGTGAATAAAAATAGTAATTGCGAATGTACCTTAGGTAATAGACAAATAATATTGCGAACTTCCCTGTATAACTTTTTAAGACCTACAATATTCTAGTACATTGTTTTGATGTACCTCTTAAGGTTCAGCCAGCGTTAGCCATATAAATTTCTAAGGACGACTCGATAGAACCGGTCATTGCGTTTTCCCGCGGGAATGAAAAATGTATTTGTAGTGAAAGGTATCCCAAATGTTGAACCGAGTGATAATCTATCACTATACAAAATTTAGTTAAATTCGATTCAGTACTTTTTGAGTGAAACGCGCACATCGATTTGACTAAGTCAGCTTTATTATAGGTATAGATAAGAATAGGTATTGCGAGTGTACCTTAAGAGATAGACATATACTGTTGCAGATTTTTCTGTTGACCTTTTCAAGACTTACAATTTTTTAGTACATTGTTTCGATGTATATCTTAAGGTTTAGCCAGCGGAAGGTTTATAAGGAGGACTCGATAAAATCAGTTATTGCGATTTCCCGTGGGAAATAAAGATTTTTCTGAAATAAAAGGTATCTTAAATGTTGACCCGGGTAATAGGTTATCACTTCACCAAATTTCGTTGTAATCGGTTCATTACTTTTTGCGTGAAACGCGCACACACAAACAGACATACAGACAAACAGACAAACAGACAAAAATTTTAATAACTATTGTTTTGGGGTCTATATTGTATACATAATACGTTACATTCATTGTTTTTAAAAAATATTGCATGTACAGATTTCGCTAAGTTACTGCTTTATTATAGTATAGTATAGATAACGTATAACAAAACAGTAATATTATTTAATAAAAATAGTTATAGCGAGTGTACTTTAGGAGATAGACATATATTGTTGAGAACTTTTCTGTAGAACTTTTTAAGACCTACAATATTCTAGTACATTGTTTTGATGTACCTCTTAAGGTTCAGCCAGCGTTAGCCATATAAATTTCTAAGGACGACTCGATAGAACCGGTCATTGCGTTTTCCCGCGGGAATGAAAAATGTATTTGTAGTGAAAGGTATCCCAAATGTTGAACCGAGTGATAATCTATCACTATACAAAATTTAGTTAAATTCGATTCAGTACTTTTTGAGTGAAACGCGCACATCGATTTGACTAAGTCAGCTTTATTATAGGTATAGATAAGAATAGGTATTGCGAGTGTACCTTAAGAGATAGACATATACTGTTGCAGATTTTTCTGTTGACCTTTTCAAGACTTACAATTTTTTAGTACATTGTTTCGATGTATATCTTAAGGTTTAGCCAGCGGAAGGTTTATAAGGAGGACTCGATAAAATCAGTTATTGCGATTTCCCGTGGGAAATAAAGATTTTTCTGAAATAAAAGGTATCTTAAATGTTGACCCGGGTAATAAGTTATCACTTCACCAAATTTCGTTGTAATCGGTTCATTACTTTTTGCGTGAAACGCGCACACACAAACAGACATACAGACAAACAGACAAACAGACAAAAATTTTAATAACTATTGTTTTGGGGTCTATATTGTATACATAATACGTTACATTCATTGTTTTTAAAAAATATTGCATGTACAGATTTCGCTAAGTTACTGCTTTATTATAATATAGTATAGATAACGTATAACAAAACAGTAATATTATTTAATAAAAATAGTTATAGCGAGTGTACTTTAGGAGATAGACATATATTGTTGAGAACTTTTCTGTAGAACTTTTTAAGACCTACAATATTCTAGTACATTGTTTTGATGTACCTCCTAAGGTTCAGCCAGCGTTAGCCATATAAATTTCTAAGGACGACTCGATAGAACCGGTCATTGCGTTTTCCCGCGGGAATGAAAAATGTATTTGTAGTGAAAGGTATCCCAAATGTTGAACCGAGTGATAATCTATCACTATACAAAATTTATTTAAATTCGATTCAGTACTTTTTGAGTGAAACGCGCACATCGATTTGACTAAGTCAGCTTTATTATAGGTATAGATAAGAATAGGTATTGCGAGTGTACCTTAAGAGATAGACATATACTGTTGCAGATTTTTCTGTTGACCTTTTCAAGACTTACAATTTTTTAGTACATTGTTTCGATGTATATCTTAAGGTTTAGCCAGCGGAAGGTTTATAAGGAGGACTCGATAAAATCAGTTATTGCGATTTCCCGTGGGAAATAAAGATTTTTCTGAAATAAAAGGTATCTTAAATGTTGACCCGGGTAATAAGTTATCACTTCACCAAATTTCGTTGTAATCGGTTCATTACTTTTTGCGTGAAACGCGCACACACAAACAGACATACAGACAAACAGACAAACAGACAAAAATTTTAATAACTATTGTTTTGGGGTCTATATTGTATACATAATACGTTACATTCATTGTTTTTAAAAAATATTGCATGTACAGATTTCGCTAAGTTACTGCTTTATTATAGTATAGTATAGATAACGTATAACAAAACAGTAATATTATTTAATAAAAATAGTTATAGCGAGTGTACTTTAGGAGATAGACATATATTGTTGAGAACTTTTCTGTAGAACTTTTTAAGACCTACAATATTCTAGTACATTGTTTTGATGTACCTCTTAAGGTTCAGCCAGCGTTAGCCATATAAATTTCTAAGGACGACTCGATAGAACCGGTCATTGCGTTTTCCCGCGGGAATGAAAAATGTATTTGTAGTGAAAGGTATCCCAAATGTTGAACCGAGTGATAATCTATCACTATACAAAATTTAGTTAAATTCGATTCAGTACTTTTTGAGTGAAACGCGCACATCGATTTGACTAAGTCAGCTTTATTATAGGTATAGATAAGAATAGGTATTGCGAGTGTACCTTAAGAGATAGACATATACTGTTGCAGATTTTTCTGTTGACCTTTTCAAGACTTACAATTTTTTAGTACATTGTTTCGATGTATATCTTAAGGTTTAGCCAGCGGAAGGTTTATAAGGAGGACTCGATAAAATCAGTTATTGCGATTTCCCGTGGGAAATAAAGATTTTTCTGAAATAAAAGGTATCTTAAATGTTGACCCGGGTAATAAGTTATCACTTCACCAAATTTCGTTGTAATCGGTTCATTACTTTTTGCGTGAAACGCGCACACACAAACAGACAGACAGACAAACAGACAAACAGACAAAAATTTTAATAACTATTGTTTTGGGGTCTATATTGTATACATAATACGTTACATTCATTGTTTTTAAAAAATATTGCATGTACAGATTTCGCTAAGTTACTGCTTTATTATAGTATAGTATAGATAACGTATAACAAAACAGTAATATTATTTAATAAAAATAGTTATAGCGAGTGTACTTTAGGAGATAGACATATATTGTTGAGAACTTTTCTGTAGAACTTTTTAAGACCTACAATATTCTAGTACATTGTTTTGATGTACCTCTTAAGGTTCAGCCAGCGTTAGCCATATAAATTTCTAAGGACGACTCGATAGAACCGGTCATTGCGTTTTCCCGCGGGAATGAAAAATGTATTTGTAGTGAAAGGTATCCCAAATGTTGAACCGAGTGATAATCTATCACTATACAAAATTTAGTTAAATTCGATTCAGTACTTTTTGAGTGAAACGCGCACATCGATTTGACTAAGTCAGCTTTATTATAGGTATAGATAAGAATAGGTATTGCGAGTGTACCTTAAGAGATAGACATATACTGTTGCAGATTTTTCTGTTGACCTTTTCAAGACTTACAATTTTTTAGTACATTGTTTCGATGTATATCTTAAGGTTTAGCCAGCGGAAGGTTTATAAGGAGGACTCGATAAAATCAGTTATTGCGATTTCCCGTGGGAAATAAAGATTTTTCTGAAATAAAAGGTATCTTAAATGTTGACCCGGGTAATAAGTTATCACTTCACCAAATTTCGTTGTAATCGGTTCATTACTTTTTGCGTGAAACGCGCACACACAAACAGACATACAGACAAACAGACAAACAGACAAAAATTTTAATAACTATTGTTTTGGGGTCTATATTGTATACATAATACGTTACATTCATTGTTTTTAAAAAATATTGCATGTACAGATTTCGCTAAGTTACTGCTTTATTATAGTATAGTATAGATAACGTATAACAAAACAGTAATATTATTTAATAAAAATAGTTATAGCGAGTGTACTTTAGGAGATAGACATATATTGTTGAGAACTTTTCTGTAGAACTTTTTAAGACCTACAATATTCTAGTACATTGTTTTGATGTACCTCTTAAGGTTCAGCCAGCGTTAGCCATATAAATTTCTAAGGACGACTCGATAGAACCGGTCATTGCGTTTTCCCGCGGGAATGAAAAATGTATTTGTAGTGAAAGGTATCCCAAATGTTGAACCGAGTGATAATCTATCACTATACAAAATTTAGTTAAATTCGATTCAGTACTTTTTGAGTGAAACGCGCACATCGATTTGACTAAGTCAGCTTTATTATAGGTATAGATAAGAATAGGTATTGCGAGTGTACCTTAAGAGATAGACATATACTGTTGCAGATTTTTCTGTTGACCTTTTCAAGACTTACAATTTTTTAGTACATTGTTTCGATGTATATCTTAAGGTTTAGCCAGCGGAAGGTTTATAAGGAGGACTCGATAAAATCAGTTATTGCGATTTCCCGTGGGAAATAAAGATTTTTCTGAAATAAAAGGTATCTTAAATGTTGACCCGGGTAATAAGTTATCACTTCACCAAATTTCGTTGTAATCGGTTCATTACTTTTTGCGTGAAACGCGCACACACAAACAGACATACAGACAAACAGACAAAAATTTTAATAACTATTGTTTTGGGGTCTATATTGTATACATAATACGTTACATTCATTGTTTTTAAAAAATATTGCATGTACAGATTTCGCTAAGTTACTGCTTTATTATAGTATAGATAAAATATAATAGGTATATTTAAAAGCCTAAATACAAAGGCAAACATAATAAACTACACTATAATGGGAATACAAAGACGTTCATTCATATTTTATATATAAATAAAAATGAATGGCTAAATTTGTTGCTAAGCGTAAAACTCGAGGACGGAAATTTTTCAAATATTCATTGAAGTCCGGGGAAGGTTCTTATGAAGAGAAAAATTAGAAAAAAATCAGGGAAAAACGTAAAAATCACATGTTTATTTTTCTTTATTACTATATTATTAAAAACGCAACCTTAAAATTAATATATACTACTTGAATGCATTTGTAAATTTCACACTTTCTCTTTTTACGATATACAGTTTGACGTTGACTTTGTTTGTTTGTTTGTACTTCTTTCACGTCGAAACAAAGTGCTGAATATTTGTGATTTTTTTGTGTGAAGATAGATAGAAGGAAGGCTGAAGAACGAAATTAGCTACTTTTTACCACGGGAGACTATCTTGTTCCCACTGGAAAATAATTTATATCTATTTTATACCAACCGTTAAAACGTACCTAGCGACGAACCTGAGCGAAGCGAAGGTGAGTTGCTAGTCTGAAATAATATAAGCTTTCCCTGACTGCCTCGTCGGTCTAATAGTAGTGTAAAAAGCTTTAGTAGTAGGGTATATTATTGAGTTGATCTGCTGGGAAATACTCAGTAATAATAGTTTAGAAAAGGGCTAAGTAATTTGCAAAACGCCCGCTTCATGTTACGTGGGACTTCAAAAACATAGTTGGCAAAAATATGAGTGTATAATATATATTAAACTTGTGTCTATCATTTAAGTAACGTAACTATTCATGGTTACTTCGAATATTGGCTAGGTATTAGACGGGCATTTATTTTTACTAGTAAATTAAAGTCTTCTTTGACTATCTAATTGATTCCCTAGATTAGAGGAAAAGATAATAAATGGGTTGGAATTCCTGGAGAACAACAAATTTTTTAAAAAAATCTTTGAATCAATAAATATTATGTTCATCTAAATATTGTACATATTATGTTTTTCACATTGTTTAACACATGAATAAACAAACTAAAAGAGCTATATTATTGAAATTTTCATTCTCAAATTATTATTTTAAAAATAGCAAGATAGGAATGCCAGTACATAGAACTAGTGAAAAATAATATTTAAGTACTATATAAGTGGTATAAGTTTTTAAATTGAGATAGATATTTCTCTTTTTATTAATTAATATTTAATTAATATATTACGTTACTTTTTCTGTAATAATTATTAAGAGATTGCGTGCCAGAACTTTTACTCTATAATTTTATTTGCTATATTTTTATAAAAATTATACTTTATGTAATAATTTTGAATCTAATTTGTCCAAAAAAATTACATTATTTTATTGCACTTATTTTGATTTTTTAAATACTTATTTTTTATTGTTATAAATAAATATAAAAATTGTAATTGTGTTTGTGTTTAATGGTTCACGAAATAATCGATAATTTTTAGTGTTGTGGGGTACAGCATCACTACGCACCAAAATATCAGTACATACTACATACATTATTACAGTCAACTTCACATGTTTAAATGTTTAATTTTTTGAATAAAAAGTGTTAAGTTTTCATGTATATGACAATATTTAGCTTTTTCTTTTATAATTTGAGCTAAATTTATACACAGAAACGTTAATTACAATACAACACGAGCGTCTATAAAAATAACCTCAATTTTTGTCTGTTTTAAGAAAACCATCCGAATTTTGATTACAGTGGCTTATTTTCAAGATTTATTTGCGTATATTTGTAAAGCAAGGACTATTCTATATTTTAGTATCAGTTTTATTATGAATCCACCTACTATAACTCGGATGATTGATTTAAAAATTGCGCGATAAGCTGCGCAAATACAACGAACGAGCCGCGAGTGCTATAAAGTTTTGAATTTGATTCTAACTAACAACTAATATAAATAAATCAAGAAATGGTTTTGTGCGATTACATGCTTATTCATAAAACAGTGTTTCAAATTTAATGTAAATTTAAACCGTGGTATTGTCAGAAATCAATATATTACAACAACTACTACGTTTTCAACTAACACTGATATATTGTCAGCTTATTTATAATTCATCAATAGTTTAAAGTGTATTTTGTATATTGTCATAAATGCTCATATTATTTAAAAACCCAAAACAGCTTGCACATTTTAAATCGGTGCTATATTATTTGAATTATGAGTGTTTTTTTTAAATCATGGTTATATCGGGGAAAAATGACGTACGGGCTCGGTGTTTAACGGGTGTTGCATGTCAAAAAGCGCGGGGTTCAAGTGGTTAAACAAAATATTAGTCAAACACAACCAAAAAAATTAAGCAAACACAAGTTTGTCTTATACAGCGAGGGTTCCGCGCTACCTAAAATTTATTTTTTGTTGTTTTAATATGAAATATCAAAAATTCATCATTCATCATCAGAAAGCATTATTAGGCAATTTTGTAGTAATTTGGACAGAGATTTTCATTGCAACATTAACTCTTATCCCATCATCAATTGGTCAAATACTGTGCCTGGATTCCCGTAGACATTTATAATCTTTGTCATCATCAAAAAAATAAAATTTTGTGCTCATTCTTTTAGCCTGGCCTTTTATGTATCAAAGGCCTTGTTACAAAATCTATACATATAATAAAAATTAAAATTGTAGGTAACTAAGCCGAATCTGTACATTATTTTATTTTTTTGAAAAATCTTATTGAAATACACATTATTATCGATACAGAGGCCGAATCTATATTTTTTAGAATTTTTGTCTGCCTGTCAGGGAACGCATCACGGTAAAACCATTGGAGAGATTTTGATGAAATTTGGTATGATGGTAGCTGGTTATCCGGGTCAACATATAGGATACTTTTTACTGCGGGAAAATATCTCATCTCTGAGAAATCGAGGGAACTACTAAAAATAGGGAAGAACCCGAACGGAGCGAGAGGAGTCACTATTTTGTATATATACCTCCAGTGCCATCAAGAAGAGGATGAACGATCACCGTTCGTTTTACTAAGCTAATGTATTATTAAAATACACGTAAATAAACATAAAGTCGACAATTTTTATTCTTTATATAACTTGAATCTTTATAAATAGGTTGAAAATCAACCACGAAAACGGAAGCGACATCAAATATTTATCTTCAATTTCTAAACGTCTACCCCAACGTCAAACATCACACATGTCAGTTGTCACATGTAGTGACAGATGAAATTGTCAAAGTTATCAAACTCAAGGACTTCGCCTGTCTTGTTGTTCCTTGTCTCTGCTTCGCCTGCGTTAGCTTTGGTTAACACACGTGTTTGTGCAATTTGTGCGGTTTAATTTGTATTTAGTGAATATAGTTGTAATATCTGTAAATTAATCTCTTACTAACTTGGTGATTGGTATTTGTAAGTATTGTGAGTCGTCATATTTGTTTGTGATAGATATTATGGATCCTGATCCACCGCCTGAACCACCGGACCCTGGAGGTTTGTCAGTATCTTTGCCCACATCTTCACGTAAGCGTCAAAGTGACGAAATTATAAATGACGCGAGTAAGAAAACTATAGTCGATCCGTCGTCGGCTACACCATCGATTCAACATGTCTATGTGCATCCATCTCTGTCCGGTCCTAAGTGTTATTCTGAGGATGACAAGGGTCCCTTCATTGTTTATGTGTCTCGGGAGATTCCTGACCCAGCAGCAGGTACCACCATCAGAGCAATTAAATTTGGTCAATTCTTATACCACAACAAAATACAAAACATTGTGAATGATGGTGTTAAAAATGTAGGTCGCAACAAAATTGAAATCCAATTTTCGACTGCTGTAGCTGCAAATAACTTCATAAATAATCCTATTTTGAATTTATCAAAATTTGTTGCTGTAATCCCAACTTTTAATATTACTAGAATGGGTCTAGTCCTCCAACGCACATCATACGTTGTGGGGGAATGCCAATACAAACAACCGAGGTGAGGATACACTTAACTTTATCTTTAGCAACAACCTTACCCTACTCAACAAAGGCTCGGAGCCAACATTCATAAACGCTCGATCACAAACTATTATAGACCTAACGATGGTGACGACAAATCTGTCGAACTACATCCGCAACTGGCATGTTTCTAACGAACTATCCTGTTCGGACCACAGATGGATTCGTTTCACCATCGATATGAACCTACCTAAGCCATTACCTAGAAGAATACCACAAAGGACGGATCAATCTAAGTTCATTAGGCTGATCAGTACCAATATAGGTAATCGACTGACAACAACAAACAACCTGAACGTAACCGACATAGACAACTACGTAGAAAGTCTTACGACACTACTCCTGGAGAGCTATGAACAGTCCTGTCCCCTTACCATACCTAGATGGGGAGGGAAGCAACACTGGTGGTGCCCCGAACTTGAGAGGCACCGCCGGAAAGTCAGGAAACTTTTCAATAGAGCAAGGAACAGTCGAACGCAAGGCGACTGGGATACCTACTCGGCAGCCAGGAAACAATATAAAAAACTCATACGCCTCAGAAGGCAAGAATGCTGGAGACACTTTTGCTCCAGCATAGAAAACAACAACCAGGCAATCAGAGTGAAATCATGCCTCTCCAAAGAGACAGATCACTCAATTGGTTGCCTCAAAAAACCAGATAACTCCTATACCAAATCAGATGCGGAGACCAGTGAACTACTCTTAACAACCCACTTCCCCGGCTGCCAAATTGCAAACACGCAATTATGGGAACCATACGGAGAGAGGGCCACTAGTAGTCTAGACTGGAACGCAGCCAAAAACATAATCAATAAAGAGAAAATAATATGGGCCATAAACACTTTTCTCCCTTTCAAAGCCGCCGGCCTTGATGGTATCTTCCCCGGACTGCTAAAGTGGAGCGTGAACATCGTGGCAGAATATCTGGTAACGCTGTTCCAAGCCTGCATAGCACACCGCTACATACCGTTAAAATGGAGAGAAGTAAAAATAATGTTCATCCCAAAACCGGGCAGAGAGGACTATACCCTGGCTAAATCCTTTAGACCCATTAGCCTCACCTCGTTCTTTTTAAAGACGTTGGAGAGACTGGGGGATAGAGAGATAAGAAGCCAAATATCCCTCCAACACCCATTACACCCAAACCAACACGCCTATAGCGCAGGCAAATCAACAGAATCGGCACTCCACAGCGTAATATCTCGCATTGGAGGATCGTTGAACCAGAAACAACCAACCCTAGGAGCCTTCATTGACATAGAAGGAGCCTTCGATAAAACTAACTTCACCAGTATAAGCAGAGCTCTGCATAGAAGTGGTGTAGACCCAACACTAATAGAATGGATAAACAACATGTTAAAACAACGAGCTATACAGTTTACCGTAAATACCACAACGCGTGGCATCGTAAGTAGAGGTTGCCCACAAGGCGGAGTTCTGTCCCCGCTCTTGTGGAATCTTGTTGTGAATGAGCTCATAACAGAGCTCAACGACAACAACCTTTACACGATAGGGTACGCTGACGACATAGCCATCTTAATATCGGGTAACTTTGAAGGCATCCTATGTGATCTCATGAGGAAAGCTTTCAAAATAACGGAGAACTGGTGCTTGAAGCACGAACTCTCTGTTAATCCCATGAAAACGGAATTGATCATGTTCAGCAACCGAAGAGCTCCCGGACCACACAAACTCCCGAAACTCTTCAACACTGAACTGAAACTTAAAGAAACAGTTAAGTACTTAGGTATAATTCTAGACAGCAAACTGTTGTGGAATAAACACCTTGAGTACAAGCTTAATAAAGCAACCATTGCGTTTTACCAATGCAAAAGGATGCTAGGTAACAAATGGGGACTTTCTCCGAAAATAACTATGTGGCTATACACTGCTGTAGTAAGACCGATGCTAACCTACGGGGCCCTAGTTTGGTGGACCAGAACGGAACTCCGGACTGTCATCACCAAACTAGGACGCTTCCAAAGGTTGGCACTAGCCGCAACCAGTGGCTGCATGAAAACGACCCCCACAGCAGCTATAGAGATAGCGCTCCAAATAACACCCCTGGACCTATATATACAGCAAGAGGCAACTATGGCTGCCATTAGGCTGATGCATCTAGGCCTATGGGGGAAAAACAACAACAGCCCACACGCATCCATTCTGGACAGAGCAATTAAGCAACAACCGCTTATTGCCGCCCCGTGTGATAGAACACATAATAAACATATCTTTAACAAAAAATATAACATAAACATGAACGAAGAGAGAAAAGACCAATCATCAGCAAATGAGCTACGAGTCTATACTGATGGCTCCAAGACACAGAAAGGCTCTGGAGCTGGGATATTCTCTCTCGACCTAAACATAAACATACACATACCACTAGGCATACACAGCTCGATCTTTCAATGCGAATGTGTAGCCATAACAGAAGCCGCAAGAGCCGTGCATAGACGAGAAGTAAATACTAACAATATAAAAATCCTCTCCGACAGCGCGGCTGTCCTGCAGGCATTAACAAATAAACAAACCAACAACAGACTAATAATCGAGTGTCACCATGCCCTTGATACATTAGCATCGACTAATTATGTCACGATTCAATGGATCAAGGGGCATAGCGGTTCACTTGGCAATGATGCAGCTGACGAACTTGCAAAGAGGGGGTCAAATTTAGAAGTAAATGGCCCATATCCACTTCTTCCCCTACCTTTTTCGCAGATTCGCACCTGGATCCGCCAAAGATCCATGACACTTCAAAACAACAAATGGTCGCAAATGGTAGACTGCAGGCAAGCCAGATCGGCTCTACCCGCAGTAAACCCGCGTCTAACTAAAAGGTTACTAAGCCTAAATAGAACCAATCTCAAAATAATGATAGGGACGATAACGGGCCACTGTCCCTTGAACAAACATTTGTTTAACATCGGTGCAACGGACAGTCCTCTGTGTAGAGGATGTTTCAGCGCCGTAGAATCAGTTGCTCACGTAATCCTGGAATGCGTTGCAGTAACTTGTCAACGAAACGAAATCCTCGGACCAGTGAGGTCGCTCCGTGAAGCCTGTGAAGTTCCCAGGAAACTTCTGCGCTTTTGGACGGAGTTGGGCTGGCTGAATTAGCCAGGATTCGCGACGTACAACGGACCGAATGCGAGTCTAAGTGCGGAAAACGAGTCCAATTTACATTACATTACATGGGTCTAGTCAAGGGAGTCCCCGTAGACTGGGCAATGGACGAATTTGTGTCGCCTTTGGAATTCCCCTCAGGCTGTACTCAGGTTTTGAAGGCCAGAAGACTAAATCGTAAGACTATGAATGATGGTGTTGCTACTTGGATTCCGACCCAGTCCGTTGTCTTAACATTCCGTGGGCAAGTTTTGCCACCAAAAGTGTACTCATATCACACCTCCTTACCTGTTGAGACCTATAACCTTCCTACAATTCAATGCATGAGTTGTTGTCGTTTTGGTCACATCAAAACACAGTGTAGGTCTAAGCCAAGGTGTTACAGGTGTTCCCAACCACATACTGGGGATGCATGTGATATCTCAAAAGATAATTCTACTTGTTTATATTGCTCGGCAAAACACTATGCTATTGACAAGGATTGTCCTGAGTTTGTAAGGCAGCAAAATATTAAAACATTAATGTCGCAGGATAATATATCCTATATGGAAGCATCCTCCCGGTTCCCCCCAGTTAGACGTTCCTATGCTGATATGGCTAAGGAAATGTTTTCTCCACCTCTTATAACAATGTCACAGCCCAGTCCTAGTACTCCTCAGATTCCTATCAGGAAATCCTACACCAAGACTGTTGTCCGTTCTCCTCGTCCTCGAGCTCCTCTTACTAAAGGTTATGATAGACTAGCTCATCAAGCCATCACTAGCAACTCTCCTTCTTCCTTACCAAATGGCTGTGCTTTAAACGGCAATAATGAATCCCCTTATGAGTTCTCTAGATCCAACCTTCTTTTAAATTTAACAGAAACTCTTATTTCTATTATTTCAGCTGGTGATGAAATTCCCTTACCGTCCAACGTTGCCCAAAACTTACTCCATATTTTCAATATTCTTAAAAATGGCCCCACTCAACTTCCTTCAGTGGAATAGTAAAAGTGTACGTTCTAAAAAACATGAACTACTTTCTATTATTACCCTATATGAGCCTGTCATTATTGCCATCTCTGAAACATGGCTTATTCCTGGTTCCCGTTTTAGGGTATCAGGTTTTGCTTGCTTGAGGGATGACAGAAGTGACGGGTATGGGGGTAGTGCCATCCTTATCCGGCACTCCACTCCATATTCCCTGATCCCTCTCCCCCCTTATAGTCAACAGATAAATGCTGTTGCTATAAGAGCTTTTGATATTTCTTTTCTATCACTCTATATTCCTTATCCTTCTTCTTCTCTCTTCCTTGAGCTACAGTCTATCATCTCTTCCCTCCCCAGTCCTGTATTAGTCATGGGTGATTTTAATACGCACCACACTTTGTGGGGGTGTTATTTTTGTGATGGATTCTCTCCTTTGTTGGTGGACATGATTGATGATCTCAATCTTTGTATTTTAAATGATGGTTCACCGACCCGTAGAGTATATCCTAATCAAAACCCCAAGACTGCTGTTGACCTTTCATTATCTTCTCCATCTTTATCTTCCCTACTATCATGGAGTACTCTCCCTTCCTCCTATGGTAGTGACCACTTTCCTATTCTCCTCTCTTTAAATAATAGGCACTCTCCTCCTTCTCCTTCCTTCAAGCCTTTGCTTCCATATAATTTGAATAAAGCAAACTGGTTTGAGTATGCTTATTCTGTTGATAACATGCTGGGCTCTCTTCCTGAGTCTATTAGTGATGAGAATGTAATTGTTTATTATGATCGATTCCTTTCAGCTATTATTTCAAGCGCTGATCTCTTTATCCCCAAAAAACACTCCACACAAAATCAGTTGCCTTTCAATCCCTGGTGGGATCAGGAATGCAGTGATTTTGTTAACCGGCGTACTTTCGCCGAATTAGCATACGCAGCCCGTATGACAATGGAGAATTTCCTTGAGTACCAACGCAGTGATGCCAAATTTCGGAGAGTGATTTATAAAAAGAAAAAACTTGGTTGGATCAAATTCTGCGAGTCCCTTGAACCTCGATCCCCGTCTTCTTATGTTTGGAGACAAGTCAAAAAGTTTCGCCGAGCTTTTGATGTTATACCTCATCAAGGTTCCAACAATCCCTCTGAATGGCTTAATGACTTTGCTGACAAGCTAGCTCCCCCATTTGTTCCCCATCGTGATTTATTTCCCTTTCCTGCACAACCCTCTTCATTGGATGATATGGATGCCCCTTTCACTCTGGATGAGCTAGAGAACTCCTTAACGGGTTTAAAGGACACCAGTCCAGGTGAAGACGGTATACCATATTCTTTTATTGGGAAATTAAATGAGAAATCTAAATTGTATTTTCTTAACCTTATCAACGCAATATTTAAGTCAGGCATTATCCCGGAAGCCTGGAAATCTCAGATAATTATCCCTATCCTTAAACCTGGTAAAAATCCTTCTGATCCGAATTCTTACAGACCTATTGCACTATCATCAACCTTATCGAAAATTACTGAACGCATTTTAGAAAATCGACTGGAATGGATAGTGGAAAGCAGAAATATCTTAGCGCCCTCTCAGTTTGGCTTTAGAAAGGGTCTAAGTACTATAGATAGTCTCAGCATTCTAACGACAGACATTCGACTTGCCTATGCAAAAGGAGAGTACTTGGTTGGTGTCTTTCTAGATATCGCCTCTGCATATGACAATGTCCTTCTTCCGTTGCTCAGGCAGAAAATGCAACAGCTGAGTATACCGCCGAGGTTAGTTCATTTCATATGTAATCTGCTGACCGGTAGAACTATATCTGTAAGACACCGACTGCTTACACTGCCGTCCAGACTTGTCTGGAAGGGTTTGCCTCAAGGCTCGGTCCTCAGTCCTTTGCTGTACAGCATTTATACACATGACCTCGAATTGTCTGTTAATAGTTTCTGTAACATCCTTCAATATGCTGATGATATTGTTCTTTATTTTAGTTCAAAATCGGTGGAAGACATTAGTTTGCGGTTGAACTCTGCTTTGCACTATTTAGGCCAGTGGCTCAATGAACATGGCTTGTCATTATCGGTGTCCAAATGTCAAGCTGTTGTGTTTACAAAAAAACGATCTGTTCCAAATTTTGAGCTTTGCTATGAGGATCAACTTATTAATCTAGCTGATAATACTAAATTTTTAGGCATAGTAATCGATAAACGACTGAATGGAATTGCCCACGCGGAGTATATCAGCAGAAAGTGTGAAAAAGGCATCAATGCTCTTCGAGCGGTGTCTGGAGTGTGGTGGGGTGCACACCCATATACTCAAAAACTATTGTACAATTCTGTCATACGTAGCCATATAGACTACGGCCTATTTGTTCTGGACCCCTTTAATAAAGTAGCTTTCGAGAAGTTAAATAAAATACAGTATAAATGCCTAAGATTAATTTTAGGTGCAATGAGGTCTTCTCCTACCAACGCCCTTCAGGTTGAATGTGTCGACCCTCCTTTACCTATCCGTCGGCAGTATCTGTCCGACCGCTTTGTTTGCAAGTCATTACAGTTATCTTCCCATCCCTTGTGGCCAAGGCTGCGGCAGTTGGCTGAGCTAAGCCCATCAAATAAGCCATTGTCCTTTTTACTGGACAGTTACCTTAAATTCACCAAACTTCCGCACCCTATGTCTTGTTTCCCCTCTAATCCTATCTTTTGTACTCCCTATAATGCTCTAGCCATGTCTCCTTCTATAATCACAGATGTTGGTCTGACCAAAGGAGCACCTGACACCAGCACAAAATTTCAAGCAATGGTTCATCAAAATTGGTCGAATCATCTCCTGATCTTTACCGACGCGGCGAAGCTTTCTCAGGATGGCTGTGTTGGTGCAGCCTGCTGGATTCCAAAATTCAAAATTATTTTGCAATTTAAGTGCCCTCCCGAATCATCAGTGTTTACAGGCGAGGCTGTTGCTTTGTTTGAAGCAATCCTGTTTACCTGCTCCCATAACTTTAAACAGACTGTTATTTTTACTGACGCATTAAGCTGCTTAATGGCTATTAAGGAGAACCTCTTTCATAGTAAATTAAGATGTTCCATAATTCTAAGGATTCGTGAAGCTTTGTACTCATGTGATCAAAAGGGCTTAGCGATCTCACTAGTTTGGGTTCCGGGCCACTCCGGAATTCCTGGGAACGAAACAGCAGATTCTTGTGCCAAATCTGCCATACAGTGTGGCTCATTGGAGCATTTCTCAAATTCGGCTCAGGATTTGTTATCTCTTCCAAAAAAATATTTAGATAAATCGTGGGAAAATAACTGGAACTCATCAAAATCTTTTAAAGGTAAGCACTATGCTGCAATTCAGCCAGAGACTCCAAGACGCCCCTGGTTCTTTCGTTACAAACTGGCGGAACGTAGGGTTATATCTACAATTTGTCGCCTACGTCTTGGACATGCAAGTACTCCTGTACACTTGGCTAAGATCAGAGTCAGGGACCACTCCCTGTGTGAATGTGGCCTTGACGAAGGCTCCCCTTCCCATATCCTCTTCAGCTGTCCCAAACTCCTCTACCCTCTCTATGACATTCTTCCTTCTAAAGTCCCCCGTCCCATTAATGTTAATTGTTTGTTAATGTTTGTGTTTAGTCCATTATGTAGATTTCTGTGTACATATATTAAATGTAATAAAATTAAATTGTAGTCATAATTAGATTATTATTAGTACTAACTATTATTATTTCTTTGTTCTTATTGATTTATATATATATTGTCTTGTCTGTTGTAGATCCTGATTTTACAACGAATTGCTCCGTATCAACATGTAATCAGATCTAGTGATTTTTTTTCTCTCTTTTACCGGTCATTCTTAATATAACGTGTTTTCTCCATTCTACGCGACATTGGCGAAGTAAATTGTGCCCAACTGGCACTTCTGGAAGCCATTAAACAAAAGAATTGAATTGAATCAAACTCAAACATTTGTTTGGTTAAGCACTTTTATCTATTAAAACGAATAAAATCTTATTAAAGGGCAATTAAAAGTGAATTATATAACGTATTACATCAATTCTGTATATTAATAGTGGTCAGACTAAGGTATGTAACCTTTTTTATTTATAAGCCATTGTTATGTTTAGAGTCTATAAATAAATTTGGTTGGTTGTTGTTTGCCTTATGGTTAAATTCTGGATGCAATAAGTTTTAATTATTTTACTGAGAGAAAAGACTTTTTGAAGAATATTAAATTATTTAATAATCTAATAATTATGAAATGTCTGCTTGTTTAATAATTTTGTTTTTCCCTATTATATATATAGTTCATATTTCAGTAAAAAAAAAATTAAGTTTTCAAAAGATTCAGCTTTATTGGATATAATATTTTTTTTAATTTTGCTTTTATGGTTAGTCTTTTTATGATTCAATAGTTGGAATAATATATATAGCTCATTGCCTTTATCTTCACTTATCTATAATTTATAAAAGCATAAGATTATCTATAGATAGTAACTAATAACTATAATAATAATAATAATTTAGTTTTTTGAGTTTGGTACATCCATAAAACCATCAAACCCATAAACATTCACATCTGTATGACTTTTTGGCATACTTAAAGTCTTTCTCCTTTTTTAAGTTGTTAGCCAAAAATTAATGATTTATTTTATTATAATCCCTCTATGTTAAATAATATTTTTAATCTATGGGACGTATAAGCCAAAAAAAAAAAAAAACAATTTTCTCTTTGAGTTTCTTCAGCCTTTTTCTCACGACTTCTCAGTACTGAGAAATTTGGTTATAATATACAATAAATGACTGTAATTGAATGCAAATTTTTTAGCATATGTTTTATGTGTCAATGAAATATGTCTAATTGATAAAAAAATATCTCTTTAATCTATAGCATATATAGATAAATAAAATTAAAGTGTCTGTTTGTAATGTCAAAATAACAGCTTTATACTAAACGCATATGGAATTATACACAGTACTTATAAGAAAAACACGATTTTTAAAATTTTTATTCATTTGTCTGTCTGTTTGTACAGGCCAATCTCTGAAACGGCTGGACTGATTTTGATGAGACTTTCTCTGGCACATAGCTTATGTTATAAAGAGTAACTTAGACTACTTATATCTTAGAATAAGAATTAGGGTTCCTCTCACAAAATATAAATTGTACCTAGGAACACATCGGACCAAAATAAGGCTAAGTCTACTAGTTCACCGATAAAACTGATATAAATCAGTCTATGATTAATACATATTCATTATCATAATGAAATTTGAAGTAATCAGTGTTTAGTTACTATATTTCATCCGTTATAGTATTTCAAAAGTAAGTAGGCTTTATCATTTTTTCTTTTATTTTTAATTTCATTATTTCAAGCATTATATGAAATATGTTTTTGTAACTATTCTATTGCTGACCTCTCATTTTGTAATTGATGAATCATTTTCAATGTGATAACTAGTGATGAAACGGATAGCTGTTTGGCTGGATACCGGATACCAGATATCCGGCGAGCTGTAAGGCGGTCGAATAATAAGCCTGTTGTCACGTTGTATGTTGCGATAAGTGCGTATGTTATTGAAATAACTTAGGCTTATTCGGGTGTCATCATGATTTGAGTGATTAGGGGTATCCGGCTGGATAGTAAAATAAGGTCGGATTCGGATAGTGACCGGATATCCATTTCATCTCTAATGATAACCATTTGTTATTAGGTTCAAATATAAAATATTGTAAAGAAACCTGCATGTTTCAGAGAATTTAACTGGTTTTGTGAAGACCAGGACAATTGTTTGGACAATAGCTTTTTCCCATTCACACTGAGCTAGTACTAAAAGAGCTGCATTATTATATTTTACTAGCGACTCACGCTCGCTTCGCTCGCGTTCGTCCCTAGGTACGTTTTCACGGTTAGCTATGTTTATACATAAATACTCGTAGTGGCTTACTACTTCTGAGATATTTATTTAAATTATATAGCGATTTACGCCGTACGCGGATTTTGTTCAAAATTTTATGGGTTTTAATTTTTTTTCGCGGAACCCTGATTCTTTTTCTAAAATAAAAGTGGCCTAAGTTACTCCTTATAACATCAGCTATCTGCCACTGAAAGTCCCGTCAAAATCGGTCCAACCGTTTCGGAACCGATTAGCCGGAACAAACAGACAAACAGACAGACAAAAATTGTAAAAAATGTTGTTTTGGTATATGTACCGTGTATACATCCATATGCATTTAGTAAAAAGCAGTTATTTTAATATTACAAACAGACACTCCAATTTTATTTATCTGTATAGATTATATTATTAAAAATACCTATCTCATTCCCACACATTGTAATACAACCCACAACTACTCATACCTATATATATATATATATATATATATATATATATATATATATATATATATATATAACGTGTTATCCATACACTACGAACATCATCTTTAGTGGTTACTAGGTTACTAATCTTGTGTGCGTTATCAGGGCTCAAATAGTAAGAGTATTCAATGCTCAATACACAATTTAATCAGGGAAATCATAATTTTATAAACTTGGTTGTAACAATAATAAGGTTTTATAACAGAAAAATGTAACTAAATCCTCCTCCGTCATATATATATAACACATGTATAGTCTATCCATTCCATACTAACCGTTGAAAGGTACCTAGGGACGAACCCGAACGAAGCAAGAGTAGGTCGCTAGTAATATTATAAAATATTGATTAACATATCCTTTTTAGCTATTTTTCATTTGTAATGGTTAAATCGAGAAAATCTTCATTTGACCATCTCGAGTCTTTTGATCACATTAAAAATAGGACCGTTTGGCAACAAAAAATATTTCGAGTTGATTAAACGTTTTTCCGTACAAAATGTATGGGAAAAGATTTTGGCGATTTCTGACATTTCTAGTACTCAAACCTTAAATGGCCCCATAGAGTCTTTTGATCCCTACATGAAATAGGATCGATTGACATAAAAAAATTTTTTTTCCTATTTTAGCATTTTTCTCGCTGACTGTACATTTTTTCTAAAATCTGTGAATGCAGTTCAGAATATCTCAAAAAGTTATGGATGGTCTCCTAGGAACGTTTTCCTGTAACTATAGTATTTAAGGTACCTGTCCTTACTGTCCCGTCTCAAAAATCCATCCTGTATATATTTTTATTAATATTATAAAGCTGAAGAGTTTGTTTGTTTGTTTGGTTGAACGCGCTAATCCCAGGAACTACTGAATGGAATTGAAAAATTCTTTTTGTGTTGGATAGTCCATTTATCGAGGAAGGCTTTAGGCTATATATCATCCCGGAAAAACGGTTCCCGTGGGATAGAGTTGTTTTTGTCTAGAGACGAACCCGAAGCGAAGCGAGGGTGAGTCGCTAGTAAGTAATAAAAACGGTTGAAACTTGAATGTTCAAAAAATACTAAACATCGGTCAAGTGCGAGTCGTATTCGCACACAAAGGGTGCCGTACCATCGTACATGTACTTTTTATTATACTCTATGTAGTTATGTAGTAGGTTTATTAACTTCGATGATCGATTATGAACGTTGAAAAAATGTTTCTTGTTTTTTTTTATTTTTGTTATTTGTTGTTATAGCGGCAATAGAAATATATAGGTACTCCGTGAACATTTCAATTCTCTAGCTATTACGGTTCGTGAGATACAGCCTCTGACAGACGGACGGACGGACAGCGGAGGCTTAGTAATAGGGTTCCGTTGGCACCTTTCGGGTACGGAACCCTAAAAATGATATGTTTATATAAAACAGAGACGTCAAACGGTGACGTTTCCAATGAGATAGCCGCGACAGAAATATGTTGCTGTCACACTGGTTGCCGCCTAATAGAGAGAGATAGCATGTTAATAATTGAACAAATGAAAGGGATAGATAGAATCACCAAAACCTAACAACCTAAAAGGGCTTCGGGTGGGTCCGACACAAACTTTTTTCATCTATACATATAATATAATTCTGAGTCGAATCTGTACATTAAATATTTTTTTGGAAAATCTTATTAAAATAGACATTGTTATCGATACAGAGGCCGAATCTATAGTTTTTAGAGTTTTTGTCTATCTGTTTGTCTATGACCGCATCACGAGAAAACCACTGGACAGATTTTGATGAAATTTGGTCTGACTGTAGCTGGTTATCTGGGTCAACATATAGGACTTTTTACTGCGGGAAAATATCTCATCTCTAAGAAATCTATACTAAACGTTAAAACGTAACTAGGGACGAACCCGAGCGGAACGAGGGTGAGTGGCCAGTTCAAATTACAAACTTGCCTATTACAAAATTTTCTAATGAATTAAAATGGCGTAAAAAGACATATTAGTTATGTCATTTGAATATTTTATAATGATTTTATTCCAGTTTTATTTTTAATTATCATCGTAACGTTCATTGGATATGTTTACAAAAATTCGTCGTTTCAAGTTTATTTTTAATTATGATTTTATATTAAGTGGCAGAAAAAAGTGTAAGAGAATTGTTTACTACAAGTTGAATGTGGATTTTTATGCGATGAGGTAATCTTAAGTGTTATTTTATAAGTGAACTTAGCGCAATACAGTTTTTAAGTGTTAAAATAGTATAGGCTTATTTAAACAGCTAGAGGCTATGGGGTCTTGTGTTCGAGTTCCGGGTGAAGTAAAATGTGTTAGCCACGAAATTCTTAGTAGCAGCAGCTCATAGCTAAGAAAATATGTGACATACCAATATATATTGACAAGCGACTTACCGTCGCTTCGCTCGGGTACGTCCCTAAGTACGTTTTAAATAGATAATAGTTTTTGTGGATGTACCTTGAGAAATTCACTCATGATATCGTGGACTTTTTAAAAGACCTTTTTAAAAAATTATAAAACTTCCCAAGTTCAACATTGGCTCAAAACGACTCGATTACATCTAACTATATGTAGGTACCCGCCGCCGTTCAAGCGGACGGACGTTATCGCGAAATTTTTTGGCAATTTTAAATTTCTGATATCTTCTAAAATGTTAATAATAATGAAGTTGCTGTAAAGAGAAATCTCTATGAAATACAAATCTTTGAATTTCTCGGCTTTTCTGTACTACAATATGCATGTATTATATATATGAACCTTCCTCTTGAATCACTCTATATATTAAAAAAACCGCATCAAAATCCGTTGCGTAGTTTTAAAGATCTAAGCATACATAGGGACAGACAGACAGCTGGAAGCGACTTTTTTTATACTATGTAGTGATGGATATAATTCGTGCAAAACTTTACCTACTAAATTTACATTTTGTGCCTTATTCTGAAATTTCAATCCTAAACAATAAGAAATATACTATAATATATGAAACTAGCGACTCACCCTCGCTTTGCTTGGATTCGTCCCAAAATCCGTTTTAACGGCTAGTATGACTATAATATGCATACCTACATACATATAAACCCTCCTCTTGAATCACTCTATCTATAGCTGAAAACTGCATTAAAATCCGTTGCGTAGTTTAAAAGATATAAGCGTACAAACACTGGGAGCGACTTTGTTTTATACTATATATAGATTTTTGTATTTCTCTATCAGGTCCACTATGCCTGCTACGTATGATACGATAGTGGTAGGCCTGGGGTCAGCAGGTGCCACAGCAGCCTCCACTCTCGCCAAGGCCGGGAGGAGGGTCCTGGCTTTGGAAGCCCAAGACAGAATTGGAGGTAGAGTGAAAACTGTTCCATTTGGTGATGGTGTGATGGAAGAAGGCGCAGAATGGTGAGATTCTACTCGTGATATAATCATACTAGTTATATTAATGCGAAAGTTTGTGTGACTGTCTGTTTGTTTGTTTGTTACTCCTTCACTCAAAACGGCTGGACAGATTCGAATGAAATTTAGCAAATAGATGAACTTAGGCCAATAGTAGAGCTAGGAACTTAGGGACGCACCCGAGTGAAGTCAGGGTAAATTCTTAGTTCATTTACAAACATACAGGTTTAATAATTAATCCAGGATATAGAATATCCTTTAGAATAAGGCAATGGTAGCCCAGTGGTAACGCGCTCGCTTGGGAAACCGAGTGAAGCGGGTTCAAATCCCGGGTCTCGCACCTCTGATATTTTCATGTGCGAATCATTTCCAACATGATTGCCACTTAATACTTTCTTAGATTTACGCGAATATTTGACATTTTAAATAAAACTATCTTTTCGGATTATTTCGCGGATTTATTTTGATTTTTGGTTCCCGACGTTTCGAATGCTTTACAGCAATCATGGTCACGGGAGAGACTAAGGTATTAGACATCTCAAAAGCGTTATATACTTGTTACAGACAGTGCCTACCCACAAATTTACAAAATGATTTTGAAAATTCAAAAGTGGCACCAGAGTACCTTACAATATTTGTTGATTTTAATTCTAAACATATTAAAAATATTAAAAAGTTTAATAAGTATTATAATTAAATATTATTTGTTTAATTTTAGCTGTTATTATTATAAATATTACAATATTTTAAAAACTTTAAGAATTAATAATGTAATATTATTTAGTGTTGCTATTACTATAATATGTCTAACCACAAAGAAAATCAAAAGATTAATTATTTATTAAATACTAATTATTTATTAAAGTATTATTATTGTTTTATATGTAATTTAGAAAATTAAATTTTTAATTTAGATTTCTAATGTAATTTTAAGATAGAATATTAAGCAACACTATCTTCACAGATAAAATATAATATATTAATCTGAATCATTGTTATAGCGATCCACACAGTATGAACTAACTACATCTACAGGTCTGTTATCTTTGTTTTTGCTGTTAGATTTTAAAAATTTATTATGTATTTTAATATGTTTAGAATTAAAATCAACAAATATTGTAAGGTACTCTGGTGCCACTTTTGAATTTTCAAAATCATTTTGTAAATTTGTGGGTAGGCACTGTCTGTAACAAGTATATAACGCTTTTGAGATGTCTAATACCTTAGTCTCTCCCGTGACCATGATTGCTGTAAAGCATTCGAAACGTCGGGAACCAAAAATCATGATTGCCACTTGTCTTACGGTGAAGGAAAACATCGTCAGGAAACCTGCATGTTTGAGAGAACCTAGCAAGTTTTCGTGGTCGACTATGGCCTGATCCCCCTCGTATTGAAGGGAGGCCCACTCCCAGCAGTGGGACGTTAAAAAGGGCTGAATACATACATACATACATACATACATAAAATATCCATTCATAGGGTATCCATTTCGTAATTCACTCGAATCCATAACAGTGCGGAGATTGAACAAACTAACTTAAAATATTTTTTTTTTTTTATTCTATTAGAATTTTTTTATTGCAAAATATTTCTGATTTAGACTGAATCTTATGTACCTTTAATTCATTTATTTTAATTACCATTTTTTTTTATTTCTCAGTGTAAAAGTGGCATAACTTTAAAAGGTTATGTTATTATAGAACATAAGAATAATTTATTTAATAAAGCAAAAACACTTCAATAATTAAATAAAAACAAATTGTAGATTTAATTATAAATGTTTTTGGACTTGTGCCACTTTTATTCTAATTTATTATTTTGAAAACGTCTAAAAAATAGAGCTGATGGATTTATTGAAGTTATATTTCTTTTGAAACGTTTGGAAAAAAATATGAGAGTGAAATTTTTACGATGCGCGCGCACACCGACAGCCAAAAAGCGACATGATGAAGTTAGCTGCATTTCTTTTACAGAGAGTTGTGACATACGGGATGAAATCTTTAGCTATTTTTGTTCTGTTACGCCAAAGAAGTATAACTTCTTACGTGCGTACATAACGTACACACACAGGTTTTTTTTTTTAATTTTAGGATCCATGGCACCGGTAAGAGCAGAGTATACGAAGCGGCTATCAAAAATAACGTACCTGGGGTACCTCAGGATTTAACATTCACGGTGTATAAGTCTGATGGGTCAATGGGGAATGATAGTTTGATAAATGAATTGTTGGATTACTGCTTGGCAAAGATTGAGAATCCACCTGAAAAGCCCGAGGCCTTGGGCAAATTCATAACCAGGAGGTGAGTTTTATTCTTGTCCGAGGTAATGGTAGCCCAGTGGTAACGCGCTCGCTTGGGAAACCGAGTGAAGCGGGTTCAAATACCGGGTCTCGCACCTCTGATATTTTCTTGTGCGAATCGTTTCCCATAGTATTACCACTTGTCTTACGGTGAAGGAAAACATCGTGAGGAAACCTGCATGTCTGAGAGAACCTACCAAGTTTTTGAAAGACATGTGAAGTCCACCAATCCGCTCTTGGCCAGCGTGGTGGGCTATGGTCTGATCCCCCTCGTATCGAAGGGAGACAGTAAACACGACGTTAATTCTTTTGACGACACGTTTGGCTCAGTTTGTAGTGACCCTACTTGTTGTGCCAGCGGTCGCGGGTTCGAGTCCCGCTGGGGGCATACGTTTGTGTGATGAGCACGAATGTTTGTACTCCAGTCATGGGTGTTTTCATTTATACTATGTATGTGTTTAAAGTTATATATGTGTAGTGTATCAACTATCTGGTATCCATAACACAAGCCTCGTAGCTTACCATGGAACTAGATGGTGCTATGTGTTAATGTACCAACATATTTATTTATTTATTTATTTATATTTTTTTTTCTAGTTTATTAGACTACCTAAAAGAAAACCATCCAGATGTCCTAAAAGATGAGGATTTTGTTAATGAATTTTTAGAACTAATGAATCTTCTTATAAATAATTATGAGGCTTCCGATGACTGGAATGACGTCAGCGCACAGACTGACTATAAGGAGTTGGATGGGCATCAACATATGAGCTGGCATAGATACGGATATAAAACCTTTTTTGAGATTTTATTGGTGAGTTTTTCTCTTTTTTTTATCTTAAAATATATTTTTTTAAGTTATACTTCTTTTGGCACGTTTGGAATATTATGAGAGTAAGATTTTTACGATGCGCGCGCACACCGACAGCCAAAAAGCGACATGATGAAGTTAGCTGCATTCCTTTTACAAACAGAGAGTTGCGACATACGGGATGAAATCTTTAGCTATTTTTATTCTGTTACGTCGAAGAAGTATAACTTCTTACGTGCGTACATAAGTACACACACATATTTTTTTTTATTTTTCAATTTTGATGTCAGATTCTTTTATTGTAACTACTAGCGACTCACCCTTACTTCGCTCGGGTTCGTCCCTAGCTTGCTTTCCAATACAAACTTTCATACCCATTTGCACCCCCCTAAGGGATGATTTTCGGGATAAAAAGTATCCTATATCCTTCCCAGGGTCTCAAACTATCTTCTTACCAAATTTCATCTAAATCGGTTCAGTACATCCAGAGATTACCCCCTACAACCTCACAAACTTTACCTCTTTATAATATTAGTATAGATTTTCTATCAGAACACTTACAACAACAGCCCAGGTTGGCCAACTTTAGACATAAAGTTAAACAAGGAAGTCACTCTAATAAAATGGCCGAAAAACTCCACCGGAAATGTCGAAGTGGTGTGCAAAGATGGCGACGTGTATAGAGCTAATAATGTTATTGTTACTGTCTCACTTGGAGTATTGAAAGAGAGGTAAGATGTATGTTTAAGCTAGTTATTTAATAAATAATGTGTACATTTTTCGACATTGCCATGTATTAATATGTACAGAAATAAAAATATTTTAGGCTAAACATAATATTTTAAATAAAACTATCTTTTCGGATTATTTCGCGGATTTATTTTGATTTTTGGTTCCCGACGTTTCGAATGCTTTACAGCAATCATGGTCACGGGAGAGACTAAGGTATTAGACATCTCAAAAGCGTTATATACTTGTTACAGACAGTGCCTACCCACAAATTTACAAAAATGCTTTTGAAAATTAAAAATGGCACCAGAGTACCTTACAATATTTGTTGATTTAAATTCTAAACATATTAAAAATATTAAAAAGTTTAATAAGTATTATAATTAAATATTATTTGTTTAATTTTAGCTGTTATTATTATAAATATTACAATATTTTAAAAAACTTTAAGAATTAATAATGTAATATTATTTAGTGTTGCTATTACTATAATATGTCTAACCACAAAGAAAATCAAAATATTAATTATTTATTAAAGTATTATTATTGTTTTATATGTAATTTAGAAATTAAATTTTTTAATTTAGATTTCTAATGTAATTTTAAGATAGAATATTAAGCAACACTATCTTCACAGATAAAATATATATTAATCTGAATCATTGTTATAGCGATCCACACAGTATGAACTAACTACATCTACAGGTCTGTTTTCTTTGTTTTTGCCGTTAGATTTTATTATGTTTATTACAGGATCCCACGATGATGGTAGTACCCAGCCATCTTCCCTATTGAAGTTTGGATGTTTTTTAATTTCAATAGCTTCGCGAATCATCCTGGGGCGATAACGGCTTTCTTTCGCAAGTATTTGTGGATTATCAAAGCGAATGTAGTGGCTTGGGCGATCCTGGCTATGTTTACAGACTGCAGATGTTGTATTGCGACGGTGCTTCACATCAGCTATGTGTTCTTTGACCCGAGTTCTAATGGATCTCTTTGTTTGTCCGATGTAGGAGAGCCCACAATCACAATCAAGTTTGTATACCCCTGCATCTTGGAGAGGGATGTGGCACTTGACTGGTGGTAAAAACTGACTAATTTTCTTTGGCGGCTTGAAGTAAGTTTTGATTGAAGCACGCTTTAAGATGTAGCCAATCTTGTCAGTGACTCCTCTCATGTATGGCAGGACTGCAGGGACTCGCTCGACTGTGGCTGGTTTCACTCGGTCACTGTGACGCAGGCGCGGCACTTGCAGCTTGTTGTCTCGCAGAACTTGCTTGACATGTTGCAGTTCTCCGGCCAGGTGTTGCTCGTCACAGATCCCTTGTGCTCTCTGAAACAAAGATTTTCCCACGGTAGCTAACTGTGAAGGATGGTGGTGAGATTCACCGTTCAGGTACCTATCAGTATGGGTCTTCTTTCTATACACAGTGTGACTCAAGGTGTTATCTGGGTTGCGTTTAACTAAGACATCTAAGAAAGCTAAGGTATTGTCAGATTCTAATTCCATAGTAAATTGTATTTTAGGATTTATAGAATTAAGATGTTCTAAGAATACAGTTATTTTATCAGATGGTAATATTGTGAAAGTGTCATCTACGTACCGCTTGTAGAAACGAGGGGTCACGGGTGATGTGTTCAGAGCAGTCTCCTCGAAGTCCTCCATGAAGATGTCGGCTACAACGGGAGAGACTGGCGAACCCATGGCCACTCCATCCACTTGCCTATAGAATTCATCATTCCACAGTAGATAGCCGGATGTTAGGCAGTGTTTTAAAAGTTCAGTGTATTCTATTGACATATTGTGATCCTGTAGCTTCCTAGATATTATTTTAATACAGTCTTCCACTGGTAGGCTGGTAAATAAGGACTGTACATCAAAGCTAACCATTGTTTCATTGTCCATGAGTTTTAGGTGTTTAACTTCATTGACAAAATGGTAAGAGTCCCTTGTGAACGCTCTTGTTAATCCTCTGAGTGGTGAGAGTACTTTTGCTACTAGTTTGGCCAGTTTGTAAGTCGGTGAGTCGATCTGACTCACAATTGGACGTAGCGGAGCGTTAGGCTTGTGTATTTTCGGGAGTCCATACAACTTAGGCGGTTTTGCACATGATGGAATAAGAGTTTTCCCATCTAGATTTAATGTGTCGGAGTGTTCCTTAATTAGCTTTTTAGTAGTATTTAAAACGGTGGTAGTTGGATCCGTTTTAACCTTTGTGTACGTGCTCTCGTCCGACAAAAGATGTTTTATTTTATCATTATAATCTGATGTATCCATCACAACGGTTGCATTTCCTTTGTCCGCGCGTAGAACGATGATGTCTGACCTATTGCGTAGGTTTTTCAACGCTAAATACTCCTGTTTACTGAGATTAGGTTTGGGCTTAGTACAACGACGTAACAAAGACGAAACATCCTGACGTATGGCCTCCATATCCTCAGTTTTCATAACGTTTTGGGCCAAGGCATCTTCAACTGCGCAAATAATGTTTTCATAAGGAATGCGCGTAGGCGTTACAGCAAAATTCAAACCTTTATTTAGTACCTGAATAGTAGGGTCGTCCAACGGTTGTTTTGACAGATTGACAACAGCTTGAGGTCCGCACGAGTGTGAATCTGTGGTAAACGGGCGCGTTCCGTTATTATCTATGTTTTTCTTTTTCTTTTTGATGTTTAATTTTTCAACGAGTTTTTCATATTTTAAAATATGTTTAATTTTGCATTGATTATATTTGGTTGTCTCGCGCTTATTTAAAGTGTCAATGCAATCGTTGAAATCACAGGGTGTCAATACTGTCTTAACAATATCGGACGTCTGTTCAATGTCCCGGTCGTTTCTGCGTAGATCGCGGCGGTTTTGTCGAATCACAAAGCCGTTATCGCCCCAGGATGATTCGCGAAGCTATTGAAATTAAAAAACATCCAAACTTCAATAGGGAAGATGGCTGGGTACTACCATCATCGTGGGATCCTGTAATAAACATAATAAAATCTAACGGCAAAAACAAAGAAAACAGACCTGTAGATGTAGTTAGTTCATACTGTGTGGATCGCTATAACAATGATTCAGATTAATATATATTTTATCTGTGAAGATAGTGTTGCTTAATATTCTATCTTAAAATTACATTAGAAATCTAAATTAAAAAATTTAATTTCTAAATTACATATAAAACAATAATAATACTTTAATAAATAATTAATATTTTGATTTTCTTTGTGGTTAGACATATTATAGTAATAGCAACACTAAATAATATTACATTATTAATTCTTAAAGTTTTTTAAAATATTGTAATATTTATAATAATAACAGCTAAAATTAAACAAATAATATTTAATTATAATACTTATTAAACTTTTTAATATTTTTAATATGTTTAGAATTTAAGTCAACAAATATTGTAAGGTACTCTGGTGCCATTTTTAATTTTCAAAAGCATTTTTGTAAATTTGTGGGTAGGCACTGTCTGTAACAAGTATATAACGCTTTTGAGATGTCTAATACCTTAGTCTCTCCCGTGACCATGATTGCTGTAAAGCATTCGAAACGTCGGGAACCAAAAATCAAAATAAATCCGCGAAATAATCCGAAAAGATAGTTTTATTTAAAATGTCAAATATTCGCGTAAATCTAAGAAAGTATTATGTGAACCAGTACGGACTGGAAATCGCAAACAAGATACGCCGGTTAGAAGATCTGAAGACTAAGCGTGCAAGATTATTAACATCTTTAACTTTCTTGAAGAGATGTCGTGATCATCGTCTCATTCCAACGTGTGTAAAAATATCTTCCAAAAAGAACATACGAGGAAGCGCTAAGATCGTAAACCAGGCAAGTTTTAAGTTGTTACGGACAGTGATTCGACAAAACCGCCGCGATCTACGCAGAAACGACCGGGACATTGAACAGACGTCCGATATTGTTAAGACAGTATTGACACCCTGTGATTTCAACGATTGCATTGACACTTTAAATAAGCGCGAGACAACCAAATATAATCAATGCAAAATTAAACATATTTTAAAATATGAAAAACTCGTTGAAAAATTAAACATCAAAAAGAAAAAGAAAAACATAGATAATAACGGAACGCGCCCGTTTACCACAGATTCACACTCGTGCGGACCTCAAGCTGTTGTCAATCTGTCAAAACAACCGTTGGACGACCCTACTATTCAGGTACTAAATAAAGGTTTGAATTTTGCTGTAACGCCTACGCGCATTCCTTATGAAAACATTATTTGCGCAGTTGAAGATGCCTTGGCCCAAAACGTTATGAAAACTGAGGATATGGAGGCCATACGTCAGGATGTTTCGTCTTTGTTACGTCGTTGTACTAAGCCCAAACCTAATCTCAGTAAACAGGAGTATTTAGCGTTGAAAAACCTACGCAATAGGTCAGACATCATCGTTCTACGCGCGGACAAAGGAAATGCAACCGTTGTGATGGATACATCAGATTATAATGATAAAATAAAACATCTTTTGTCGGACGAGAGCACGTACACAAAGGTTAAAACGGATCCAACTACCACCGTTTTAAATACTACTAAAAAGCTAATTAAGGAACACTCCGACACATTAAATCTAGATGGGAAAACTCTTATTCCATCATGTGCAAAACCGCCTAAGTTGTATGGACTCCCGAAAATACACAAGCCTAACGCTCCGCTACGTCCAATTGTGAGTCAGATCGACTCACCGACTTACAAACTGGCCAAACTAGTAGCAAAAGTACTCTCACCACTCAGAGGATTAACAAGAGCGTTCACAAGGGACTCTTACCATTTTGTCAATGAAGTTAAACACCTAAAACTCATGGACAATGAAACAATGGTTAGCTTTGATGTACAGTCCTTATTTACCAGCCTACCAGTGGAAGACTGTATTAAAATAATATCTAGGAAGCTACAGGATCACAATATGTCAATAGAATACACTGAACTTTTAAAACACTGCCTAACATCCGGCTATCTACTGTGGAATGATGAATTCTATAGGCAAGTGGATGGAGTGGCCATGGGTTCGCCAGTCTCTCCCGTTGTAGCCGACATCTTCATGGAGGACTTCGAGGAGACTGCTCTGAACACATCACCCGTGACCCCTCGTTTCTACAAGCGGTACGTAGATGACACTTTCACAATATTACCATCTGATAAAATAACTGTATTCTTAGAACATCTTAATTCTATAAATCCTAAAATACAATTTACTATGGAATTAGAATCTGACAATACCTTAGCTTTCTTAGATGTCTTAGTTAAACGCAACCCAGATAACACCTTGAGTCACACTGTGTATAGAAAGAAGACCCATACTGATAGGTACCTGAACGGTGAATCTCACCACCATCCTTCACAGTTAGCTACCGTGGGAAAATCTTTGTTTCAGAGAGCACAAGGGATCTGTGACGAGCAACACCTGGCCGGAGAACTGCAACATGTCAAGCAAGTTCTGCGAGACAACAAGCTGCAAGTGCCGCGCCTGCGTCACAGTGACCGAGTGAAACCAGCCACAGTCGAGCGAGTCCCTGCAGTCCTGCCATACATGAGAGGAGTCACTGACAAGATTGGCTACATCTTAAAGCGTGCTTCAATCAAAACTTACTTCAAGCCGCCAAAGAAAATTAGTCAGTTTTTACCACCAGTCAAGTGCCACATCCCTCTCCAAGATGCAGGGGTATACAAACTTGATTGTGATTGTGGGCTCTCCTACATCGGACAAACAAAGAGATCCATTAGAACTCGGGTCAAAGAACACATAGCTGATGTGAAGCACCGTCGCAATACAACATCTGCAGTCTGTAAACATAGCCAGGATCGCCCAAGCCACTACATTCGCTTTGATAATCCACAAATACTTGCGAAAGAAAGCCGTTATCGCCCCAGGATGATTCGCGAAGCTATTGAAATTAAAAAACATCCAAACTTCAATAGGGAAGATGGCTGGGTACTACCATCATCGTGGGATCCTGTAATAAACATAATAAAATCTAACGGCAAAAACAAAGAAAACAGACCTGTAGATGTAGTTAGTTCATACTGTGTGGATCGCTATAACAATGATTCAGATTAATATATATTTTATCTGTGAAGATAGTGTTGCTTAATATTCTATCTTAAAATTACATTAGAAATCTAAATTAAAAAATTTAATTTCTAAATTACATATAAAACAATAATAATACTTTAATAAATAATTAATATTTTGATTTTCTTTGTGGTTAGACATATTATAGTAATAGCAACACTAAATAATATTACATTATTAATTCTTAAAGTTTTTTAAAATATTGTAATATTTATAATAATAACAGCTAAAATTAAACAAATAATATTTAATTATAATACTTATTAAACTTTTTAATATTTTTAATATGTTTAGAATTTAAATCAACAAATATTGTAAGGTACTCTGGTGCCATTTTTAATTTTCAAAAGCATTTTTGTAAATTTGTGGGTAGGCACTGTCTGTAACAAGTATATAACGCTTTTGAGATGTCTAATACCTTAGTCTCTCCCGTGACCATGATTGCTGTAAAGCATTCGAAACGTCGGGAACCAAAAATCAAAATAAATCCGCGAAATAATCCGAAAAGATAGTTTTATTTAAAATGTCAAATATTCGCGTAAATCTAAGAAAGTATTATCTAAACATAATATTTTAAATAATCAAACTAAAGACTCAATTATATTTTAAGTTCAAATTGAACTAAAAAAAATTAAAAAAAAAAAGTCTGATTATTTACTTCCCTTTGAATGTTTTAGATTCTATTCCTTGCACGATCCAAATTTCTTTCCTAGAAATCAAAATAACTGTTATAATATCACTATATTTATAGACCACTAGGTACGTTTTAACGGTTAGTATGTTCCATAGCCTGTAGCCTTCCTCAATAAACGGGCTATCTAATGCAATAAGAACTTTTCAAATCGGTTAAGCAGTTCCAGAGATTAGCGCGTTCAAATAAACAAAGGAACAAACTCTGCCTCTTTATAATATTAGTATAGATTCCATAAATAAAATTAAGAATAAGTACACCAGAATCAGTTAATTTCCAGATATTCCACATTAATATCGCCGCCTATACCACAGACAAAAAAGACAGCCATAGACAAACTGTCAATTGGAATTATAGGCAAAGTTATATTATCTTTTCCCCAAAATTGGATGCGTAGCGACACTTATATGTTTTTTTATTTGCCCGATGATAAAAAGAAATTCAGCATTTTAAATAAAACTATCTTTTCGGATTATTTCGCGGATTTATTTTGATTTTTGGTTCCCGACGTTTCGAATGCTTTACAGCAATCATGGTCACGGGAGAGACTAAGGTATTAGACATCTCAAAAGCGTTATATACTTGTTACAGACAGTGCCTACCCACAAATTTACAAAAATGATTTTGAAAATTCAAAAATGGCACCAGAGTACCTTACAATATTTGTTGATTTTAATTCTAAACATATTAAAAATATTAAAAAGTTTAATAAGTATTATAATTAAATATTATTTGTTTAATTTTAGCTGTTATTATTATAAATATTACAATATTTTAAAAAACTTTAAGAATTAATAATGTAATATTATTTAGTGTTGCTATTACTATAATATGTCTAACCACAAAGAAAATCAAAATATTATTTATTTATTAAATACTAATTATTTATTAAAGTATTATTATTGTTTTATATGTAATTTAGAAAATTAAATTTTTTAATTTAGATTTCTAATGTAATTTTAAGATAGAATATTAAGCAACACTATCTTCACAGATAAAATATATATTAATCTGAATCATTGTTATAGCGATCCACACAGTATGAACTAACTACATCTACAGTGGGCCTAGACAAAATTCAACTGTTCGTTTTTCCGTACACGCTACAGATTGTACGTTAGCGTTACGAAAATGGTAGACAAAGTGACCGGCTCACGCCTAACGCTTTTTCCGTAGCGTTCTAAGGAAACACGCTAGTTTGTCTATGAAATTTAGCGTGAGGACCGAAAAAATCTGATTAATATGACATATTATTATTATGTCATCATGGCCATTTCAAAAGTTGAACTACTTACGAAATAAATTTGGGTATTTGTGGCGTGTTTTTTTGTCGAACCGTGATTACTTCTTAAGGTAAGTACTTAAAAATCACTATTGTTGTTGCTTTTGTTAAGTATTAGTTATTTACATCAAGAAAGCAACTTAGGCGAGGTCGATATAAGGTTGTTTTTGTTTAACTCTTATGAATTGGCTAAAGGATTTAAAATCGTCTTGAGCAAGTATAGCTTTCCTTCAGAATAATTAATTTATATTTTATTTGAAGTGGCTCCTAATGTTAGTGGAACTTTAACAAAAATAGTTTTGTTATAAAAGGTTGATTAGAATTCCTATTTGACTCTTGTGAAGGGGTTCCCAGGATTGAAGTGCATACCGGAGTTAAATATTAAATGTTGAAATAGCTTTAGTTTAAAATGAGTTAGTTATCTTGAGATCGGCTCAATTGTGGATCGGGCAGTGTTAGAGCTAGGACTATTCAACCTTACTAAGTTTCTAAAATTATTTTCTAAGAATATAATACAAAATATTAATTTATTTCAAATTAAAATGGAACATTATGCTAGATTTTATGGAAACATAAGTGTTAGTAAAATAATTTATATAAATATTAATTTTAATTCTGTGATTTAAATTCATATACTTACACAGTAATGTTAGGTGTGATTTTTTACATTATGAACTTTCAATGGCGTTTTTGTTTCAAGTGGTCTCTGCAGTAAATATTGATAAAGTGGCTTCCATTTAATTTGCAACTTTAAATCTTAAATATCAGAATCAAGAAGTAATGGGCTTTCATAACTTCATTCTAATGAGATCTTTAAATTGGTGTTCATAAATTAGTAGACAGTGATTATCAATATTATTATTTTTTAGGAATGGTGATCTTTCTAGACCTCAGACAGGGGCTCAAGGAAAGCTAAAAGCTGAAAGGTTGTGGAATGAGCTTGCAGAACTTTTAAATTCTGTATGGGGGAGTGCGGTTCAAAAGTAAGCTGATAAATGGAAAGATGTATAATAGCCACTAAATATATTTTGAATATAGTCTTTTATCAAAAATTCTTATGCATTCAAATTTTTAAACCTTTAATTATAATTAATCATATATGTTATTAATTATAATTAATCATATAGTTCATTATTTTATACAAACAGATTTTTATTGTACTATTGGTAGTGATTTAGTTTATTTTGCAATGAATAATAAAATAGTTGTCAAATAATTAAATGGCTTATTAGTAGTTATTTAATACTTCTATTATTAACATTTATTCTAGGTGTGGTCTGACTGGAAAACAAAAACAAAAAAGAAGGCCTCTACTACTAATAAAAATATCAAGACACTGGTGGAGGCCCAAGTACTGTCAGGACACTTAACCTTTTGGAAGAAAGGGTCCTTGGAATCATCGGCATTGGCTCTATTAAGGGAACCAACCGGAAGGTGAGAATCATGTATAAACATATTTTTAATTTATCAGATATTATGAGTATATATACTATCTTGTTATGATATACAACATATTCATAATATTAATAAAGATATAGACCAATAAACAACTTTTTGAATAAATAATTTTATCGTTTTTAGATACTCAAAAATTGCCCTCACCAAATAGCCCACCTACCCCACATCGTCGTCGTCATAGCAGCATTGAGCAACGCAGATGACAACATTCGACCCACACGAGATGCCACCAGAGAATTCGTGCGCATCGAGGAAGGCAGATTGTGCCTAGAACAGATGCGGATGACTAGGGTGCACGAAAGAGAAATGTCACAAATAAGGGTCGAATCTGAAAGAAACGAGATACTGCAAAAGAGCACGAAAGAGAAATGGCAAGAATAAGGGTCGAATCTCAAAGAAACGAGATACTGCAAAAAGTAGTAGATAATATTGAAAGATTTCTAATACGCAACATGCAGTAATTTTTATTTTCTTAGTCAGGTTAGTTTATAACTTAAGAACGGCTGGACCGATTTTTATGATCTTTGATTTGTTACATTTGCCTTAAATAGCAGAATAACTATTAAAACATTGGAAAAATTCACAAAAAAGTTTACATGGCTAATCATTATTTATATTCATATTACTATATCTATTTTAAAAGTAAGTTCCTAGGTTTATTAAGTAAAAATAATTATTAGATATATTTATAGATAATTTTATCTATAATATTTATAGGCATAAGATAGAGAATATTTACTAATTTCAAAAATGGCAAATTATTTTTTATTGGTGATTGTATTTCTTTAAGCTATATTTTAAGTTACTTGTGATTGATTGTATATATTATTTTAAAATATTTTCTGTTTAAAACAATGCCAAATTATGTTTCATTGATATTTTATTTCTTGATAATACTATTTTATTATATGTATAGGTTGATATTGATATTATAATAGGTTTATAAATTTCTTTACATTTGTAATATAAATTAAACCAGTTTTTAAATTAACATATATTCTTTAATTTTCAACAATACATACTTTTCTAAAATAATAATCTAATATTAACCCACTTAATGCTATATTTCTCTATTGACAATTAAGAATAATAAGTTATACTTAACAATCATTTTTATTCTAATCTTAACAATAAATTGTAAAGTGTAGTTCTACCTCAGATTAGCTCATTTTGGTTACCAACACTGGTGACATTTTCTATTGCATTGCCCACCTCTTTTAGAAGTTGAGGATACTGCATCCTCAACTTCTAAAAGAGGTGGAGAAGGTAGATTTGCTTCAACTGCCATATTATGCAAAACAGAACATGCAAGTACCATTTTTCTGGCTTTAATAGGATGGTAATGCAGTGTCCTGTGTCTTAATAAGCATCTCCAGCAAGATTTGAGCAATCCAAAGCAGCGCTCTATACAGTTTCTTGTCTGGATATGGCATCGAGTATAAGTTTCTTCTCTTGAGCCAGATACTGCATCTAGTGTAGGTGTCAATAACCATGGTCGCAGGGGATGTCCAGAGTTACCTGAAACATTCATGGTTATTAATAACAATAACTTTTGCCAGTAATCAATCACATTTAATATGATAAATATTATATAAGTTTACACAATCATTTTTGTGAGAAGCTTTATAACTATTTTAAGTAAATTCACAATAAAGAAAATTACAAATATACTTAATTATATATACAAAACAAATGTAAGTAAATTCTATTCAAAAATATAATAATAGTTTTCTTTTAAACAAATGAAATCATTATTTTAGTTTAATTGTATTGCGGCTAAAAATATATAATATAAATTTTAATAACATAAGTTTAATAATTTTATCTTAATAATATAATTTAAATCTTTATTATTAAAAATGAAGATGATGCTTCTGAGTCTTGATGTATAACTTGAAGATATTTTTATATAATTTAATTTATGAGTTATATTTGTATATAAGGAATAAATTGCGTCTTATATGCATCCATAATATATTCTTTTTTGATATTACAAACTTACTCAAGTCTAAGCCAGGCTCTATCTTGTTGTAAAGGTGGATATACTAGTCATTTATTTAGAATAGCCGGATGATTGAACACTTCAACAACTTGTTGGATGCATCTACTTGCTGTCCTCTGCACCATGTGTTGTGTGAGGCCAACAATCAGTTGATAGGCTCCCGTTGCTAAAAAGCTTAGGGTGCAAAGAACCTAGAAGAATTATATTTTATATTATAATTATATTTCAATAAAATTAATTTAAGGTTAGCAAAACAAAAATACCACAAAATTTTAAGATACTTGCCTTTACATCTAAAAGGATTTCACGTGTTCCTTTGAGAGAACCCAAGTTTCTTAGTTCAGCGCATAAGCACGTAAATACGAAAAGTTCACTTGTCTAACCTAAATCGATTTATAAATTCCATCTCGGACATTTAGGGAATAACTTCACTTTTACGGCGATTTAATGTTAACCGACGTCTAATCCACGTTTCTTCACTATTTGCTGCCCATAGCGCATGTAAAGAATACATTTTTAATTTTTATTACAAAACAAAACACCTCAAGAAAGCGTTAGCGACAGGGATTTAGAGACCGCTAGGAAGCGTGATCAACTAACGCTACAATCGGCGTTTGCATTTGTCAAAAAATCCACTTGTCTAGCGTTTCTATGAAAAAGACGTTGGTAACGCCACGCTCCTTGCGTTAGCGTCCAACGTTCCGATACAGATTAAAATTTGTCTACGAAATTAGCGTGGCTCACGTGACATTTCCGCAGATAGTGTCATTTTCATACATTTTTTGTCTGACGTTTGGCGTGAACGCTAACAGAAATGTATTTTGTCTAGACCCACAGGTCTGTTATCTTTGTTTTTGCTATTAGATTTTATTATGTTTATTACAGGATCCCACGATGATGGTAGTACCCAGCCATCTTCCCTATTGAAGTTTGGATGTTTTTTAATTTCAATAGCTTCGCGAATCATCCTGGGGCAATAACGGCTTTCTTTCGCAAGTATTTGTGGATTATCAAAGCGAATGTAGTGGCTTGGGCGATCCTGGCTATGTTTACAGACTGCAGATGTTGTATTGCGACGGTGCTTCACATCAGCTATGTGTTCTTTGACCCGAGTTCTAATGGATCTCTTTGTTTGTCCGATGTAGGAGAGCCCACAATCACAATCAAGTTTGTATACCCCTGCATCTTGGAGAGGGATGTGGCACTTGACTGGTGGTAAAAACTGACTAATTTTCTTTGGCGGCTTGAAGTAAGTTTTGATTGAAGCACGCTTTAAGATGTAGCCAATCTTGTCAGTGACTCCTCTCATGTATGGCAGGACTGCAGGGACTCGCTCGACTGTGGCTGGTTTCACTCGGTCACTGTGACGCAGGCGCGGCACTTGCAGCTTGTTGTCTCGCAGAACTTGCTTGACATGTTGCAGTTCTCCGGCCAGGTGTTGCTCGTCACAGATCCCTTGTGCTCTCTGAAACAAAGATTTTCCCACGGTAGCTAACTGTGAAGGATGGTGGCGAGATTCACCGTTCAGGTACCTATCAGTATGGGTCTTCTTTCTATACACAGTGTGACTCAAGGTGTTATCTGGGTTGCGTTTAACTAAGACATCTAAGAAAGCTAAGGTATTGTCAGATTCTAATTCAATATGTCAATAGAATACACTGAACTTTTAAAACACTGCCTAACATCCGGCTATCTACTGTGGAATGATGAATTCTATAGGCAAGTGGATGGAGTGGCCATGGGTTCGCCAGTCTCTCCCGTTGTAGCCGACATCTTCATGGAGGACTTCGAGGAGACTGCTCTGAACACATCACCCGTGACCCCTCGTTTCTACAAGCGGTACGTAGATGACACTTTCACAATATTACCATCTGATAAAATAACTGTATTCTTAGAACATCTTAATTCTATAAATCCTAAAATACAATTTACTATGGAATTAGAATCTGACAATACCTTAGCTTTCTTAGATGTCTTAGTTAAACGCAACCCAGATAACACCTTGAGTCACACTGTGTATAGAAAGAAGACCCATACTGATAGGTACCTGAACGGTGAATCTCACCACCATCCTTCACAGTTAGCTACCGTGGGAAAATCTTTGTTTCAGAGAGCACAAGGGATCTGTGACGAGCAACACCTGGCCGGAGAACTGCAACATGTCAAGCAAGTTCTGCGAGACAACAAGCTGCAAGTGCCGCGCCTGCGTCACAGTGACCGAGTGAAACCAGCCACAGTCGAGCGAGTCCCTGCAGTCCTGCCATACATGAGAGGAGTCACTGACAAGATTGGCTACATCTTAAAGCGTGCTTCAATCAAAACTTACTTCAAGCCGCCAAAGAAAATTAGTCAGTTTTTACCACCAGTCAAGTGCCACATCCCTCTCCAAGATGCAGGGGTATACAAACTTGATTGTGATTGTGGGCTCTCCTACATCGGACAAACAAAGAGATCCATTAGAACTCGGGTCAAAGAACACATAGCTGATGTGAAGCACCGTCGCAATACAACATCTGCAGTCTGTAAACATAGCCAGGATCGCCCAAGCCACTACATTCGCTTTGATAATCCACAAATACTTGCGAAAGAAAGCCGTTATCGCCCCAGGATGATTCGCGAAGCTATTGAAATTAAAAAACATCCAAACTTCAATAGGGAAGATGGCTGGGTACTACCATCATCGTGGGATCCTGTAATAAACATAATAAAATCTAACAGCAATAACAAAGATAACAGACCTGTAGATGTAGTTAGTTCATACTGTGTGGATCGCTATAACAATGATTCAAATTAATATATTATATTTTATCTGTGAAGATAGTGTTGCTTAATATTCTATCTTAAAATTACATTAGAAATCTAAATTAAAAATTTAATTTTCTAAATTACATATAAAACAATAATAATACTTTAATAAATAATTAGTATTTAATAAATAAATAATATTTTGATTTTCTTTGTGGTTAGACATATTATAGTAATAGCAACACTAAATAATATTACATTATTAATTCTTAAAGTTTTTTAAAATATTGTAATATTTATAATAATAACAGCTAAAATTAAACAAATAATATTTAATTATAATACTTATTAAACTTTTTAATATTTTTAATATGTTTAGAATTAAAATCAACAAATATTGTAAGGTACTCTGGTGCCATTTTTGAATTTTCAAAATCATTTTTGTAAATTTGTGGGTAGGCACTGTCTGTAACAAGTATATAACGCTTTTGAGATGTCTAATACCTTAGTCTCTCCCGTGACCATGATTGCTGTAAAGCATTCGAAACGTCGGGAACCAAAAATCAAAATAAATCCGCGAAATAATCCGAAAAGATATTTTTATTTAAAATGTCAAATATTCGCGTAAATCTAAGAAAGTATTATAAGAAATTCAGCAATGACACATGGTTGACAAAATTGGTGTCGGTGACAAGTCCTAGTGGTTCTTCTAATACTGTCACATTGTGGACTTCTGGAGATGTGGCTAGATTGGTTAGTATTTAGGGAATTTACCGGGATATGTAGGGAATCTTAGGGACTGCATGCTATGGGGCATGCCCTAAATAGGGAATACGTGATTGACAAAATTGGTGTCAGTGATAAGTCCGAGTGGTTCTTGATTCTTCTAATACTATTACATTTTGGACTTCTGGAGATGTGGCTAGATTGGTTAGTATTTTGGGGATTTACCGGGATATATAGGGAATCTTAGGGATTGCATGAAATTATATGGGGCATGCCCTAAATAGGGAATACGTGGTTGACAAAATTGGTGTCAGTGATAAGTCCGAGTCGTTCTTGATTCTTCTAATACTATTACATTTTGGACTTCTGGAGATGTGACTAGATTTGTTAGTATTTAGGGGATTTACCGGGATGTATAGGGAATCTTAGGGATTGCATGAAATTGAATGGGGCATGCCCTAAATAGGGAATGGTATTGATTGATGTATGAAATAAAAAAAGTCTTGAAACGCTTGAAGGTATTATAGTATAGTATTATATTTTTCAGGAAAGTTATTGGTATAACTAAACGTTGTGTTATACAGATTAATTATCTGTATCTGTTTTTTTTTTGTTGCAGAAATTATTTCGATTTTCTTTTAGGTCGGTTGTTTCTATCATAAACAATTTTAAATTCAATTTTTAAACGACGATATTGCGAGCATATTTGTGTGTATTTTTTGTTGAACCGAATAGTTTTTAGTTGTTTACATTTTAAAGGCTGTGGTAGCCCAGTGGTAACACGCTCGCTTGGGAAATCTCTGATAATTTCATGTGCGAAAAATTTTCAACATAATTACCACTTGTCATACGTTGAAGGAAAACATCGCGAGGAAACCTGCATGTCTGAGAGAGCCTAGCAAATTGTCTGCAGACATGCTCAGTCCGCCCGCACTTGGCCAGCGTGGTGGACTATGGCTTAATACCCCTCGTATTGAAGGGAGGTCCACCCCCTGCAGTGGGACGTTAAAAAGGGCTGAATACAATACATACAGATCTTATATTTGTGTAGATCTGCACTTATTTCGTTATTTTTTCGTCCTTATCTTATTCGAGGAATTATAATGTAATTTCCTTGCAACATTTGGCATTGTCTATGGTTGTTTTTTTTATTGTGTGTGGACATTTTCGATGAAACACAAAAAAATTGAAAAAAAAAAAAATTTCGAATTGCAGACACTCAAAGCTTTTCTTACCATCATTGCCGCAGGAAAAAGTAAAAGTAATCGAAAAAATATCCATCGGTGTTATGGATAAGATTATATTGAACTTTGAGAAGCAATGGTTGCCGAGTGGCAAATTTTTCGATTTCTTTTGGAGGGGGGAAGAGAAGAGGAAAGTTTCCAAAGAAGATTACTGGACGACCAGGATTTTTGCGTGTAGCACCCCTATGGGCTCGAGGACGGCCATCACGTTTTGGACTAGCGGTGAAGTTGGGAAGTTGGTATGTTTTGTTTCTGAGAATAATAATAATAAAAACTTTAAATAAAACTATCTTTTCGGATTTTTTCGCGGAAAAAAAATCCCAAAAGATAGTTTTATTTAAATGTCAAATATTCGCGTAAATCTAAGAAAGTATTAAATAATAAAAACTCTTTATTGCACACACAAAAGAGTTTTTTTTATATATATTTCGATTTGTTAGTGTTAAACGAACTAAGTCAATTTTTTTTATTGTACATAAACAATGTAAGTTTTGGTGTGATTTGTAATGTTTGCTTGCTTTATTTCTATGCTGACCGCTCGCAAAATGGCATGGCATAAAATATTCAGGGCTTAACCTAACTTAATGGGATGTGTTATCAATCTGAGCGTATTTTTTGTATATCGTGGGATATTTTTAAAGATTAGTAATTGATGTAAGTCCGCCAATCCGCACTTGGCCAGCGCGGTGGACTATGACCTGATCCCCCTCGTATTGAAGGGAGGCCCACGCCCAGCAGTGGGACGTTAAAAAGGGCTGAATACAGTTGATGTAAATTACGCTTTTTTAACATTATCCATTAGTTTCACTTGTAATCAAAAATCTGAAAAAAACCACACGTTGTCACCAAAACGTGGACAATGTCTTCAAAATTTGTCAAGCATGTGCCTTGATCTGTACTTATATAGTGATTAACGGTCTTAACATCGCATGGATACTTTTAATACGTTTTTGCATGATTTTTGGTGTAAATCTTTCGGCATGAACTAAATAACAAAAGTTTTATTTAAAACTAGCGACTCACCCGCGCTTCGCTCGGGTTCGTCCCTAGGTACGTTTTAACGGTTAGTGAATTCCCATATAAAATAAACAGTTCAGAACTTTTTGATTTTCAAGCTGTTTTTTTTTTGTTTTCGCTAATTTTTTGTTATATTTAAACCACCCCTGACACACCCCCAACAAAACAAAAAAAAGAATTATTCAAATCGGTCCAGCCGTTTTTGAGCTTTAGCGAGACTAACGGACAGCAATTGATTTTTATATATATAGATAGATGTTCATAAATTGTTTTTTTTTAAGTCAAATAATCATTACAAGTTGTTTTTTTTTTAATTTGATATTAATAACTCAGGTAGAAACGTTACCAGAAGACGTCGTGAAGAGGAAAGTGATGGAACTGTTGCGACAGTTTCTGGGCAAGGACATGACAATACCAGAACCCACTGGAATGATTAGGTGAGTGAAAACCATCGCGCTATTTATATATTCGGAAGTTTCTGTGTCTGTGTGTGCGTGTGTGTATGTGCGTGCCTGTGTTTATTTATTTATTTAATTATTTGTTTGTTTGTTTGTTTGTTTATTCATTCATTCATTTATTTATTTATTTATTTATTTATTTATTAAGGATCTCCAACAGAACTACATATAAAAATATAAATAATAATAGAAGCTTTTTGGACAGTGTTTAAAATGTACCCGCAATTACTGGAGAGCATAACATGCACTAGAACAGTGTTGATATTATGCATTACTTAAAGTTTATAGATGAAACTAAGTCTGACTAAACCGATTAACAAAACCAAATTAAAAGATTATCTATTCAGATAAATAAAATTGAAGTGTCTGTGTGTAATGTCAAAATAACTGCTTTATACTAAATGCATATGGAATTATATACGGTATTTATAAGAAAAACACAATTTTTAAAATTTTTGTCTGTCTGTCTGTTTGTTCCGGCTAATCTCCGAAATGGCTACACCAATTTTGACGGGACTTTCACTGGCAGATAGCTGATATTATAAGGAGTAACTTAGGCTACTTTTATTTTAGAAAAAGAATTAGGGTTTCGCTCAAAAAAATTAAAACTTACCTAGGGACTAACCCACAGATATAGATGTATATAGATAACGCAAATGCATGTACTTCGCGTGTCCGAACCCTGACCAAGCGTCCAGGTTGGTCGCCGCTAACTTCAATCCGTGCGCGTCCATTGTTGCAGCCAGACGGCCGCAAAAACTAAAAAAATGCCTCGTTGCGTGATAACTAACTGCAATAACCCAAAAATTTCGAGCACCCAAAGGCAGGAACATATTTCCTATCACAGGTAAGTTATTTTAAAATTATATTATGCGTAAATTAATATTAAAACTGTTTTTTAAGTATTCCAAGCTGTGTGTGTCCCAGAATATACATAACTATAAATTAACGTTAAGTAAACGGTATTCACATTACATTGCCGCGTTTGCTTTGGACGTTTGATCTGACGTTGTGTGTTAGGAGACGATGAATATCGGAACACGCGATACTGTCACACATCGCTTCGACTTCGTGATACAGGCAATTTGTCATTCTTCTGTCAAATCTAGCGACTAGTGTTGTTCGTTCTACAAATTATGTATAATCGATATCGGACGGACATATTATAAAAAAAAAAAAACTATTTAGTAGATTAAACAAGCTCATGCATGACCTAATTTTAAACGACAGCTTTAAAAAAAGGAGGGTAATATTTTTAGGGTTCATGTATTCAATGTGTTTTTGTTTATCCTTTCAACATATACGAGTATGTTTATATATTTAATGTGTTTATAAATTTCTATTGTGTTTAAAAATTATTTTTTTAGTTTAAAATATTAGTTTCATTAAAGGAAAAAAGTTAAATATATTATGTGTATGAGCGAAACGATCACGGCGGCGGCTCCAGTTGCATCGTAGCGGGGCGGAGGGGCATCGGCGGCATCGATATCTTTGAATCGGTTTGGATTTTCGTCACTAAATTTCGGCTGTGACGTCACAGTAGGTGTTAAAAAGTCGGCACGTTTGGTTTCAATACAAATCGTGATACTTGCGTTATCTATTACATCTATATCTGTGGACTAACCCGAGCGAAGCAAGGGTAAGTCGCTAGTTTTTTATAAAAATCCTTACTAATAAATGCGAAAGTAACTCTGTCTGTCTATCTGTCGCGCTTTCACGCCAAAACTACTTAACCGATTTAAATGAAATTTGGTACACAGATAGTGTAGAACCTGAGAAAGGACATAGGATAGTTTTTTTCTTGGAAAAATATACGGTTCCCGTAGGATAGATTTGTTACACTTTCACGCCAGAACGGCTGAACGGATATAGATTAAATTTTACATAGAAATATATTATAGTCTGAAATAACACATAGGCTACTTTTTATCCCGGAAAATGTACAGTTCCCGTGGAATAGGTTTGTTACTCTTTCACGCCAGAACGGCTGGATGGATCTGGATGAAATTTGGTACAGAGATAGATTATAGTCTGGAATAACACATAGGCTACTTTTTATCGCGGAAAAATCACGGTTCCCGTGGCATAGATTTGTTTTTGTTTTTTTAGAGGTGAACCCGAGCGAAGCGAGTATAAGCCGCTAGTAAAAAAATATTTTAATTAATACATATTCTATTACAGATCAAAATGGTTTTCGAATCCTTTCACACGTGGTAGCTATACTTATGACAATTTATTGATGCACGAGTATCCGAACGCGAGGGCGATCCTCGGGGAACCCCTCGTCGACGAGGCGGGGGTTCCCAAGGTGTTATTCGCGGGGGAAGCCACGGATTTAACTCATTTCTCAACCGTACACGGCGCTAGTGACTCTGGGTACAGGGAAGCCATGAGATTGTTGCCATCTAGTAAAGTGTAAAAATTAAAAAAAAAAGTGTGTATGTACTTATGTACGCACGTAAGAAGTTATACTTCTTTGGCGTAACAGAACAAAAAATCCCGTATGTCACAACTCTCTGTTTGTAAAAGAAAAGGCTAGTTGACTAAATTTGGAAAATTGGTTAATACTGAACATTAGCACCTATTAAACACAAAAAACATTTTATTTTAAAAAAAAATCCATCATTTACATTCAGTATTTTGCGTTTTTATAAACCAATTTAAAATTACCTCGGAAACGCTCAGTACTAGTGATGGGTAACTCATCATTTTTATATGAGGATGAGGGAGCACCTCATTTTACCTCGTGAGGTACTCATGAGGTACGCCTCATTTGAGGCGAGGCATCGTACGTCGGCGTATTCACCTCACGAGCCGAGCCCGAGCCGAACTCAGCCGATTGCCCGAGGCAGCGGCAAGCGAGGCAAATATACGCGTCGACTCACGAGTACTTACTTCATTCGCTGACTAAGCTAACTCAATCACTCAATACTCACTCGCGAGTCGCGAGTACTCGCCTCAATTTAATGTCAATAATAAATGACAAAATGTCAATGTCGATTTTTAAGTGAGGACGCGTGAACGAGTGAGGTGGTTCAAAGTTGAAATTCGAGTAACTCTTTCAATTTGCGATCACGAGTGCCTCAAATGAGGCGCCTCACGAGTGAGTTACACATCTCTGCTCAGTACTGTCATGGCGTCTTGAATGACGTCACGCCGTGCGAAACAACATTGTTTGTGTATGACAGTAGTTACTATAATTTTGTTTTCTTTAATTAAAAATGAATTTTTCATATTATAAGTACTGTGTAGTACCCCAGTGCAAAAGCACAACTATAAAAACGCCAAACAAGTTATTTATATATGTTCCAAACAATAAACAAATACGAAAAAAGTGGCTTAAACTTGCAAGGAAAGATGATGCTAATAGGTTATCTACAGATTCCCGAATGTATTTTTGTGAAGATCATTTTGATGTAAGTATTGACACAATGGATGTCTTAATCTAAAGCTGTTGAAGCTGTTGAAGTTTGCAGAATCAGTATTTTTTATATTAGTGCTTTATGTACTATGGTGAGATTTGAGTTCAGTTGTTTTAGTACTCTGAATTCTGATTTAAAATCTTGTTTTAGTGTCATATTTATTATAATAAAGACAGTTGCTTTTGTTTTTTTAGTTGCCTAATGATATGGTTAATTACATGGAGTATCATATTATGAAAACAGTATCACAAGTGCGCATGAAACCTGGTTGTATGCCAAGTAAATTCGAATGTTAAGAAGACAGAAGAAAACGGATGTGTAGCAGTATAGAACGGCCATATATTGTAAAAAAACAAAGAATGATGACAATCGCCGAGTGTCTGAATGATTCAGAAAAAAGCTGTACATCTAGTTTATCTCTCAAAGATACTTCTGATACAAGTACAAGTATGTATTTATTTATTTATTGAATAGAAAATTAATAGCAATTAAAGTTTAAAACTAATACAAGTTTGCTTAATATTCCAAATAGTGGCTAATAATAATAAATAGTGGTTATTATCTTTATAAAGCTATTTTCTTGTATTGGTGTTTCAGATTTACAAACAGATGTTAAAAATGTGCAAGAAATTTTATGTGAGCAGACAGCAGACAAATCTGTTCAAGCATTTATTACACACAAATTCAGGAGTAAAGCAGTCCAGACTAAAGTGCAATTCATAGACCAGTCATTATCACCTTTGAAAGTGTCACTAACATGTAGTTCCACATCCCCATTTAAATCTGAGCCTATTATAAAATCAAGACCTTCTGTGTCCGGCCTTAGCAATATTACAAAATCCATATTGATTGAAGAAGAGCACTCTGACAGTGATATTTCTTTATATGTACCTTCTATAGCTACCAAGAGTTCCTCACTCTCCATGCAATCATCATTATCCTCTGATTGTAGTGAATTATTAGAAGAAGACAAAAAACTAAAAGCAACAGAGATGTTATTAAACACTATTAAGAAAATTGAGAAAAAGCCTCGGCTGTACATTGGTGTTCCAAACAGTTGTTACTATTTGATTGACATAATAAAAGAACAAATAAATTTTCCATATCATCATTTATTACTATGCTTAAATAAAATAAGATTAGATTGTAAATTTAATCAATTGACAGATGATTATGGATACACTCCTTCATACCTAAGTAAGATATTTTTAAAAAATATACCCTTGATAGCCAGTGTTATGCATCCTTTTATTGTGTCGCTAGACAATGAAATGATCAAAAGGACTTTACCTATGTCATTCAGGCACAAGTATTACAATGTCAGTTGCATCATAGACTGCCTGGAAATTGAGGTGCAAAAGCCATCTAAAGCGCTTAATCAAGCTCTGACATGGTCAGCTTACAAGAAAGCCAACACTATGAAATACTTGATATCCTGTACACCAAATGGACTAATCAATTACATTTCTCCAGGATTTGGAGGCAGAACAACTGATACATGTGTAGTTGAAACATGTGATTTTTTAAAGACATTAAAACCTGGTATGTGTGTTATGGCAGATAGGGGTTTCAAACACATTGAACAATATCTGCTTAAGTCAGGTGTTACATCAGTAAGACCTCCAAGTGTCGAAACAGGAGTGAAAATGAATAAAAATGAAGTAAAACTAACCAAACAGATAGCAAGCTTACGTATACATGTGGAGAGAGTTATACAGCGTTTAAGAGAATTTTATATGCTCAAACCACATGCATGTGTTAATTTTAAATTTATAAAAATATTGGATCATATATTAATTATAGCATGTGCTTTAGTTAATTTGCAAGATTCCTTGATACAATAAAACAAAAATCTTTACACTGTTTTTTATTTGAAATACATATTATGTTACAGTTCAACACTCTGATATAGTAAGGGATATACATTATTTTTCCAAAACTTTATTAACCTATTAGTGATCATGTTTTGAATATATTCAAGATTGAATGGCACACTTAATATTTCTACCTTTTTATTTTTAACATAATCTGGGTTAGCCACACAAAACAAACAGTTTTGCTTTCCTGTCAAATACATTTGAAGCTGCATTTGGGCATTATATTTTTCAGTAGCTTCTCCATTTCTTATATAATTTTTATATGTCTTTGCACTAATGGGACATTTAATTTCTATGTTAAACTGGTTTAATGGGAGATAATTTGACTACTTCAAATTAATATGGAATTCTATTGATTTTACTTTTAGAACATATTAATTTTAAAATATAATAATTTAACAGTTAATATCTTAAAATCAAACTTATTTTTGAGCTACTAATTTTGTAATTATATGCTTAAAAACAAATGTTTAAAAAAATAAATCAAATAGTAAGACGTTAAGAATTTTCAAATTACATTTAAAAATTCTGAAATACTGTTTTGTTATTTAATAAAATTAAATTATAAATTATGGATATTTAACTGATTTTTAGGATGATTTTATAAAATTATAATTAAATTGTCACTTCCGGCTGATTGATATAAAAGCACAAGGTAACCGTTGGAAGGGGCAGTTTCTGGCAGAGACAAGGAACCAAGATAGACAGCTCACTTCATACATATGTTTGTGCCTAGTAATTTGACTATATAAACCTATTATATATAAAGAAAAATCGATATCTACGTATACCTTAAATGTCATTCATAGCCGATCTTCCATCTCACTTTTCCAGTCATAAATTCATTCGTACATCTACTTTCCCTTTCTCTCAAAATTCTATAGATGTAATCGTAATGAATGGGCAGTGACGGAGCCGCAGACCACGTGATCTCAGCGTAGTAATTTTAGGGATGCGCTTCGTTACCGATTGTACAAAACCGTAAACTAATCGCAAGGAATTAGTGTTGTATTTTACCGGTTTTTTTACCGATTCCTAAATATTACCGATTCTTTAGTTCTTTGTAATTCGGCCTTAGGTTTTAAAATTAAACCAATAAATAAAGTGTAAAATAATTTATTATGTAATTTTTTTATATGAATCTACTTTTTCTTACATGGGCATTTTTAATTCTATAAATAAAGTATAATATACTAATTACTACATATAATAATTCCATTTTAAAACAACTAACAAAAAGTTTTCAGTCTATACAATGTGTTCAATGCAATCTAAACACATCCTCCTGGTACAAGTATTTTAAAATTGAAATGTAAAGTATTTATTTATAAAATTAAATTATTATAAACTATAAATTATTAATTTTGCTATAATATATTAATTTACTTGATGTTAAACTTTTTGTTTGTTTAATTGCCCTTAATCAATTAATTCGACACACGCTCAAGAGTCTCGAAAAATTTTACGTCTTGAATTGATTTCCATTTAATTGGTAATATCGTGAATGAAAATATGAAAAAAAGCCTTTTTTGAGCCTGTATCGTCGAATTTCATTGATTCTTACTTGTCGTAGCTTCCTTCAAAAATGGTACATAACTAAGGAGGTACAAACAAAATAATCCTTACAATGTAATTTAAAGAAAAACATCATTGATAAAAATAGAAGAATTCCAATCAAGTATTAATGATTTATAGGGTTTTAGGTAATATCATACAATTCTTTACCATTACATAAAAATTACTGTAATAAACTTCGCGATTGTAATTGTAATAAAAATACATACTACTTCAAAATTACTCTTCTTAATGTTAATTTCTAGCTGATTATATGTAATTACATAAACACGTATATATTGAAATCTTGTACCTACAAAATATTGAATAAAAAGCATTAAGGTATTAAAATTCTTAACATCCTATTATCAATCAATTAATATCAATATAAATTATCAAGTAAAAATGTGAAATTTAATAACTGATGTGGATTAAGTTGTTAGAGAAAACAAAGTACATTTGTTAACTTAAATAAAATTTGAAAGTAATGAAAATGAAAATTTCAAATACCTAAGATTGTTGTTACATACGAAAATTTATTAGAAGTTATGTAATATATTAGTTACTTCGACGTCGCCGCGCAGATCTATAGCTAGCACCTTTGGTAACCTTAGTGGCAATCAAATTTTCCATTTCCATTCCTTTTTTTACGTGAATCAACATTATGAATTCTTCTATTGAAGTTAGTACACCATTGTTTAACCTGCATCCTAATCACGAATAGCCAAAGAGCGTTCAAAAAATCCGATTTGTGTTCAACGCAATTGAACCATGAGGTGTCAATACCTTTTAATTTAATAATTAAATCTGTATATATGTAAACCTTACATATTGTTGGCAAAGTTTTGTCAATTATATATATATAATGCCAAATTAGGGCCTGCAATTTACTTGATGGATAATACAATTTTTTATTCTTTGCATTGTATTCCCTCATTTCAATCAAAGAATAAAATGGTTGAATTTCGTTAGACAATAGTGTACTTCTACAGCTTTGGCATTGTGCACTATGCAGTTTTGGTAATAAATATTTGCAGATTGCACCAGCAATGTATGATACAGATTGAGTCTGGAATGTATTTTCAGATGGAATACATTCTTCAATAAAATTTAAATTTGAAATGTCATTACTAAACTCACTAGGTTGAATATTGGATTTTCGCTTGTGAACTAATTTACTAAGTATACCCAGCATTTTGTCATTATCGTTGGTGCAATTAGCATATAGAGATTTACCAGTTGAAATATCATTAATCGATAATGTTTTGAACAATCCAACAAATTGATGACAGTCTGGATGCGTGCTACATCCACCTTGTCCTCTAATTTGGCTAAAGAAATTTTCCAGTGGATCCTGGTTTAGACGCTCAAGACTCAAGAATTTTACGCCTGGAATGGATTTTAATTCTAACCAAAGATTTTTAATTGTTTTAATATTGTGTATAAAGTTACGCAAACAAAGAGGCTTACTTTCTCTGGAGTCTGTAGCATCGAATTTCATTGATTCTAACTTTTTCAAAGCTTCATTCCAAAACGCTAAATGGTTAGAATTTAAAGACAATGCATTACTTAAATCACTTCTAACATGACCAGAACTATTCAAACTATCAAATAAATCATTTATAAAAGAAATGATATTGGCAGTGAAAAAGCCATTATCGATGTTTACAGGTATATTACAATAATCATGTATCGAAAAAATATCCTTATAAGTTTTCATCTGAAGTGACACGTTATTGGCCACATCTCTGCTGAAGACTTGCACAGCATACTTCACCTGGAAAGTTAAAATGTCAATTTAATACAATTTTACCTAAATTAATCATTTTAATCTCATGATAATTATTATCATGAGATTAAAATGATTTAAGTATTAATTTTTAGTTTTAATTATATTAAATATATTAATATATTAATTATTACATTTATATTAGTAAGGATTTTTACTATTCAATAGCTACTTCAACTAACGGCTACAACTAGTACTTTAGAAAAGACTAAAAGAAAGAACCTTAGAAAAAGATCTTCAGAATATAAACATAATGATAATCTTTACTTGCCTTCATCTTATCATATGAATTGGGTTTAATATGTTTATCTGTTAATTTTGTATTTCTCGCAGTTCCATGTATCCCATCTACAGCATAGAGTTTCTCGATGAATTCCCATTGAGCACGCTGATTCCCGATGATTATGTCCTTTTTCTGAAAGTTATTTCGAAAACATTTAAGTAGATGTGGTACATCATACATATGATATATCTTTTTGTCATTAATGACATAATAATTAATATTGGACCCATCATTGCCACCGCGAAGGAGATCTTCACGTGCGTCTGATATTAAGGAGTTTATTGCAGCAACATTGGCAGAGCCTTGATCAGATACAGTTAATTTCAAAAGAAACCCTGCATTATGTATTGCTTCAATAATTTCTTTGAGAATCTTTTTTAAGAAAAACGTTTTGATACCATCCCTAACAAAATAAAAAGCTATAGGTATCTTCCAGGGTGAAAAAATCCCTCTCAACATGAAAACTAAAACTTTATCAGCAACATTATTGGTGCGAACACCACCTCCTAAATCCTCAAAACCTTCAATGACCCCAGTTTGGAAATTGAAATATAAATTCTTTTTAATAGACATTTCATCAAACATTAAAACACATTGCAACCCCATAGTATCTTTATATTTAGCAACATCTGCCAAGTGTTGTAACATAAAATCATTAATACCAGGTGTTACAGGGATATCTTTTAATATAGAGTTTATAGTTGATTTGCTTGGTAGTCTAATGCATTTTTGAAAGAATCTGTAACATTTAGGACTTAATTTGTATAATGAGAGTGCAAAAATTTTTTCATCATTGGTGTATCTGAGAGCTTTAACTTTCACACCAGATAATCGCAACTGTGAATCAATTAATAATTTACCAAATTTACTTAACAGAGGATATTTTTTAATAAAAATTTGAATTTTACTAGATTGCAATTTTGATTTTAATCTATTATATTTTTGAGTCATACATCTTAACTTTGCTTTTAATATTTTATTACACTGACGTAACTTTTGTTTACGAGGGGTATTCTCATTTTTATTTAGGCGAACTCTTGGTATTATATCTTTGTGAGAGTGAGTACACCTTGAACTTCTAATCTTAACTGGTGTGGTCTGTCCCTGTACAAAATAAGACTCAACATTGGAAAGCATGGTACTCGATGGGTTGGAACTTTGGGATGCCTTGATGGTAGCTCAACAACTGGTTGGGTATGGAATTTCTCATTATGATTGAAGTCTAAAGACATCTGATTCCCTAAAGATGGTTTTATTGGATCAGGACTCAGTTGTTGGGAATATTGAATAATATTTAGAGTTGGCTCTATGACTGGTTTATTATGAATTGGGTTGTGGGCCACTACATGTGTAGAAGTAGAAACTGACAACTGTTCACAAGATATATTTGAAGGTATATTATTGGATGAATTAGAACTATAGATTTCCTCTTTATGAAAAGAGTCTAATAACTTAGAAACTGGTTCATCACTAACTGAAAGAGTTGACTTGCTCGTCAACGAGGGCACTTCATTTGTATATGTACAACCAGAAGCCATTTTGTCTGTTGTAGGAAACTTAACTACTTTAAATTTGTGAGGTTGACCATGAATGAAAGGAGGACTTATTTCAAGATATTTTTCCTTGGTCGAATTTAAAACAGTTTTTGGCTTATTACTAGGTTCGTTTGGTAAATACAACGAAGGAATCGCATCCGAAGTTAATTTACGTGTTTCGGTGAAGTGATGGGGTAAAAAATGAACATTACAAATCTTAACATAATACAACTGTTTTTGGGAATATAGACTGAAAAATGGACAAATACTTATCCAAGCCTTCCAACGAGCTGACTTTGTGTAGGGTACTGCATGTAAATTATGTACATTTCCACATCCAGGAACACAACATTTCCTCATGGCGGATATAAAAATTTGCACTCAATAGAAAACAGTAATAAAATACAACCGACATAAAATAAAGAAATACAACACTAAAAAACTCCAAACCAAATGCAAATCACACTATATCTCTATATAAAAGGTAATTAACTAATTAGAAAGAAATTTAAAAAATATCCTGGATAAAATTATTATTGTCGAGCAACGGCGCTTTTTCTAGAATTTTGAATTTCAAATCTTTCAAAATTTGAAATGTGAAACAATTATGAATGAATACAATGTGTCGCCAACAATTGTTCTTTTTTACTCTCCGAAAACATTTTTAAAATCTAACTCAAATCTCTAAAACTAATATAATATAACTTATTAATTTTGACTTTGAGATTGTTGAAACTTTTCAAAATCCAGCATCGAAAAACTAATAAGCTTCTAAAAATGTATATTATGTTTAATGAATTTAGCTTTCTCTCGTCGCATGGTTTTCCCCAAATTTAGGGTGAAATTGTTTAGTTGGCCCGCTACGTTCAGCCGCTATTGTACATAACTATACTAGTATAGTAGTAAAAACTTTAGATATGGGCGTGACTTGTGATTGTAGTAGTGGAGTGGGAAAGTAGATGTACCCATTCAATTATAGCCCTTATGACTATGACATACAGTCCGGACTTTTATGAGATAGAAGATATGTAAATCCGGTAGTCGGCACAAAATATTACTTGAGCTCGTTCGGCCCTGGTTTCTGGGCAGACGTTCATTACGACAGAAAAGATAAGTACTAGTTGTTAAAATAATATTGAATTTATGTTAATACTTTCTTAGATTTACGCGAATATTTGACATTTTAAATAAAACTATCTTTTCGGATTATTTCGCGGATTTATTTTGATTTTTGGTTCCCGACGTTTCGAATGCTTTACAGCAATCATGGTCACGGGAGAGACTAAGGTATTAGACATCTCAAAAGCGTTATATACTTGTTACAGACAGTGCCTACCCACAAATTTACAAAAATGATTTTGAAAATTCAAAAATGGCACCAGAGTACCTTACAATATTTGTTGATTTTAATTCTAAACATATTAAAAATATTAAAAAGTTTAATAAGTATTATAATTAAATATTATTTGTTTAATTTTAGCTGTTATTATTATAAATATTACAATATTTTAAAAAACTTTAAGAATTAATAATGTAATATTATTTAGTGTTGCTATTACTATAATATGTCTAACCACAAAGAAAATCAAAATATTATTTATTTATTAAATACTAATTATTTATTAAAGTATTATTATTGTTTTATATGTAATTTAGAAAATTAAATTTTTAATTTAGATTTCTAATGTAATTTTAAGATAGAATATTAAGCAACACTATCTTCACAGATAAAATATAGGGGGAGCTCTTTTGGCGGGAAGAGATACGCGCCTTTTTTTAAATCGTCCCAGAAATAAAATTGAATTTTATAGTATTTTTAATTAAAGTTAATAGTTAAATAATAAAAATGCAAATAGAAAGCGATGGAGATGAGGAGGAAAGATCTGTGAAGTCAACATCCAGCAAAAAACGAAAAATTAGGACACCAGTAACCATCGATAAGTATAAGCCATATATTAAAAACGCATACACTAGACAATATCCCGATAATAGCTCTAATGGGGAATTTATAGTTTATGTAGAACATAAAGATATGGAAATAAAACTTGGTAATATGAATCCCTTGAACCTCTCCAAATATTTTAAAAATATCAAGGGGGTTCATGAACGAGCAAGAATTAATGCAAATAAAATTAAAATATCTTTCAAACAAGCAGCTTTAGCCAATGATTTCCTGAAATCCCGATGTTTATTAGATCATAACTTAAGAGCATATATTCCTGCATCCTCTGTGGAAAGGGTAGGCGTTATTAGGTACATTCCTAAAGAAATAGGAAACATAGAACTGTTTGAAAAAATTTGTTGTGACAGAGATGTCATTGGTGTTCGAAGATTTATGAAACGAGAAAAAGACTATTTAAACCCATTAACAACCGTATCCATAACATTTTCGGGTACTTCTCTACCTGAATTTATTTTATTAGACGGATGGAGATATAAAGGACACACTTATATTCCTCCGGTGTTACAATGTTTTAAATGCTTAAAATTCAATCACTCAGCTAAAGTATGCCGTAGTGAACAGGTTTGTTCTAAATGCTCGGAAAATCATTCATACAAAGATTGTAGTTCTGAAACATTAAAATGTACAAATTGCTCTGGAAATCATCTAGCTATTTCAAAAGATTGTCCAATAAAAGCAGCTAGAATATTAAAAAATGGACAATCTTATGCAATGGCTACTTTAAATAGAGATTTTGTTAACTTTCCAGCTCTTCCTAAAACTAACATTCAGAAATACACAGGAAAATTTGACAATAATAAAAATAAAGAATTAGAGTATGTTCCATCAAAATCAAATAACTTTAATATTTCAGATATTATAAATAATACAAAACTCATGAATTCGATAATAAAAACTTTAGTAGCATTAGGAAATTCTGAATCTATTAAGACCACATCTCATATTAAGGAAATTTTAATTAAAAATTTATCTGAATAATGGATATTTTAAAATTAGTACAACATAATATACAAAGTATTAATAATAAAAAACCTTTGTTACAAACACTTTTATTTGAAAATGAAATAGATATATGTTTATTAAACGAAACATGGTTAAAAAGTTCCCAATCACACTTTTACATGTCTGGCTATGATTTTATTTTTAAAAATGCTGAAAATGAACATGGTGGTGTAGCCTTTTTAATTAAAAGTTCGATAAAATATGTCCAACTTTCTACTCCAAATTTCCAAGATGTTCAAACAATTGCCATTTCTGTTGATACAAAAGTAGGTCCTCTAACTATTCTGTGTGTATATTGTCCACCTAAAAATAAAATTAATATGTCAAAATTAAAAAATATTATAACCAGTCTCCCTAAACCATATATAATATCAGGTGATTTTAATGCACATCATGTAGCATTTGGATGCACTTTAACTAAAACAAGGGGTAAAAATCTATATGATTTGATAGATGACTTAAATTTATGTATTCTTAATACTGGTAATGCCACTACTGTACGTAGGCCAAATGACAATATATCGGCCATTGATGTCACTTTAGTTAGCCCAGAGTTAGTACCCTTATGCGATTGGTATGTTGGTGAGGATCCATTAGGTAGCTATCATTACCCAACATTTACTAATATAATTGCATCTCCAAATACCTATGAGATAAATAAAAATTTAAATAAATATATGTATAATAAAGCTAACTGGGAAAAATACTATTTTCTTTCAGAAAGTCATTTCAATAATTTTAAGATATCCAATGAAGATCCTGTAGGATCTTACAACAAATTTTGTAGTATTCTAAATAATCTAAAAGATGAATGTGTTCCCAAATTGAGATATGGTACAAAAAAGAAAGATAATAAAGCCCCTGCTCCATGGTGGAATGACATTTGTGCAAAGGCGGTAAAGGATTGTAAAGTAGCTTTAGGTATTTACCGCCGGAATTTGAATATGGAAAATTATCTTAACTATAAAAAAATGGAAGCTAAGAAAAAGAGGATTATCAAAGAGGAAAAAAGGAAAAGTTGGAAAAATTTATGCACTACGTTTAATAGATACACTCCCATTAGCAGAGTAATGAATTTCATAAAAAGATTTAATCGCTTAAAAATAGGTTCTAACAGTAAAAATGATAGTTTTATACCAGACTTTTTTGATAAATTTACAAAGACCGAAGTTGAAAATGTTACTTGTTTAGAAAATTTATTTGCTAAAACAAAAGAAGATAAAAGTAATGAATTTCTTCTAAAACAATTTAGTTGGGATGAATTTAATAGTGCTTTACTGTCAAGAAAATATTCAACACCTGGTTTAGATGACTTTCCATATTTAATGATTAAAAAGTTACATAAAGTAGCACAATTAGTTCTTCTAAATATATACAATCTTTTATGGTCAGTTCAAGTTGTTCCTGAATCGTGGAAAACACAATGTATTCTTCCAATTTTAAAAAATAACAAACCAATTCAAGATCATAACTCTTATCGACCTATCTCTCTCACTTCTTGTGTAGGGAAAATATTTGAACACATGATTAAAGTAAGGTTGGATTATTTTGTAGAAATAAATTCTTTATTACCTGATTATCAACTAGGTTTTAGAAGAGGTAAAAGTGCAGTAGAAGGCTTCGTTTCAGTCATTGCCGACATTAAAAATTCTATCCTGGCACACTCTAATGCAATCTGTGTATTTCTGGATGTTGAGGGTGCATATGATAATGTGAACCTGTTTCAATTGATCAGAGTTTTAAGTGAATTAAAAATACCTGGTAAGTTATTAAGATGGATATTTAATTATTTGTATAATCGTACTGTATATGTAAAATTTAATAATATTATACATGGGCCTAAGTATGCACATAAAGGATTAATGCAAGGTGCTATCTTATCACCAATTTTATACAATCTTTACACTTCTCAGATCCAAAATTATATAAAAGAAAATAATATAAATATCATACAATATGCAGATGATTTGGTTATGTATTCTATTAATCAAAATATAAATATAGCTAAATGTAGTATAAACCAAGGTCTTAGTCAATTGCAAAATTTTTATCATAATAAACTTAAATTAAATATTAATTCTTCCAAAAGTTCTGTTATGTTATTCGGAAAATCAAATTGTAATGTTCAAGTTAAATATAACTGCGAAAACATCCCTATTGTAAAGGAAAAAAAATTCCTTGGTGTAATTATAGATAAGAAACTTAATTTTAATAGCCATATTGATTGTATATGTAAAAGAGCTTATAAAAGAATCAATATATTAAGATATTTAGCAGGAGTTTTTTGGGGTGCTGATGCAAAGATTCTTAGTATTTTATATAAAAGCATTGTAAGAAGCCACTTTGATTATAGTTGTATTGCCTATATAAATGCTAGACCATCTCTGCTAAAGAAACTAGACATTATACAGAATAGGGCATTAAGAATAATTACTGGAGCTATGAAATCTACACCAATTAACTCAATGGAAATTGAAACAGGTATTCCTCCTTTAATATTAAGACGATTGATGTTAGCCCAGAAGTTTTTTCTAAAAATGCTGGCAATAAACTCTTCTTTACCTGTTAGGAAGTTAATGTTAGTAGAAGAATTATCGAGTGCTATAGTGTCTTCTAATATTATTAACGCTCAATCTATAAATTCTGCAATGCTTCCGCAAATGTCAGCTATTTTACATTTAACGATAAATATATCAAAGGCTATTTATTCTAGCTCTCTATGGCCTGTTTATGAATATAAATTTGAAAGTACTTTGGAAAGAAATTTTACAATTATTTTAGATATTAATAGTAAATCGGAATTGCTTAGATTATTAGATCTCAAAAATGATTTTTGTAAAATTTATACTGACGGATCGAAAAACACCCAAGAAGTTAAAGCAGCATTTTTCGACAGTAATTTAGACTGTACAAAATGTGTTTTGTTAAACAATAATTGTTCAATTTTTACTGCGGAATGTTACGCAATTTATATGGCATTATTATATGTAAATTCCAGTAGCAGTATTAGAAATGTTATTATTATTAGCGATAGTAAAAGCGCTTTATTATCTATAAACAGTTGTAAATTAACCTTTAAAACAAATTATTTAGTATTTAAGATAAGAAATTTACTGTACAATTTAAATGCGAGAAATGTTTACGTTGAGCTAGTCTGGGTACCCTCCCACAGAGGAATTGCAGGTAACGAAATAGCTGATCAAGCTGCAAGAGATGGATATGATGAGGACCACAGAGTTGTTGTTAAAACTCCTTTCTCTGATTACTTCCCAATCATCAAAGATGGGATTAATAGACTTTGGAAAGATTATTGGACTCTAACAAATCAGAATAAAGGACAATGGTACGCTAAAATTCAAAAAGACTTCAATACTAAGCCCTGGTATAATAACATCAGCTATGATTCAAGAAAATTTATCTCCATAATTAATAGAATGAGATTTGGACATTGCCTTACTCCATCTCATCTTTTCAAATTAAAAATAATTCAAGACCCTAAGTGCACTAAATGCAATGAGCCATACGCTGACTTAAACCATATTATTTTTAAATGCAAGTCATTGAAGATACATAGATTAATCCTGGCTTCGGACATAAATAACATCTGCGCAGAAAATAAAATAAATATTCCCCGCCGCCCAGAAGATATACTAGCTAATACAAGATTTTTTAAACCATTATTCAAGTTTATATGTTCGTCAATAGAGAAGATATAACAAAGGAAAAAATAGGAAATGTAGAAGATGTTGTGTATAATTATATAATATTAATGTTTTAGTTTAAGACTGTAAGTTGTAAAGATTTGTACAGTTTAGAGCGAAGGACTTGTATCCAGCTCTCAATAAATTAAAAAAAAAAAAAAAGATAAAATATAATATATTAATTTGAATCATTGTTATAGCGATCCACACAGTATGAACTAACTACATCTACAGGTCTGTTATCTTTGTTATTGCTGTTAGATTTTATTATGTTTATTACAGGATCCCACGATGATGGTAGTACCCAGCCATCTTCCCTATTGAAGTTTGGATGTTTTTTAATTTCAATAGCTTCGCGAATCATCCTGGGGCGATAACGGCTTTCTTTCGCAAGTATTTGTGGATTATCAAAGCGAATGTAGTGGCTTGGGCGATCCTGGCTATGTTTACAGACTGCAGATGTTGTATTGCGACGGTGCTTCACATCAGCTATGTGTTCTTTGACCCGAGTTCTAATGGATCTCTTTGTTTGTCCGATGTAGGAGAGCCCACAATCACAATCAAGTTTGTATACCCCTGCATCTTGGAGAGGGATGTGGCACTTGACTGGTGGTAAAAACTGACTAATTTTCTTTGGCGGCTTGAAGTAAGTTTTGATTGAAGCACGCTTTAAGATGTAGCCAATCTTGTCAGTGACTCCTCTCATGTATGGCAGGACTGCAGGGACTCGCTCGACTGTGGCTGGTTTCACTCGGTCACTGTGACGCAGGCGCGGCACTTGCAGCTTGTTGTCTCGCAGAACTTGCTTGACATGTTGCAGTTCTCCGGCCAGGTGTTGCTCGTCACAGATCCCTTGTGCTCTCTGAAACAAAGATTTTCCCACGGTAGCTAACTGTGAAGGATGGTGGTGAGATTCACCGTTCAGGTACCTATCAGTATGGGTCTTCTTTCTATACACAGTGTGACTCAAGGTGTTATCTGGGTTGCGTTTAACTAAGACATCTAAGAAAGCTAAGGTATTGTCAGATTCTAATTCCATAGTAAATTGTATTTTAGGATTTATAGAATTAAGATGTTCTAAGAATACAGTTATTTTATCAGATGGTAATATTGTGAAAGTGTCATCTACGTACCGCTTGTAGAAACGAGGGGTCACGGGTGATGTGTTCAGAGCAGTCTCCTCGAAGTCCTCCATGAAGATGTCGGCTGCAACGGGAGAGACTGGCGAACCCATGGCCACTCCATCCACTTGCCTATAGAATTCATCATTCCACAGTAGATAGCCGGATGTTAGGCAGTGTTTTAAAAGTTCAGTGTATTCTATTGACATATTGTGATCCTGTAGCTTCCTAGATATTATTTTAATACAGTCTTCCACTGGTAGGCTGGTAAATAAAGACTGTACATCAAAACTAACCATTGTTTCATTGTCCATGAGTTTTAGGTGTTTAACTTCATTGACAAAATGGTAAGAGTCCCTTGTGAACGCTCTTGTTAATCCTCTGAGTGGTGAGAGTACTTTTGCTACTAGTTTGGCCAGTTTGTAAGTCGGTGAGTCGATCTGACTCACAATTGGACGTAGCGGAGCGTTAGGCTTGTGTATTTTGGGGAGTCCATACAACTTGGGCGGTTTTGCACATGATGGAATAAGAGTTTTCACATCTAGATTTAATGTGTCGGAGTGTTCCTTAATTAGCTTTTTAGTAGTATTTAAAACGGTGGTAGTTGGATCCGTTTTAACCTTTGTGTACGTGCTCTCGTCCGACAAAAGATGTTTTATTTTATCATTATAATCTGATGTATCCATCACAACGGTTGCATTTCCTTTGTCCGCGCGTAGAACGATGATGTCTGACCTATTGCGTAGGTTTTTCAACGCTAAATACTCCTGTTTACTGAGATTCAGCGTTGCCAATACTAATTTATCAAATTCCCCGAAAATCTAACTCAAATTCCCCAATTTGGGGACAAAAATATACTATATTCCCCACAAATTCCCCTCAAAAAATTAAAAATAAACAAGTTTCAAGTATTTAAATAATATTTTTTTTTTAAATTATTAAATAATTTTAAATGAAACTATCTTTTCGGATTTTTCTTTATGTTAGAAATATAATAACTAAATAAAATTAATATAGTCCAATCGAAATCTGTTTTGGAAACAAACAAATTAAAACCTGAAATTTTGTTTTTAAAACGTTAGCAGCTTTATAAGGAATTAAAATTCGTAAAATGCCCCCGATGTCCAGCTACCCCCGAGAAATGGGGAGATGCAAAGCATTAAAATATAGTTTTTTTTTAATTTCCGGCTTACTGTGACGTCCTATCGAAAAAAATCTACGAAAGTTATAGGTCTAGTAAAAATCGAGATATTGGCAGAAATCTCGGTTTTTAATTTTTTATTTTTTATTTCTGCAATCATCTTTTAGTTTTAGTGAAACTAGGGGAATATAATTTTCGAAATACATATAATAAGCATTTTTTTTTTGAAATTGAAATAATTAGCCGTTTCCGAGAAATTTATGTTTCATGGTCTCGGGAGGTAGAGGATGGTATATTTTAACCCTATTTTTTGGATATTTTCCCGTAGAATCTATTTAAGTTTTTACTTTTTCGAATTTATCGATATTTTATTAATTTTTGATCGATTTAATTTTTTTTAAATATATTATGCCATTTTATGGATGCACAGAAGATTAAAGGTAGTGTTAAAAATTTGAATAAATTTTCAACAAAGATTTAGCATAGCTTTAAAAAAAATAACCATTTTTGACATTTTTTTTTATGATTTTTAACAAAACTTTAACTATATTTTGTAATTATCAACTTGTTTTTTTTTTAATTATATTTTTGAATAATGAATAAACAAGATTAGACTGTGATTGAGTTCCATTTTTTCTGTGATTACCTTAAAGTGTAATTTTTCAGAAAAAAATTATAAATAATATAACAAAATTATTGTAATTGTAATATATAGAAGTTTAAATTAGGAGGACTTGCTAGGAGTCATTTAAGTTATTAATTGTTATTAGTGAAGAAATTCGGACTAAGAAAATTTGCGTAGTTTTAACACTTAGTATAGCTTAAATTAAAAGCTAAATTGGTTCAGACGTGAAAACTATGTACGATTTTTATTAGTAATTTAATGCTTAAGTGTTCGGACCCGGTCGGACTATCGATGTTCAAAATCCCCGCATTTTCCCCACATAATGCTAATCCCCAACAAATCCCCAATCGACTTCAGATTCCCCGCAGTTTGGGGAATTCCCCACAAATTGGCAACGCTGCGTTTGACAGCAGCGATCGCGCGATTTACAACTGTCGCAAGCCTGTCGCGAGATACGTACAATTATAATTACCCTGCCGTTGACCAGAAAGAAGTTAGCGTGTGAATATTTTTTTTTGTATTCTGTTATATGCTTATAAATTGCTCTTAAAATGCTCCTCCAAAATCTGCAATTGCTCCACGTCTAAAGTGATTAGTTAATTAATAATTATTTTTTAAAAAAATTGCTTACTCAAAAATTAAATTCGCTATAACACGAGAAATAATCATTTTTTTTACCAAAGTTTTTTGCTCAAAAAATTGCTCCTTAAATGCTCTTTCGAAATATGCAATTGCTCCACGTCTAAAGTGATTAGTTAATTAATTATTAATTTAAAAAAAAAAAATTGCTAACTCAAAAATTAAATTCGCTATAACACGAGAAATAATCATTTTTTTACCAAGTTTTTTTGCTCAAATATTGCTCTTTAAATGCTCTTTCGAAATACGCAATTGCTCCACGTCTAAAGTAATTATTTAATTAATAATATTTTTTTTAAAAAAATGCTTACTTAAAAATTAAATTCGCTATAACACGAGAAATAATCATTTTTTTACTAAAATTTTTTTGCTCAAATATTGCTCTTTAAATGCTCTTTCGAAATATGCAATTGCTCCACGTCTAAAGTGATTATTTAATTAATAATATTTTTAAAAAAAAATGCTTACTCAAAAATAAAATTCGCTATAACACGAGAAATAATCATTTTTTTACCAAAGTTTTTTGCTCAAAAAATTGCTCCTTAAATGCTCTTTCGAAATATGCAATTGCTCCACGTCTAAAGTGATTAGTTAATTAATAATTATTTTTTAAAAAAATTGCTTACTTAAAAATTAAATTCGCTATAACACGAGAAATAATCATTTTTTTACCAAAGTTTTTTTGCTCAAATATTGCTCTTTAAATGCTCTTTTGAAATATGCAATTGCTCCACGTCTAAAGTAATAATTTAATTAATAATATTTTTTTAAAAAAATGCTTACTCAAAAATAAAATTCGCTATAACACGAGAAATAATCATTTTTTTACCAAAGTTTTTTGCTCAAAAAATTGCTCCTTAAATGCTCTTTTGAAATATGCAATTGCTCCACGTCTAAAGTGATTAGTTAATTAATAATTATTTTTTAAAAAAATTGCTTACTCAAAAATTAAATTCGCTATAACACGAGAAATAATCATTTTTTTACCAAAGTTTTTTTGCTCAAATATTGCTCTTTAAATGCTCTTTCGAAATATGCAATTGCTCTACGTCTAAAGTAAAAATTTAATTAATAATATTTTAAAAAAAAATGCTTACTCAAAAATTAAATTCGCTATAACAGGAGAAATAATCATTTTTTATCAAAGTTTTTTTGCTCAAATATTGCTCTTTAAATGCTCTTTTGAAATATGCAATTGCTCCACGTCTAAAGTGATAAGTTAATAAATAATTATTTCATTTTTTTGCCAAAGTTTTTTTGCTCAAAAAATTGCTCTTTAAATGCTCTTTCGAAATATGTAATTGCTCCCCGTCTAAAGTGATTAGTTATTTTTTTATTTTATTTTTTCAAATTTCTTGCTTAAAAATTAAATTTAGTATAAAACAAGAAATAATCACTTTTTATTAAAGATTTTTTGCTTAAAAGATTGCTCTCTAAATGCTCTTCCGAAATTTGTAATTGCTCCACGTCTAAAATGATTATTTAATTCATAATATATTTCTTTTAATTTCTTACTCAAAAATTAAATTTACTATAAAACGAGAAATAATCGCTTTTCATTAAAGTTTTTTTGCTTAAGAAATTGCTCTTTAAATGCTCCTCCGAAATCTGCAATTGCTCCAAGCATAGTGACCCGTTGTCTGTGGCGATCGCTTATTTTGATGCCTGTCAAATGTTTTAAAAAATGATAATTAATTAAATAATCACTTTAGACGTAGAGCAATTGTAGATTTCGGAGGAGCATTTTAAGAGCAATTTTTTGAGCATAAAAACTTTGGTAAAAAATGATTATTTCTTGTGTTATAGCGAATTTAATTTTTGAGTAAGCAATTTTTTTTTTTTAAATAATTATTAATTAACTTATCACTTTGGATGTAGAGCAATTGCATATTTCGAAAGAGCATTTAAGGAGCAATTTTTTGAGCAAAAAACTTTGGTAAAAAAATGATTATTTCTCCTGTTATAGCGAATTTAATTTTTGAGTAAGCATTTTTTAAAAAAATATTATTAATTAAATTATTACTTTAGACGTAGAGCAATTGCATATTTCGAAAGAGCATTTAAAGAGCAATATTTGAGCAAAAAAACTTTGGTAAAAAAATGATTATATTTTCTCGTGTTATAGCGAATTTAATTTTTGAGTAAGCAATTTTTTTTAAAAATAATTATTAATTAACTAATCACTTTAGACGTGGAGCAATTGCATATTTCGAAAGAGCATTTAAAGAGCAATATTTGAGCAAAAAAACTTTGGTAAAAAAATGATTATTTCTCGTGTTATAGCGAATTTAATTTTTAAGTAAGCATTTTTTTAAAAAAATATTATTAATTAAATAATTACTTTAGACGTGGAGCAATTGCGTATTTCGAAAGAGCATTTAAAGAGCAATATTTGAGCAAAAAAACTTGGTAAAAAAATGATTATTTCTCGTGTTATAGCGAATTTAATTTTTGAGTTAGCAATTTTTTTTTTTTTAATTAATAATTAATTAACTAATCACTTTAGACGTGGAGCAATTGCATATTTCGAAAGAGCATTTAAGGAGCAATTTTTTGAGCAAAAAACTTTGGTAAAAAAAATGATTATTTCTCGTGTTATAGCGAATTTAATTTTTGAGTAAGCAATTTTTTTAAAAAATAATTATTTATTAACTAATCACTTTAGACGTGGAGCAATTGCAGATTTCGGAGGAGCATTTTAAGAGCAATTTATTAGCATATAACAGAATACAAAAAAAAATATTTACACGCTAACTTCTTTCTGGTCTGCCGTTGTCTGTGGCGATCGCTTATTTTGATGCCTGTCAAATGTTTTAAAAAATGATAATTAATTAAATAATCACTTTAGACGTAGAGCAATTGCAGATTTCGGAGGAGCATTTTAAGAGCAATTTTTTGAGCAAAAAAACTTTGATAAAAAATGATTATTTCTTGTGTTATAGCGAATTTAATTTTTGACTAAGCAATTTTTTTTTTAAATGATTATTAATTAAATAATTACTTTAGACATGGAGCAATTGCATATTTCAAAAGAGCATTTAAAGAGCAATATTTGAGCAAAAAACTTTGGTAAAAAAATGATTATTTCTCGTGTTATAGCGAATTTAATTTTTAAGTAAGCTTTTTTTTTAAAAAATATTATTAATTAACTAATCACTTTAGACGTGGAGCAATTGCATATTTCGAAAGAGCATTTAAGGAGCAATTTTTTGAGCAAAAAACTTTGGTGAAAAAATGATTATTTCTCGTGTTATAGCGAATTTAATTTTTGAGTAAGCAATTTTTTTAAAAAATAATTATTAATTAACTAATCACTTTAGACGTGGAGCAATTGCAGATTTCGGAGGAGCATTTCAAGAGCAATTTATTAGCATATAACAGAATACAAAAAAAAATATTTACACGCTAACTTCTTTTTGGTTTTTTTGTTCCTAGTTGCGTTAGACTGTGTGAAGTGAGCACAGATAAACTAAGCTATCTAATATCTATTATAAATATGTCATAGACTATAAAGAGTTTGAATCGATTTGAATCGAATCGTTTAAGACAAATATTTTAGTTATCGATTTTGAAACTGACTCGATATAAATATGACAAAAAATCTTACGAGTATGTTAACTATATTTTTAATAATTTATTAATTTTAAATAAAACTATCTTTTCGGATTATTTCGCGGATTTATTTTGATTTTTGGTTCCCGACGTTTCGAATGCTTTACAGCAATCATGGTCACGGGAGAGACTCCCCGTGACCATGATTGCTGTAAAGCATTCGAAACGTCGGGAACCAAAAATCAAAATAAATCCGCGAAATAATCCGAAAAGATAGTTTTATTTAAAATGTCAAATATTCGCGTAAATCTAAGAAAGTATTAATTTATTAATTTTAAATTTAAGCCACAGAACAAAGAATATAACATAATATTATTCTATCTATAAAATATTTACTTTTGAGTGGTTATGTATTCCATTTGAATGGATCGTAAATAAAATTTAGTATCAATGTTATTAATAATTCATAATTTTGTGCTATAATATTCTATCGATAATAGTTTTTCGTTATTACAGTTTAAATAGACGATTGGACTTTGTTCGGCATCATATTCGATTTCTCAAGGTTATGCCTATTATTCAATAGTCAGTACTTACGACAGGAGCGCACGCTTGTTCTATAAAATTTAACTGGTGGTTAGCAGCAAAACGACTGTTTCTGATTTATTACACAGACATCACGCGCTCATTCACTCACGCACACACGCATACGTATGAGTACACGCGCACTCACATACACAGACACACACACACAAGCGCGCGCATATATACGTACGCGCCACACCCACAGATAGATTTCATGGACTAATTATGTGTGGAAGCTTTTTGAAGTTATACTTCATTTGGGACGTTTGGAAAAATTATGAGAGTAAAATTTTTACGATGCGTACGCACACCGCAGCCAAAAAGTAACATGATGAAGTTAGCTGATAACTGTTTGTTGCCATGGTAACCGTTGTTATTCTTTGACAAATGATATATAATATTATATCTAATATATTAAAACGTGCAATTCTTGCTTATCTAGATTAGTCTAATGTCTGAGAAAACGTGTGATTTCAAGTTTTCATGCGGTTTTCTTTTTTACAAACAGAGAGTTGTGACATACGGGATGAAATCCTTAGCTATTTTTGTTCTGTTACGCCGAAGAAGTATAACTTCTTATGTACGTACATAATTACACGCACACGTTTTTTTTTATTTCGTGCCAGCAGCTCTATAGTATCATTTCGTGTGACGAGAAGAGTGGAAATGAATGTAGATGGATGAAGAGGTAGAGGAAAACTGAAGAAAAGATGGATAGATTGTGTAGGACAGGGCATGAAAGAGAAAGGAAGGAACGATGAGGCGACTAGTAATAGGGAAAAGTAGAAAAGGAACAGTTACTGCAACAGATTTAGGAGTCTACATTTCCACCCGTAGTTACTGCGCCGACTCTAAGTAATTTGGGAAATGTGCGGGATTCAGGAAGGTGTTGAATAAATTTTGTGTTATTTGATATTTCATACGAATATCGTTATAATAACAGTTAATATCAAATAAAAATATTTATTTGTAATAAATGACATTTACGTATAACAAACGAAAATACATTTTGTTATTTTGTATTATATTTTGGAAAAAATATTCTAAGTGTTGTGAAATTTTATAACACTGTAATATTATAGAACTACAGCAGGTGGTCGTAAAAAATACATAAAATATATTTTAGTACAATTTTATAAGTGTGGGCAATGATTTTACATGGAATTCCTCTTATTTTAAGTTAGTATACACTTCTACTATTATTTATTATTATTAAATTTTTCTTCGAAATTATTGACAAAATCGAAAATTTCAGATTTTGAATTAATAGAAAATCACACATTAAGTTTAAATTTTTTGTATATTTATATTATAGGTTATGCAAACCTAATTTTAGGCATAGATCTAGAAATACAAGGCCTTATAGATCTAGGTCCAAAGTGGAGCTATGAATATAAAGTATCACCTCTTGGGAATCTGGAAATTACTACTAAAAATAGTAACTTGACCGAAGTCCTGTATGTATCGAAAGAAATAAAACTAAGAAGAGTTAACCAAAATAAATCAGAAAATGAACTTCGATACAAACAAACATTAAATAATGAAAACTTGTCTCATGATAGTGAGAATTATGATGCTTTACGTAATAAATTTCCCGATAATGTAAGTAAGGATAATGTTATTTCTAAATATACCAAAAGTGGTAATAAGGGTCATAGCACTCTAATATATTCTGAAGATAGTGTATCAACCAATGAACAGATCGAAAGGAAGAAAAAACATAGCAAAAAATACAAAAAGTCAGAGCAGAAACATAAAGAAGATAAGTTAAACATTAAAACAAGATTAAGGGAGTCCAGGGTTAAAGATAATATAAAAATACATAATTATACTGTACACATTTCTAAGCAATCACTGAAAATATTTGAAAATTTCAAAAAAATGACAGATAGCTTGCAAATAAAGCGTAAAATTACCAAGTTGCAAAATGATTTTGAGGACAGATTTACTGATTTTTTAAAACAAAACGAAGAATATGGCTTAAGAACGAATTTAGCAATACACAAAGTAGTATTAAATACAATAGACATGGCAAATAAAATGATGCAAAGGTGTTTAAACTATCTAAGCAAAGATGAAACCGTGAACCGTCATTTGGGCAAAGGGTCTATATTTCAAAAGGAATTAAATAAACAAAATGAAATAGAATACATTCACGCTTGCAAAAAATTAGGCGTGTGTCGCACGAACGGCGATTACGTTCAATTTATTATAAATATACTAACAATAATATTACACGCTGATGATTCAAAAATCAAACAAGCGTCTGATGCTGTAACAGAAATAGTGAAAACGAGTGATTTTTCAAAAATAATCGATATCCAAACAGAGACAAAATTAAATAAATCGATGACAGAAATCGAATCGTGGGATCCATTTACTACAAAAGCTATGTTTTTAATATTTAGAAATGTTTTAATAAATAGAAATAAGCCTTTATTTATAATGGACGTCGTAGACAGAGACGTGGCTCGAAAAACAGAAGCTTTACTGAATTTAATTGATATAATAAATAAACAGATGAGTAATATTCAAAATAAAAACGAATGGCGGGATATTGAAAAGCAGATGGAGGAATGGAAAGATGGCAAACGTCAGGACGTACAAACTATTTTGGAAAAAATAATTAAGCAATTATCGGAAGAATTGACAAAAGTAGATTACGAAACGAAGCAAAATATAAATAATAATATCAAATCTATTAGCGTAAAAATGGAACCTTGATTATTTAAATATTTTATTCTAAGTAAATAATTTAAATTGAGTTTTGTATTGTAGTTATTCTAAATTTATCGACTTCTGCAAATACAGTGATAAATTTACAACTTTACATACATATTCCCTCATTTGATCATTTTTACTATTTAAAATCAATCATTAAAAAAAATGAAAACATCAAATCATTAAAATAAATATTTCAAGGTATAAAAATAAAATAACATATTTAATATTTAGTATAATTTATTTAAAAAAAAACATTGAGCATTCATTATTTCACCGTAATATGTAAATAAAAATTAATCAGCCTTGTAATATGATGTAATGCATGGCATGCAGTGGAGCGCCATTTTATATAGTTCTGTAAAAAAATATAATATATGATCAAACGAACTTCTCAAGTGAAGTTCGATCATTATTATATGAGTCGCTTCATTCGAAGATATAATATAACCAGGTAGTCCTTTTAACCTACAAGGTAGCTTTCGCACACATTTAAGAGATTTTTTAAAAAAAGCCGATACATATATCGATTTTTAAATCAATTCATTACTCGTCAATGTCTACATCCCTACTACTCAGTGCCGTCATTCTTTTAGAGATTCATACCACCAATAAATACAAAACTAAGTTCGGGAACGGGTTGGGGGGGTCCTTATATCTTCGAATGAAGCGACTCATATAATAATGATCGAACTTCACTTGAGAAGTTCGTTTGATCATATATTATATTTCTTCGCTTCATTCTTCAGATATAATATAACCAGGTAGATGTTTAGAGAAGTTTTGTATTTACATCCATTAAATCAACCCGTATCAAGGGAGTAAATTTAAAATGTATTACCAACTATATTATATTAACTGTATAATATAATAATGTGAAAAGTTTAAAAGATATATCAATACTAATATTATAAAGCTGAAGAGTTTCGTTTGTTTGTTTGGTTGAACGCGCTAATCTTAGGAACTGCTAATCCGATTTGAAAAATTCTTTTTGCATTAGGTAGCCCGTTAATTGAGGAAGGCTATAGGTTATATCATCCTGGAAAAATGTACGGTTCCCTTGGGATAAATTTATTTTTGTCTAAGGACGAACCCGAAGCAAAGCGAGGATGAGTCGCTAGTTATTCATATATGCCGCACAATGTAAACATGTAAACGCATGTTGTGAGTACCGCGGCAACCAGAATAAAGACCTTTCTGTAACAAGATTTTTCACAATAAAAGGTTTCCATATTAATTCAGACTTATTCACCATCGTTATGAACGGATGCCAGGCCTGAAATGACAAAAAAGAATTTTCATCTATAATATTTCGAAGATACTTTAGGATAATTGAAAAAAAAAAAGAAAAGCATAAAAGTATTTAGTATTCTAGTTTATTGTGGAAGCATCAATAACTAGAGAGTACGGATCTTTTTTCTATTAAAATATAGCTCTGTTATTTGGCCCTGGCCATAGAAGTAAACAAATTAATTTTAGATTTTCTTAATTGTATTAATATTCAATTAAGAGCTAAATTAGACAATTCACTTTTTTTTTCAGATTATTTCCAGCTTTAAAATTTTCTTTCATGTTTTTAAGCCAAATATTTCTTTTTTGATTTTTAATATATTGTGACTTCACGAGCTTAGATCTTCTAACGAGGGACAAAGTTTTAACTTTGTTTCACAATAAACTGAATTTTATACCTTTTGTAAAACGATTATCTTTATATAATATATAATACTTATATTTTAATATAGATCCAGACACCTTTAGCGGCATAACGTGCATCAAATTTCAATTGCATATTACTTCAATTGATGAAATTCCTTGATTAAATATATTTGCAAATGTAAAATATTTTTTGTTAAAAAATATTCATGGCTTTATGACATTTTTCGGTTCGCAAAGAAATGGTTGATTAATGAGCTAAACATGAATCAAAATTTTCAAAGTGACAAAATTTTCAAAGTGCAAAATCTTAAAAATGTAACAGTTTTAAAGAAACGTTTTGGCTTTCATTATAGTTATTTCTAATACAAAGAACACAGAGCCTGATGAATGAGTTCAACACTTTAGTAAATGTTCTATGGGCTACTGAAAGGCCGTAGGGTATATTACTAAATTCATATGTGATCAAATTGAATTCTCTTCTTCTCAAATTGAATTCGTCTTCAATTTGAATACTGCACATAGTGTTATTTACTGTACTCATGTTTGCTTTCTCAAAAATAGATAACAAATTTGAAGGTAGGTATATCAACTTGTGTTACTAGCGTTGTTGTAAACAACGAAAGAATTAAAATTAAATTAATAAATTTTTTAGAATTAAAATTCTAGCAATATGGGAAAATTCTACCTAAATTACAAAGTTATATTACGTTTGTAATATTAAGTAAGCAATGGTGAGAGAGGCTGTTAGCGTGAAGTACAGACTTACTGGCGAGATGCAGACGGCCGCGGTTTGTTAGAGCGCGCAGCGCTGAACATTTGCCGAGCTGGCATCTGGCGGTTCAGAGGGCCTCTGCTCGGGCCTTTGCACCTCTCCTGCTGTTTTGCTGATAACACGGGGGTCTGTTCCAGTTTTCATGACAGGCCACGTATACGTTGCTAAGTTTATTAGTGAAAAACGTCAGCATTCCATATTAATCGTAACTTTTTAACTTAATTATCGTTTAATTTTATCATTTACAAGTATTACTGTTGATCAGCTTCTTGACAATCGTCAATGAGATCAGAGAGGTATTAGAAATTGCCTCATTATTTAATTTTTGTGCTAACAGAAGGTAAATTTAAATATATAAGTAGGTAAAAATAAAGGTACCTAATCTTTTAATAGAGTATGTTTAACCTCTTTTAATATATTTAAGAATAGGCTAAAATTTGCGCCAAATTACTGTGAATTTCCTCAACAAATGAATCATTTTCAGTCTCCTTTCATAGTGCTATGAGAACTTCTGTATCGAATACTGTACCAACATTGGGACCATCATTTTTGAAAAACGAATTTCTGCGCTAGGCATAAAAGTGTCCTGATCGGAATTTCGAATTGTCATTAATTTTAGCCTCATTAATGTTTTGATCTAGAATACGTCGCTCAGTAATGAAAATTACGATGGTTAGGTACCTTTGTGTTTAACATACAATTAACCGCCAGGTTAAAACTACATTTACATATATACACGTATGTGGGTTATTGCAAAATAATAATGTGTCGTTATTACTTTTTGAACATGTTATAAAATTAATAAAGCCGTCGTGTTAACTCACGGTTAACCGCCAGGCAAAAACGTTCGAAATAAACATAACAATATAAGGTATAAATTATATATTTTATAATTTTCAATTTTTTACGGCCATCGTGTTAACTCACGGTTAACCGCCAGGCGAAAATGTTCAAAATGAACATAGTACCATATAAGGTATAAATTATATATTTGATAATTTTCAATTTTATACGGCCATCGTGTTAACGCACGGTTAACCGCCAGGCGAAAATGTTCAAAATGAACATATTACCATATAAGGTATAAATTATATATTTGATAATTTTCAATTTTATACGGCCATCGTGTTAACGCACGGTTAACCGCCAGGCGAAAATGTTCAAAATGAACATATTACCATATAAGGTATAAATTATATATTTGATAATTTTCAATTTCATACGGCCATCGTGTTAACGCACGGTTAACCGCCAGGCGAAAATGTTCAAAATGAACATATTACCATATAAGGTATAAATTATATATTTGATAATTTTCAATTTTATACGGCCATCGTGTTAACGCACGGTTAACCGCCAGGCGAAAATGTTCAAAATGAACATATTACCATATAAGGTATATATTATATATTTGATAATTTTCAATTTTATACGGCCATCGTGTTAACGCACGGTTAACCGCCAGGCGAAAATGTTCAAAATGAACATATTACCATATAAGGTATAAATTATATATTTGATAATTTTCAATTCTATACGGCCGTCGTCCAGGTAATTGAAATATACTTATATAAGGTGCTCAATAAGAGTGCACTATTTCATTTAAAAATAAAAACACGAAGTTTTCGATGACTTTTTGACAAAGATGTAGCTGTATCTCACCGATGACGCGTGGGCTATCGACCTTGAACTCAGGAATTATTTCTGGTTTATTTTTAATAATCAGGACAATCATAGGTAACAGCTGTCAAATTTCAAAGTTGTCACATGCACGAAACGAAATGACGCAAAGTTTAAATAGTGCCTTCTTATTGAGACACCCATTATTTATTATTATCTTAATAGAAATTTTGTTTTAAGGTTATATCATTCTATGTGGCCCTCGTGATAACTTTCAGTTAGCCGCCGGGCTTTAAAATAGGATTATAAATTTATATCTAATATTTAAGAATATATAATATCAGAATTTATATCTTAAAATAAACATTTCCCATATAGTTTAATTGTTCATTAAACAAAATTACACAAACAAAACTATTTTCATCTATAGTAATCGAGTGATTATAGAATTTCGCGAATAATTTCAAAGTACGTTTTAATACATAAACGACTGGTCGTCTTCCTTATAGTATCAACAGAGACGCCTCGTCCAGCAAGTGTGGACGTCGCGGAACGTCGCGTGCTGGTGTGCTAGATGACGTCACGTCTACACCACTCTATTAATACCTGCTTTATCCGCCTAATTATGGACGCCTTACAGTTATTAAGAGGTTAAGTATATTAGGAGGACGGTCATGTTGTGGAACAAACATATCATATCTTCAAGTCATATTGCAGAATATATGCAGAATCGAGATAAATTATCTCGAAAATACTGCAAAATTAGTGTTGGTTAATCTCGACCGACTACCTACGTCTTTATAATATTTTAGATTAGTATATTAATTCCAATATATATAATATATCATATTTTCGTATTTTGTCAATAAAAGGCTTTGTACGCGTTGGGCTGTATATAAAACTAAGAAAATTACAAATTTATTCGTAATTTTTCTCTCCTTATATTCCTTATAAGGATACCAATCAGATAAATTGTGGATCCCATCTACTATGAAACAGTGGAAAGCTGGGTTTTAATTTAAATATTTTTAAAATACTTTTAACACGTTTATCAGATCCAATATTGCTACTTAACAGAAGAGATAATGTGGATCTCTGGCTGTGAAGAATTCCATACCTATAGTTCCTTTATTATACTGATTACTTAAAAGCATAAAATATTCGTTACAAAGCTATGAATAATATGGTAATGATTACCATTGCAATTCTGCAACCACTGTTTAATAAAATATGACGACAAAATGTGGGTAATCGTAAATAGATAATATGTACATACCAAAGGGATTCTAATGATGATTTAATTTGAATCCGACGACGTTTAAACAATTATTGTTCCTTAAGTTTTTTGAATTCCCGTTTGTATTAGTTAATATCTTCTTGAACATTTTCACTTTTCTTTGTAATTTTTTACCCGAAGAGTGTACGTGTGCTTGCTACCTCGCACGAAAAAAGAATGACGGCACTGAGTAGTAGGGATGTAGACATTGACGAGTAATGAATTGATTTAAAAATCGATATATGTATCGGCTTTTTTAAAAAATCTCTTAAATGTGTGCGAAAGCTACCTTGTAGGTTAAAAGGACTACCTGGTTATATTATATCTGAAGAATGAAGCGAAGAAATATAATAATGATTAAAATAATTGTATATTTTATACAATACATATGTATTTAAAAAAATAATTTAAAAACCAGCTTTTCACCAACTAAATTGTTTGGGGCATGTCAAAACAAAAGAAATTAAAAAGTTTCACTATTGAAAATAATTCGCAAATAAATACATATATCAAGAAGGTTTTGAACCCATTATACATAGTTTCCAAGCACTTTGTCACTGGACTACTGCCTCCAAAAGGGTTTATAATAAGTAATAAAATAATTATAATAATAATAATAATGTCCTCCTGACCGATTCCGGCCACGGCGGCCAATCTCATTGAGACTAGCCAACTGCGCAGGAGATATTATAGTGCACAAATGTACGCGCAGACACAAGTGCACTCTCTATTCCTGTCACTCTCATACTCCGGTGGGACGACTACTCGACACGACCAGTGAGAGTTAAGGCGCAGGACCGACGGCTTTACGTGCTCTCCGAGGCACGGGGGTGAAACACCGCCAACTTCCCAACTCCGGGCTGTTACTGAGGCTTACTATACAGAAAGACTCAATAACTAAACTTGGCCCGACCCGGGACTCGAACCCAGGACCTCAGGATGTGCAGCCGTACATGCTAGCCACTACACCACCGAGGCAGTTATAATAATTATATAACTGTGGTGGACTGTATTAAAACACTATTTTTCACTATTTTATTATTTATTGCTATCTAGTTTACTGTACTGGAACTGGAACTGGAATACACTTTACCCAAAAACACCCCTATATTTATACCCCAATTTACATGCGCAATCTACATACTACTGAGTGAGAACATTTCAAATGCCCCACTCTAATTGGCTACACAAAGTAATCAATATTTACACGTAAAGACATGTTTAAACTAAATAGGAACTAGTCGGGCGGCGGTCGGGTCGCCGTCGGGTTTTTCCGGGCTCATCGTCGGCAACAGTTCTCCCCCCGGCGCAGCGCTGCGAGCCTCCTCCTTCACCAGCACGACGAGCTTCGTGACGGGACGCTTGAAGACGCCGGTCCTCGTTCGGACGTCCGCCACTCGCACGCCGCCATCCGGTCCCTTGTAGATCCGATCCACGAATCCCATCGGCCACACGTTGCGTGGCAGGGTGTGATCGATCACGAGCACGATGTCTCCCAATCGCAGCTGCTTGGTGTTGTCGGTTGGCCCGCCGCGAGGAACGAGAGTCGGTAGGTACTCTCGCACCCATCGCTGCCAGAAGTGATCGGCGAGCGCCTGGCTGGCACGCCAGGTGCGTCGGTCGTCGTCGCTGCATGGCCCAGTGGTGGGTAGGCCAGTGGATGACCCCAACAGGAAGTGGTTGGGGGTGAGCGCCTCCGGGTCGTGTGGACTCACGCTTACATGAGTCAGGGGTCGGGCGTTGATGGAGTACTCCGCCTCAACCAGTAGAGTCCACAGCACTTCCTCCGTCGGCTCCTTCTCTTTCAGGGTGGAGGCTAGTGCGACTTTAACTGATCGCACCAGCCGTTCCCATGCGCCCCCTTGATTCGGGGCACCTGGGGGTATGTATCGCCACTCCATGCGATGAAGTAAGCCCTCTTCTTTCACCGCTGGCGCCCACTCTGCGTAGGCGGCCCGTAGCTCGTTGTCAGCGCCTCGGAAGTTTGTGGCGTTGTCTGAGTGCATGGTGCTCGGCCATCCTCTCCTGGCTGCCATTCTTCGCAACGCCATGATCGCCGAACTCGTAGACAGTGACGGGACGATCTCAAGGTGTACAGCGCGCGACGTGAGGCATGTGAATAGCGCGCCCCATCTCTTCTCACGACGTCGTCCGATCTTCACTATCATGGGCCCGAAGTAGTCCACCCCACAGTGGGTGAAGGGGCGGCGAAATGGTTCGAGGCGAGCGCGAGGCAGGTCCCCAGTCGCTGGAACCTGACGCTTCGCTTTTCGCACTTTGCAGAGGGCGCACTCCCTTTCTATGGTGCGCACAGTAGGTCGCAGGTGGATGATCCAGTATCGCTGCCTTAGATCGTTGGTCACACGCTCACGGTTGGCGTGACCTGCAGCGCAATGCTCACGTAGCACGATGAGTTTCGCAGTGCGGTGGCGTCCGTGGAGGATGATAGGTCGCTTCATCTCAAGCGGTGCAGTGGCAGCTCCTATGCGGCCTCTCACCCGCAATACGCCTTCCTCCAGCACTGGATCCAGCCGGAACAGTCGGCTCGTCTTAGGCAGGGAACGAGATGACTTCATACGTAGTAATTCGTCTTGGAAGCTGTCTCTCTGCGCACGGCGTATGAGTGCGCGCTCGGCTTCCTCGATGTGACGATGCTCCAATCCCGTAGCTCGGCGCCGACACTTGTCTATAAAAGCCAGCACCCTCGCAGCTGCTCGGACCAGTGTTTCGAATTTGGAGAAGCGCGCAGGATCCGGCAACCACTCGTCGCCTTGTTTGTCCTCTGTGGTCACGTGCAGCAGGACCTCCTCCTCTTCTGCGGGCGTTCCCTCGGCTGGCCACAGTTCCTCTGGGTGACGTAGGAACTCTGGCCCTTGGAACCATCGGTCGTCATTGGTGATGCGAGTGTGCGCGAATCGTGTAGCGTCGTCAGCTACATTGTCACTGGTTGGGATCCATCGCCAATCTTCAGGTTGGGTGAGCTCGGCTAACTCTCCAAGACGGTGCGCGATGAACGGTGTATATCTGCGTGCATCGTGTCGTACCCAATGTATCACCGTCATGGAGTTTGTCCAGTATACCGTCCTCTGGACCACAATCCGATGCTCTCTCTTGATTGTGTCTGCCAGTCTGGCGCCGATGACTGCTGCCTGTAGCTCCAGACGAGGTATCGTCTGCGTGCGCCTTAGAGCGACCTTTGCCTTGGCGGTCACGAGGCTTACTTTGATGGTGCCGTCGGGTCGAGTAATGCGCCAATAAGCCACGGCTGAGTAGGCTTGTTCGCTGGCATCACACAGCACGTGCAGCTCCAGGTCTTGGCAATCTTCCAGGGCGTAACAGCGTTCCAGTCGTAGGCAGGTGAGGTCAGGTAGTTGTTGCAGCCAAGCCGCGAACATCTCGTTTTCTTCTACAGGAATCGGCTCATCCCATGACATCTTGATGCGCCAGAGACTCTGCAGGATGATCTTCGCACGTATCGTGTAATGACTCAGCAATCCTAGGGGGTCATATATAGACATGACCGCGCTGAGTGCTTCTCGTTTGGTAGGCGGACGGGTCTGGGCGCGCACTTCCGCAGGAACTCGGTTCATCGAGGTGTTGAACCCCAGCTCGTCCCGTTCGGCGTCCCAGTGCAGGCCAAGTATTTTACTTGCGGGCCCGTCTCCACCTAGTCGGGTCGGTGATGTTGCCAGCAGCTGCGTGGGCACGTCGCCAATCACTTCGTTCTTGTTGGCGTTCCATCCTCGTAGCGTGACTCCCGCTGCTGCGTGCACCTCCCTGATTTCTTTGATGGCGCGTCGAGCTTCTTCTACAGTGTCGTAGCTCGCCACCAAATCGTCCATGTAGTGACTCCTTGTGATGGCTTCGAGGGCACGAGGATGCGTCTGAGCGTGCACCTGTGCGTTGTGATTCCGCACGTAGTGAGCCATGAAGGGTGAACTTGCTGCGCCGAATATCATGCTCGTCATTTTGAAGTGACGAGGTGGATCGTCTCTGTCGGCGCCCCTCCACAGGAACTGTTGTGCTGGCTGATCTTCTGGCCGAATCTTCACCTGGAGAAACATTTCCTGTATGTCGGCAGTGATGGCCACTGTTCGCTCCCTGAACCGGAACAGGATGCCTTGAAGCGAAGTTAGCAGGTCAGGTCCCTCCAGCAGATGGTCATTGAGGCTAACCCTTCGGCTCTTGGCTGCTGCATCAAACACCAGTCTTTGTTTCCCAGGTTTGTTCGGGTTCTGCACGGCGAAGTGTGGTAAGTACCAGCAGACTGCGCTCGAACGTTCCGTGACGTCGCATTGTACTGCGTATCCCTTCGCCAGCAGGTTGTCTATCTGCTTGGTGTACTCTTCTGCGAAGGTCGGGGCGGCATCCATCTTTTGTTCAATCTTCGTAAGACGGCGAAGTGCTGCGTCGTAACTTGGTGGCATTCTAACGTCGTCTTGTTTCCAGGGCAGTCCTACCTGGTATCCACTTTCGATCTTCTTTAAGGTCTGTTCGACGATCTTCGTTGCCCGGGAATTCTCATCGCTCACTCGTGACTTGTGAGCAATGCCGAGCGCGTCGATTAGGAAGTTTTCTTCCACCAGGTCATGTAGGCGTTGATCTCGCTGGTCGTTCACGTTTCCACCAGGTTCAGGGGTGAAGACGTGAAGAACGCCATCTCTGTTGTGGATTACACTGCGTGGTGCTGTTCCGTGTACCACCCAGCCGAGCTGCGTTCTGGAGGCAGCTGGTTGATTCGGGCCTCCAACTCGCAGCTCTCGGGACACGATGTGTTCCCAGTGGTCTGTCCCCATCAGGATACCAGGGTGTGCCAGGTCGTAGCACACTTCTTCCCTTGGCAGGTCTCGCAGGTGATCTTGTTTCAGTAGTGCGCTGGGAATGAACTGCTGGTGAAGCTTCATGTTTTTGACTGTTCGTGCCCGAAGCTTATGTCTCTTTCCATCCTTTCCCTTCAGGTGCACCGTGACCAGCTGACTGCCTTCCTCGTGCTGAGACATGTTGACTCCGTGCATGTGAAGTGGTGTGAGAGGTCCCTTGGCGCCGATCTTCTTTGCCAGCTCTTCGTCGATGAGGGTAATGGTAGCCCCTTCATCGAGTAGAGCATGGGTCTTCTCCTCCCCCCGTGGACCGACGACGGTGACTGGGCACATCTTCAGCAGGACCGCTTGAGTCGACACAGTGGCTTTGGATGCCACCGACAGCACAGCTTCGGCTTCACTTGTCGTTGAGGGTTTAGGCGTCTTATCTTCCCGGTGCAGAGTCGGATGGTGAGGACGGCGACACTCGTTCACGCCGCACAGCTTTGCTTTGCAGCTGTTGCGTCTGTGCTTCTTAGTTATGCACTTGAAACATAACTTCTTTTCTTTCACCAGTTCCCATCGTTCATCTAACGTGAGCCCTTTATATTTGGGGCACTGTGGCAGTGTATGAGTCTGCTCACAACTAGGACATCGGCTGATTTGTTCCTCTTCAGCTTCAGTCACGTTGTACACGGCGCTTGTCTTCTTCCTTTGGGTCCCGGTGTTCATCGAGGGTCTGGTCTCCCTCCGGGTTGCAGCAGGTGTTGAGACGCTCGTAGGTGGGGCATATGCATACTTCAATGCCCGGTCTGCCTCGTGCATGAGGAAGCAAGACAGCACTACAATCTCTGGATGTAGTGCCCCGTCGTGTTCTTCGGCGTAGTCACACCAGCGTGCCCTGATGTGAGGACTCAGTTTGTCCAGGACTTCCCTCGCCAGCATTGGGTTGTAGAGGTACCCCTGGCGTCCGATGCTGTTCAGGATGCTGACTACGCTTTGAACTTTCACTGCAAAGCTGTTTAGGTCTACTGCTGATGACCCAGGTCTCGGAAGCTTCTTCAGTTCCAGGAAGGCTTGATCTATGATGACTTCAGGCCGCCCGAAGCACTGTTCGAGGGTCTTCATCACGACGTCAGGATCTGTAGCGGCGTGTAACAGGCCAGCTACGACGTTTCTCGCTTCTCCCCGAAGGCAGCTCCTCAGTCTTTGCAGGTTCTCGTTCGCTGATATCTGGTATATCTTCGTAGAGTCTTGATAGGCTGCTCTGAACGACAGCCACTCGTTAGCTATTCCAGAAAAGATCGGTAGGTCAGTGCATCTTATTCTGGGTCTAGCCATCTTCTCCAGGGCTTCAGCCAATTGCTCGATCCCTGGCCTCGTTCTGGTTGGAGTGGGTGACCTTCCTCTTGTTTCGAATCGAAGGTGCCGTTCCCCTCCAGTCCGTCTCTGCTCCCCTTCCTCCCCCCGTGTGCTGATGGGGTTGGTGCGGAGCCAGGCGTCCACCCTTTGTTGGTGGTCAAGAGTTTCTTCATGCAGGCTCTCCTGCTCCTCTTGGATGTTGCTGATGTCTGCGGCCAGCCGCTTTCTGATGAGTTCAGCTTCGATTTCCAATCCTTTTTTCCTCAGGTTTGCTAGCTTCTCTGCTGCTTCAAGTTCCGCCAGTCGCACCCTAGCGGTCACACTTGCCGTTGATCGCACTGAATGCCCTGGTGACCTGGTTCGGGGTCGGTCTCCAGTCTTCAGGGTTCGGTAGGCAGCGGAGGGTGTGGGGGCAGAGGCATCGTTCGTAGCCTAACCTCCGTATCCAGGAGTGTGGTCGGTGAGGCTGGTGGATTCTGAGAGAATCTTCGTCTTCGCTCTATTTCGATATGTTCAGCTTCCTGGCTTCGATCTTCCATACGGTCGCGACCTTCCAGGTGGCGCTGATCTTCCAGGTGTCGCTGATCATCCAGGTATTGCAGGTGTTCCAGGTGTTGTCGACCTTCCAGGTGTCGTCGACCTTCCAGATGTCGTTGACCCTCCAGGCGTCGCTGGGTGTCTGGGCGGCGCAGGTCGTCAGGGCGGCGCAGGTCGTCAGGGCGGCGCAGGTCGTCAGGGCGGCGCAGGTCGTCTGGGCGGCGCAGCTCGTCAGGGCGGCGCAGGTCGTCAGGGCGGCGCAGGTCGTCAGGGCGGCGCAGGTCGTCAGGGCGACGCAGGTTGTCAGGGCGGCGCAGGTCGTCAGGGCGGCGCAGCTCGTCAGGGCGGCGCAGCTCGTCAGGGCGGCGCGGCTCGTCCGGGCGGCGCAGCTCGTCCGGGCGGCGCAGCTCATCCTGGGCGGCGCCGGTCCCTGGGCGGCGCTGGTCCTGGGCGGGACTGGTCCCTGAGCGGGACTGCTCCAGGGCGGCGCCGGTCCCTGGGCGGCGCTGGTCCTGGGCGGCGCTGTTCCCTGGGCGGGACTGCTCCTGGGCGGCGCCGGTCCCTGGGCGGCGCTGGTCCTGGGCGGTGCTGGTTCCTGGGCGGGTCTGCTCCTGGGCGGCGCCGGTCCCTGGGCGGCGCTGGTCCTGGGCGGCGCTGGTCCCCGGGCGGCGCTGCTCCTCCAGGTCGGCAGCATCCCCTTGGCTCCTGGTGATGACCATTCTTCAATCCGGGTCGATGGGCCAGCTTGTGGTGGACTGTATTAAAACACTATTTTTCACTATTTTATTATTTATTGCTATCTAGCTTACTGTACTGGAACTGGAACTGGAATACACTTTAGCTGCGCGGGTCATCTCACATTCCCCGTCAGGGGAGTGGGGAAACGGCTTTAGGGCATAGCCCTCCGGCCGTGGGATCATACGCCGCCCACGAATATGGGCGCGTCACTGGGCGGGCCCTTCTGGGGCCCATGAAGGCTGCGATGCGGGAGGAGAGCTGCCCGGGCGATCAGCCCGGCCGGGTGAGACCCTGTTCAGGGAGGCCCAGCCAGGCGATCAGCGGCCGTTGGCAGCTACTCCGGCGTCGGTGGGGCGAGGAGGTCGCGCGGGAGCGCGAGGCGGTCCGGTGGTCGGGCGTGCCAGGGGGCGATGCCCCTGATGTGGTCGTGCGAGGAGGCGTCCGCCTTCTCCAGCATCCCCCTACTGGAGCGGCGGATGAAGTCGTCGATGCTCTCGACACGGAGGTCACGCTGTATGGTAGCGTTCCTCACGTATCGAGGCGCACCGACGATTCTTCGCAGGCAGATGGCTTGAGTTGTGCGGAGGCGCTTCCTTTGATGCTCAGACGTCAGGGCGAACCATGCCGGGGCTGCGTACGTCAGCCGGGACCTTACATAGGTCTTGTAGATCCCGACCTTCGTACGCAGGGGCAGCGTAGATTGGAGAAGCGGCCGGAGCTGAACCATCGCCGCCTTAGCGTTCCTGATGGCTGCTGAGGTATGGATGTTCATTTTGAGTCGGCAATCGATGTGGACGCCCAAGTATTTAGCGTTGGACGTCCATGGGATCTCAATATCCTGCATCTTCAGCAGTGGTGGCGGGCGTCGGTCGTAGCCGATGGAGACTGCCTGTGTCTTCGCGACGTTGACCGACAGTCTCCATTTCTTGAGCCAGGGTGGTAAAGCGTCCAGGGCCCTCTGCATCTTCGCGGCGGCGTGGGTGGTGTTGAGGGACGTGGTAATGATCGCCACGTCGTCAGCGAAGAGAGCGAGGAAGGCGCCAGCGGCTACCGGGATGTCGTCGGTGTAGAGGGCGTAGAGAGTAGGTGAAAGCACGCTTCCCTGGGGCACTCCGGCGGAGATGGTTTTCTCGGATGAGGTGGCGTCGTCCACCCGGACGCGGAAGGTGCGCCCATGGAGATATGACGCCACCAGCAACACGATGCGCCTGGGGATGGTGGTGGCGGCCAACTTGGATAGAAGGCCCTCGTGCCATACGCGGTCGAAGGCCTTCTCGACGTCAAGGAAAGCTGCGACGATCTTCTCCTTCTTGTTCGTGGCTGCGGCGACGTGGTGGAGGACCCTGGCCACCTGAAGCGTCGTCGAGTGGTCGTGGCGGAACCCAAACTGCTCGGGGCGCGGTTGGCAGTGCGCCTGGAGCTGTGGCAATAGGAGTCGCTCGAACAGTTTGGATACCGCCGAGAGGAGGGTGATAGGCCTGTAGCTGCTGGGCTGGAGCGGGCTCTTCCCGGGCTTGGGCAGCATCACCACTATGCCCCTCTTCCAGGGAGCGGGAAAGTGGCCGGTGCGGAGAACGACGTTAAAAAGCCTGACGAGTGTGGCGATGGTTTGGCGCGGCAGATGGCGCAGCGCTCCGTTCGTCACACCGTCAGGCCCCGGTGCTTTCTTGGGCTTCAGTCCCATAATCCCCTTCCTCACCTGGGAGGGCGAGAGAAAGAGGGGGGCTTCGCTGAGTGGAGGCGGCGTGCGGAGGAGGAGAGCGATGCTTTCCGCGGTGTCGGCGTGAAACTGGGCATCGTGGCTGGGATTTGGAGAGAACTGGGATGCCAGATGGTCGGCGAAGATCTCAGCTCTCTCCAGGGAGTCGTAGTGTTTCCGGCCGTCGCTGCCTAGCAGGGGGCGGATGGGTGGCCTCTTGTGGGTGATCTGGCGGCACAGGCAGTGTAGGGATGTTGTATCATCCGCTGCATCCTCTAGTCTTCTGTCCCAGCTCAGGGCGGCGGAGTCATCCAGGACACGTTTGATCCTGTCGATTTGCTGGTTTAGACGTGTTCTGGTTCTGGGGTCCCTAGTGGCTTGCCAAAGCCTGCGCGTTCTCCTTTTCTCTTCCAGTAATCGTCGCAGTCCAGGTGGGGGCGGTGGTAGGCGTCGAGAGAGGTTTGTGGGGATGGTGGCCTCTTCTGCTGCCTTGGAGATGGCGTCGGACAGCTTAGACGCCATGGCATCTACGTCCTCGGGTCCCTCAAGGGGCTCAGTCCTTGAGGGAGAGTTGCGGGCCATTATTCTGGCGAACAGCTCCCAGTCCGTTCTGCCTCTGCCCGGAAGCGGTCCCACGCGTTGCGGCGTGGCGGCGATGGTGGCGAGTACAGGTAGGTGGTCCGACCCGTGGGCGTCCGGGAGCACGTCCAGGGTGACTTGGGGAAGTCCCCTGTGCACGGCGAAATCCAGGACGTCTGGGTTGATGTTGGCTGCCCAGTGGTAGTGCGTGGGGACTTCGGGGCCGGTGATGTCATAACGGTTTCTCTCGGAATCCGCGAAGAGGCGTCGACCGGCTGTACAGGTGGTGGCGGCGTTCCAGGCTGGGTGCTTCGCGTTCCAGTCGCCTGCCACTAGCGTAGGAGCGGCGTCTTCCAGCAGGGAGCGTATCTCGCTGAGATTGATGCGGGATTCTGGAGGCCGATATATAGCGTAAAGGTGGAGTGGGCCTGCGCCTATGCTGATTTCCACTCCCAGGGCCTGCAGGGAAGTCGTGTTGATGCGCTTGGGGAGCTCGCGGTGCGGGATTCCTCTACGGACGAGGATCAACAGACCCCTGCGACGGATGAGTCCCGCTGTGTAGTCGAGGCGTAGCTGGTGATAGCCTGGGAAGGTCGCGGTGTCGGCTGGGCCGAAGTGGGTCTCGTTGAGCAAGGCGACGTCGATGTTTTGGTCCCTGAGAGTCCACTTCAGCAGCGTAGTCTTGGAACGCAGGCCATTGGCGTTCCAGAACAGCACTCTTGCTTCAGCCATGGCGAAGCAGTGACAGCATTCCGTTCAGGACCACGGCTGTGGGGTCCCCTCCTGTCTGCAGCGCGATGAGGACGTCCTTTAAGACCTCTATCGCTGCGCACAGGGTGGCGTTCGACTGCGGAGCGCTGCTTATGGGTTGAGCAGCCTGAGAGGTGGTAGCGGGAGCTGGAACCACCGTTGCTAGAGCGGCGGTTAGGGCTGCGGGTAGCGCTGCTGGTGCAGGGGCAGCAGGTGCTGGGGCGGCTGGTGCAGGGGGTGCTGGAGCTGGGGCTGCTGGTGCAGAGGCTGGTTGGGTGGTGGCAACGTCCGTGGCCTGAGTGCCACCCTTCTTCCCACGCTTCCTCCTCCTCTTCTTTGATGGCGCGGTAGATGACCCTCTTGGTAGGGGGTCGTTGGCTGGCGCCATAAGTGTGGCGCCCTGGTGTTCGAGGGCTGCTGGAGCAGCGATGGCGGTCGGCGGGGGTTGGGGACGTCTGGGCTCTTGAGTGGCTTGAGTGACGGCCAGTGCACCGGCTTTCTTGTTCCGCATCTCCCTCTTATACTGCGGGCAAGTGGAGTGGTTGGCCGGGTGCGGCCCGCCACAGTTGACACATGTGGCGGGTTCTTCGAGGGGTCGAGGGCAGTCGCGCGCGGCGTGTTCGCCTGCGCACTTGACGCAGGCAATCGGGCGGTGGCATTGGTGGCTTGAGTGACGGAACGCTTGGCAGCGGTGGCACTGGGCGGGCCCCCGCTTGCCGCGCCAGGCTTCGATGACGACGCCCGGCACGTTAAGTAGTTCCGTCACGTTGTATATACGCGGCGTCAAGTCTGGAGATGGTGCGAGGATGGCCAGGAATATGCACCCCGGTCTCCCCTTTCTTGCCTTGATGGCCCTGGCGTACTCCGGGTTGAATCCGAGCTCGGTCAGGGCCTCCATGATCTCGTTCGGTTCGGTGGTGGTAGGTAGTCCTCTGATGGCCACTTTAATGCTGCGCTCAGAGGGCAGGGAGTAGGAAAACCAAGAGACGTTTTCCGATTTCTCCAGGTCGGTGAGGTACCTTTGGATGGTCCTGTACTCCTGGTCGGTGTGCGGAGTAAATCGCACGCCCCTGCCAAAGGGGCGAGCGTTCGGTGCGTGTCCCAGCTTGTCCTTAAGGACCCTGAAGTGATGTGCCCAGTTGGGCAAGGTCTCCACAATCAGGGGCGGGTAGCGGGGAGCGCGGGGGGCAGTTGGCTGCGTTGAAGCTTGGGCGGCAGGCGTGGCCGCGGTGGCGGCTGGGGTGGCGGTGGCAGGGGGCGCCTGAGTCCTTAAGGCGTCCGCGAACGTGGTCGATGTAGTAGGTGTCGCTGGAGGGAGAGGGGCGAGCGGGGCGGCTGCAGGGCTACCGCTTGGGCCAGGGGCTTCTCTGGTGGGCTGTTGGAGGAAGCGGCATTGATAGCGTCCTGGCTGCCGCGGAGTAGACGGTCAGTGGAGGAGGCGGCCGAGTGGGTGCAGCGGACCCTGACGTGGATGTGCGACGTGTGCATGCCTCGTTCCGGGCATCGTCCTTCAAGACAACAAGTGTACTGGTGGTCGGCGGAAATCGCACGATTACGCGAGAACTGCGTGAGCGCGAGACGCCAGTACACCCACTATCGGCGGAGAGTGCGTAGAGATCTAGAGGCAGAAAACCGGCTCTACGCCGATTACACAGAGGCGAAAAGGCTGCTGCAGGTGGCGATCGCGACGTCGCAAACGAGTGCCAGGGAAGAGATGCTGGAGGGATTGGATAGGGACCCGTGGGGGACGCCGTACCGGATGGTGCGTAACAAGCTCCGTCCTTGGGCTCCCCCACTGACGCGGACGCTACCAACTGACGTCTTGCGAGAGGTGGTGTCCCACTTGTTTCCTCACAGGGAGGAGTACACACCGCCTCCCATGGTTCCGCATCCAGTGGCTAGTGCTAACGCGGAGGAAGAAGTTCCAGCAGTGTCGGAGGAGGAGTTTGCTCGAGCAATGTCGCGACTGGCAGCAAAGAAGACAGCCCCCGGGTTGGACGGAATCCCCGGGAAAGTACTGACCCTGACCGTGGACAGCGTCGGTCAAGAATTGAGAGGACTATATACTGCCTGTCTGGCTCAAGCCCTAATTCCACAGCGGTGGAAGACAGGCAGATTAGTCCTCCTCAGAAAGGTGGGGCGCCCGGCGGATTCTGTCTCCGCTTACCGCCCGATCGTGTTGCTAGACGAGGTGGCGAAGGCTTTCGAGCGAATAGTGGTGGACAGACTCACGGCCCATATGGAGGGAGCTGGTCCGGACCTGTCAGACGCTCAGTTTGGTTTCCGCCGTGGCCGTTCTACGGTGGATGCCATACTGCAGGTCAAAGCCCGAGCGCAGGACGCAGTCGCTCAGGGTGATGTAGTTTTGGCGGTGTCTCTTGACATCGTCAATGCATTTAACTCATTGCCCTGGAGTTGTATTAGGGAGGCGCTCCGTCACCATGCGGTGCCGACCTACTTGCGCCGCGTCATCGGTGCTTATCTGTCGGGCAGGTACGTGACGTTTCCCAGGCGAGACGGCTGGAGCACGAGAGAGGTGTCGTGCGGTGTTCCACAGGGTTCGGTTCTCGGGCCGCTCTTGTGGAACATCGGGTACGACTGGGTGCTGCGAGGCTTTTGGCTGAGGGGAGTTAGCGTGGTCTGTTACGCTGACGACACTATCGTGTTGGCTAGGCAGGCCTCGTATCGGGAGGCAGCGGTATTGGCGACGGCAGGTGTCGCTCAAGTCGTCGCTCGCATCAGGCGGCTTGGCCTGGAGGTCGCGTTGGAGAAGTCGGAGGCCATTCTCTTCCATGGTCCTCGGAGGGCACCCCCGCCAGGCGCAAACATCATCGTTGGTGGCACGCGCATCGAGCTGAAGAGTGCGATGACTTATCTGGGTCTCGTGCTGGACAGCCGATGGAGTTTTCGTGCTCACTTCACCGCATTGGTGCCGCGGTTGATGAAGGTGGCGTCGGCCCTCGGAAGGCTATTGCCGAATGTGGGCGGACCTAGCGCCTCATGTAGGCGGCTATACTGTGGGGTCGTCCGATCCGTGGCGATGTACGGTGCCCCAGTGTGGGCGGATGCCCTGAAACGCGAAAACATCGCTCTGCTGCGACGGGCGCAGAGGGTGATGGCGATCAGGGTGATCAGGGGGTACCGTACGATCTCGTGCGATGCGGCGTGTGTGCTGGCTGGAGTCTTACCCTGGGACCTGGATGCTCTTTCCTTGGCGTCGATCTATTGTCGGCGTCGAGGCCCTGCGTCCAGGGACCTTAGCCCAGCACCACGCGGGAGAGATGAGCGGGAGGCCGCGATAGAAGAGTGGAGGTCCAGGTTGGAGCACCCTTGCGCTGGCCGACGGACCGTCGAGGCAGTTCGCCCCGTTCTCGCGCAGTGGTTGGGCAGGCATCACGGCGTCTTAACCTTCCGCACCACGCAGATCCTCTCGGGGCACGGTTGCTTCGGGGGGTATCTGTGTCGGGTCGCCGGGAGGGAGCCCTCTCCTCGCTGCCACCACTGCGACGACTGCCCGGACGAGTCGGCCCAGCATACGCTGGAGGTGTGCCCAGCTTGGGCGACGGAGCGCGAGGCGCTCCGCAGTGTTGTGGGGGCGGATCTGACGCTGCCGGCCGTGATTTCCGCCATGGTCGGTAGCAAAAGGTCCTGGGATGCCGTCCTGTCCTTCTGCGAGGACGTGATATCGCAGAAGGAGGCGGCGGAGAGAGCGAGGGAGGCTAACGCCGAGCTCGCCATCCGCCGCAGAAGGACCGGGCGCCGGAGAGCGGCGCACGATCGCCGCCTCCCCCCCTAACACCGGCCAGAGGGCGGTAGACTTGGGGAACTCTGCCGCCTAATCACCTGGCCCGAGTAGGCGCGCGTGGTGTCCGCCGCGCGCCACTTTAGATGGTGGACGTAGAGGGTGTAACTTCCACCCTCCGACACCGAGACGTGCCGAAGGGCAATCGCCGTCGGGGTTCGCGGATGATTCTTTTGGTTCCCGTGGCCCCGACCTCAAGGCGACCGAGGTGGACACCGTCAGGTTTTAGTGGGTAGGCTGCCGTGCGTTTACCATCTTTGCACGGCAGGAGCCCCACATAACCCGTCGTTCTTCCCCAGGCGGCGGGTACCCGGCAACAGGGTTTCCTGACGTAAAAAAAAAAAAAAAAAAAAAAAAAAAAAGGGGCTTCTCTGGTGCGTAGGCACGGGTCCCTAGATGCGTCTACGCACGGCCTCTTGATCATGTGGTCAGGGGCCGGGTCAGGCGTGCGTTGACGCCTGGCTGGTGCGATGGTGGCTTCGTCTTCACGCATGGGCTGGTCTAGCGATGCGGCTTCTCTCTCTTTCACCTTGTCGTTGAGGAACACCGAAATGTGCTCCAGCAGAGACCTGGAGAGACAGCCCTTCCTCTGAAGCTCGGCGACTACAAGCAAGTCCTGATTAAGGACTGTCTGAGGCGAGTGAGGGGGGGCTTCCGTGCGCGCAGGGGCAGAGGGGGAGCGCTTGAGTGGTGGTGGCATCCTGGATGAGGGGCGCGTTGTCCTGGCTGGGGTGGTCTTCGATGCAGCTGGTGCTGCGGGCTGCGCTGGTTGTGCGTCCGCGCGCAGGTGGGGCGCCGGTGCTACCGGTCCGTGTTCCGCGGCCTGGGCGAGAATATCGCGCGGCACTACGGAGCGAGGGGCGCGGAGATCACGCGGCCCGGTCGGGGTTGGCGTCGGTGTACATAGTGTAGCGGGGGCGGGGGTTGCGGGGGCGGTCGGCTCAGTCGTCGGGCGGTGCGAGCTGCGGTGCCTGGAACGCGAGCGCGACCTCGGGCGAGGCGGCTTCGGTCCCTCCGTGGGGTTTCTTCCGCTCATTGCGGCAAGGGCGGCGTATACGGGCGACTGCCTAGCGCGACCCTCGACCGTTCCTGGTCGGGCTTCGGGGCGGGGGGGTGAGGGGGGTCCCCTCGACACATTTGCGTCGGCCGGAATCCACTTGATTTACCCAGTAAATCAAGTAGGATATCCGTAGTGAGTATTCAGGTCCGTGCGCTGAGAGCTTCTTCTTCTAGGGAGATGTTAACTCGACGACAGTCAGGCCGATCCGAATACACTTTACCCAAAAACACCCCTATATTTATACCCCAATTTACATGCGCAACCTACATACTACTGAGTGAGAACATTTCAAATGCCCCACTCTAATTGGCTACACAAAGTAATCAATATTTATACGTAAAGACATGTTTAAACTAAATCGGAACTAGTCGGGCGGCGGTCGGGTCGCCGTCGGGTTTTTCCGGGCTCGTCGTCGGCAACAATAACTGACTAGCGACTCGCCCTTGCTTCGTTTGGATTCGTCCCTAGATTGATTCCCCATACAAACTTTCATCCCCATTTCCACCTCCTTAAGGGATGATTTCCGGGATAAAGACTATCCTATGTCCCAGGGTCTCAAGCTAACTTCTCACCAAATTTCATCTAAATCCGTCTAGTAGTTTCGGAGCTTATTCAGTACAAACAAACAAACAAAAAAAATCTTTTCTCTTTATAATATTAGTATAGACTAGCGACTCAACCTCGCTTCGCTCGGGTTCGTCCCTAGGTACGTTTTATTTTTTTTGAGCTGAACCCTAATTCTTTTCCTAATATAAAAGTAGCCTAAGTTACTCCTTATAATATCAGCTATCTGGCAGTGAAGTCCCGTTAAAATTGGTCCAGCCGTTTCGGAGATTAACCGGAACAAACAGACAGACAAAAATTGTATAAATTGTGTTTTTCTTATAAGTACCGTATATAATTCCATATGCATTTAGTATAAAGCTGTTACTTTGACATTACACACAGACACTTCAATTTTATTTATCTGTATAGATTAGAAAACATAATTACACTTGTGTTTCGCGGCGACATGAGCCCTCAGGGCGGAGGCCTGCGTGAAGGCGGCGCCGCAGTGGCAGGCGTGCGGCCGCTCGCCCGTGTGCGTCCGCATGTGCACGCGCAGCACGTATTTACACTGTCGAATATTAAAAATATATAATATTATATAATAATAAAACTCTTTATTATACACACAAAAAGTAAACAAAAACAATACAATAAAAAAAAATTAAAGAGTGCGTGTATGAATGTGTACACGCGCAAGAAGTAAAACTTCTGTAGGTTATCGGTGCTCTTTATGAAATTCAATTTATGTTTTAAATAATTAGGATAGGTGAGATACTAAAAATAACGCATGTTAGGCATATTACAATCATATATTTATAGAATATCATTTGAGGAGAGAATATAACATTATATATCGTGTGTCGGACAACAACAACGGTCACCATGGCAACGGACGTACTGTTACATCCCTATATTACAGGTATTAATGATGACTATGGTGTTTAATCAGCATCTCTAATCCCTATGACCATTTCATTAGTTAAATTCAGGGCAGTTCGGATCTAATCGCGGAACAAGTAACACTTGTCGAATTTCTCAATCCTATTTTAATGTAAATTTATTAAGTGTGAATAAAATATATATTTTTTAAAAGGATTCTAATTTTCCTGTGATAACAGTACGTACACGTTCCCGTAACGCATTCACCAGCTTACCGTCCAAGTCAAGCGTGCGTAAACAAGTTTTACTTCAATAAATATATTAATATATAATAATAAAACTCTTTATCGCACACACAAGAAGGAGATAAAAACAATATAATAAAAAAAAACGTGTGTGTATACTTATGTACACATAAGAAGTTATATTCTTTTTTTTTATGGGACAAAGGGGGCAAACGGGCAACAGGCTCACCTGATGGGAAGTGATCACCTCCGCCCATGGACATCTGCTACACTGCAGGGCTTGCAGATGCGTTGCTGGCCTTTCAGGAAAGGGAGGGAGGGAGAAGGGAGGAGCGAGGGGGGAGGGAGGAGAGATGGGAAGTGGGCCTCCCGGGCTCTCACTTACCGTACGAAACGCGACAGCATAGCTGCCACTTCACGCCGGTCTCCTGTGAGAGAGTGGTACCCACAGATATAGATGTATATAGATAACGCAAATGCATGTACTTCGCGTGTCCGAACCCCGACCAAGCGTCCAGGTTGGTCGCCGCTAACTTCAATCCGTGCGCGTCCATTGTTGCAGCCAGACGGCCGCAAAAACTAAAAAAATGCCTCGTTGCGTGATAATTAACTGCAATAGCCCAAAAATTTCGAGCACCCAAAGGCAGGAACATATTTCCTATCACAGGTAAGTTATTTTAAAATTATATTATGCGTAAATTCATATTAAAACTGTTTTTTTAAGTATTCCAAGCTGTGTGCGAGTCCCAGAATATACATAACTATAAATTGACTGCCTCGGTGGTGTAGTGGCTAGCATGTACGGCTGCACATCCTGAGGTCCTGGGTTCGAGTCCCGGGTCGTGCCAAGTTTAGTTATTGAGTCTTTCTGTATAGTAAGCCTCAGTAACAGCCCGGAGTTGGGAAGTTGGCGGTGTTTCACCCCCGTGCCTCGGAGAGCACGTAAAGCCGTCGGTCCTGCGCCGACACTCTCACCGGTCGTGTCGAATAGTCGTCCCACCGGAGTATGAGAGTGACAGGAATAGAGAGTGCTCTTGTGTCTGCGCGTACACTTGTGCACTATAATATCTCCTGCGCAGTTGGCTAGTCTCAATGAGATTGGCCGCCGTGGCCGGAATCGGTCAGGAGGACATTATAATTATTATTATTATTAACTATAAATTAACGTTAAGTAAACGGTATTCACATTACATTGTCGCGTTTGCTTTGGACGTTTGATCTGACGTTGTGTGTTAGGAGACGATGAATATCGGAACAAGCGATACTGTCGCACATCGCTTCGATTTCGTGATACAGGCAATTTGTCATTCTTCTGTCAAATCTAGCGACTAGTGTTGTTCGTTCTACAACATATGTATATCAATAATCGATATCGGACGGACATATTATAAAAAAAAAAAAAAAAAATAGTAGATAAAACAAGCTCATGCATGACCTAATTTTACGACAGCTTTAAAAAAAGGAGGGTAATATTTTTAGGGTTCATGTATTCAATGTGTTTTTGTTTATCCTTTCAACATATACGAGTATGTTTATATATTTAATGTGTTTATAAATTTCTATTGTGTTTAAAAATTATTTTTTTGGTTTCCCACATGATCTAATCATAAAAGAAAAATGGATTGCGGCCACGGGACGGAAAGACTGGTTCCCGACTAAACACAGTACTATTTGTTCTATACATTTTGAAAATATTAGTTTCATTGAAGGAAAAAAGTTAAATATATGTGTATGAGCGAAACGATCACGGCGGCGGCTCCAGCTGAATCGTAGCGGGGCGGAGGGGAATCGGCGGCATCGATGTCTTTGAATCGGTTTGGATTGTCCGTCACTAAATTTCGGCTGTGACGTCACAGTAGGTGTTAAAAAGTCGGTACGCTTGGTTTCAATACAAATCGTGGTACTTGCGTTATCTATTACATCTATATCTGTGGTGGTACCATACGGGTCGTGCCGGCCCATTCGGCTGCTACCCGAAGGTGAATAGTTATAAAATTTAAAATCAATTGTCTCCCAATCTCTATTTCTAATTTAATTTGTGTCGTTTTAATAGATCTTATAGTTTTATAACTAAATTTCAGGTTTACATTTAGATTTATAAGAATTTCATATAATAAATAGTTAATTTTTAAGTTTTCGTACTGTATAAAAATATTTTTTGGTCGTTTTCTTTTTGAATTTCATCTTATAATATAGTAATTGATACTTACCTGCCCGCTACGTTGTCTTTTTACTGAAATTTTCACGAAAAATCGGAAAAAAAAAAACGCTACCCGAAGGTAACAAGCATGGCACTACCACTTCTTTCGTCACGGGAGAGACCAAGGTTTTAGATGTCTCAAAGGTTTTATTACATAGGTAGTTGTTACAAAATAACAAGGAGGTCCTCTCACATAGCGTATATAAGCTAGTACACACAGGTCCGAGGTACCAGGGCGCCAGACTCACCGAGAAGGTCCTCCCGCAGAGCGCGCAGGGCACGCGCGCGGGGCGCGGCGCGTGCGCACTGCGGGCGTGCCAGCGCAGCGCGTCGCGGCTGCAGTAGCGGCGCGCGCAGTGCGCGCAGGCCTCGGGCCGCGCGCCGCCGTGCGCGCGCGCCGCGTGCGACGCCAGCGACGACTGCGACACGAAACGCTGCTCGCATTGCGTACATCCGTGTCTGTGTTCAATGCCCAGTTGTCATAATACTTTCTTAGACTTACTCGAATATTTGATAGTTTAAATAAAATTATCTTTTCCGATTATTTCGCGGATGTAACCAAAAATCAAAATAAATCCGCATAATAATCCGAAAAGATTGTTTTATTTAAAATATCGAATTTTCATGTTAAATATTATATGTTAACTAGCGACTCACCCTCGCTTCGCTTCGGGTTCGTGCCTAGACAAAAACAAACTATCCCACAGGAACCATACACTTTTCCGGGAAGATATATAGCCTATATCCTTCCTCAGTTAACGGGCTATCTAATGCAAAAAGAATTTTTCAAATCGGATTAGTAGTTCCTGAGATTAGCGCGTTCAACCAAACAAACAAACAAACTCTTCAGCTTTATAATATTATGTAGTATAGATTATAAACAAATCTATCCCACGGGAACCGTACATTTTTCCGGGATAAAGAGCCTTCGTGCTATTCCAGACTATTATCTATCTCTGTGCCAAATTTCATACAGATCCGTTCAGACGTTCTAGCGTGATTTAGTGACAAACATACATCCATTCTTTGCATTTATATTTATGGGATTTTAATCGATAACACTGATTACTTTATCCCAGCACAAAAAACAAAGCTATAGCATGGACTGCAATGTAAGACAAACATGTTAACTGAGTGCTTATCAAATAATCGGGACAAAATAGATATACCGTCGGGACGCGGAACAATAACGTCAAAATCGGGACTGTCCCGGTAACACACCCGTCCGGTCCGTTAGCAATTGGCCCAATACCATACAAAGAAGTATAACTTACGTGCGTACATAAATACACACACGTGTTTTTTTTTATAATTTTACTTAAGTTTAAATCATATGTATAAGGATATATACATATTTATATAATTTCATAAATGTACGTTCGTACGTTAGAGTTGGTGGATACCTACTTGTACGCGGATGAATCCCGATGTTTCTTTGCACGTTGTAAGTGACGTTTCAAATTATCCTGTAAGGAAATAAAAAAAATTAAATTGATGTGGTGTATAGAACCAGTACTTTTATGGTATACTAGCGACCCATACAATTTTTCACCCCCATTTTTATCCAATCAAGGGATGATTTCCGGGATAAAAACTATCCTATGTCCTTCCCAGGGTCTCAAACTATTTTCTTACCAAACATCTAAATCGGTACAGTAGTTTCGGAGCCTATTCGATACAAACAAACAAACAAATTTTTCCTCTTTATAATATTAATATACATAATATAGATAATATAGACTACCTCGGTGACATAGTGGCTAGCATGTACGGCTGCACATCCAGAGTTCCTGGGTTCGAGTCCCGGGTCGGGCCAAGTTTAGTTATTGAGTCTTTCTGTATAGTAAACCTCAGTAACAGCCCGGAGTTGCGAAGTTTTTCGTCATTTGAAAGTCGTCGTCGTCGTCGAAGTTGTCTTTCAAACACCCCGTCGTTTTTGAGTCGGGGGTTAAACATAAACAAATACGAGTTTCACATAGATTTAAATAGAATAGATAAATTCGTAGCTATTTGAGTCACTTATTATATAACCTCTCATCACGAACAAAAAAAAATAGAAAAGTTAGACTGTCTAATTATCTGTGTCCGAATGTGTGAGTGTCGAAGTGTCGGAATGTCGGAATGTCTGAATATCTGAGTGACTGAGTGTACATACGCGTGTCTGAGTGTCTGAGAGTATGAGTGTCGGTGTGTCTGTCTGTCTGAGTGTCTTGGTGTCTGTGTGTCCGAGTGTCAAAGCGTCTGAGAGTCTGAGTGTCTGTCTGTCTGTCTGAGTGTCTTGGCCGGGTGTCCAAGTGTCTGAGTGTCTGTCCGTCTCCCAACTCACCCTGGACTTGAACATAATATCGCACTCGACGCAGTAGAAGTCCCCGCGCACGTGCACGGCCAGCGCGTGCCGCCGCAGCTGCGCCGCGTACACGAACGAGCTCGAGCACAGCTCGCACTGGTGCAGCTTCTTGTCGTCGTGACGCCTGCAATTATTTAAGTAAGTCTCAGTAACAGCCCGGAGTTAGAAAATTGGCGGTGTTTTAACCCAGTGCCTCGGAAAGAGCAAGTAAAGCCGTTGATTCTGCGCTTTATTTCGCAGTGTCTCGAAATTATCTATGTATAATTTAATTACTACACTAAACACAGATAAATAATAAGTAATTTTCATTTTTTAGAATGTTAGCAGAAAATCTAAACATGCAGCCTGATGAGGCGGAATGTTGGATCGTCAACTTGATCCGCAATGCTAGGCTGGACGCTAAAATAGACACCAAGCTGGGGCATATAGACAAACAAAAACAAATGTAACCCACGTGTTAAGCAAAGCCAAACCGCCGCATAAGCATCAAATCTCACGTACAGACGACGAGACAACGCGCCGGATGAAGGCGCTAGCGCAGGTGCAAGCGCAGCAAGTCGCGTACATCCAACTTTTTTGACGACACGTTTGGCTCAGTTTGTAGTGACCCTACTTGCTTGCCAGCGGTCGCGGGTTCCAGTCCCGCTGGCATTCATTTGTGTGATGAGCACGAATGTTTGTACTCCAGTCATGGATATTTATAATATGTATGTATTTAAAGTTACATAATATGTGTAGTGTATCAACTATCCGGTATCCATAACACAGGCCTCGTAGCTTACCATGGAACTAGATGGCGCTGTGTGTTAATATCCCAACATATTTATATATTTATAAATAGGCAGACAGAAGAATAAAAACCTTCAACAAACAAACAAATAAACGATTTTTAAATTTAGCAAAAAGAAAACCGATCAAATATATAAAACTTACATAATATGAATCCGTAGCGAATCCTTACTTTTATAATACTTCCCACAGATGTGACATTTTAGAGGTTCGTTTGAAGAGTGCACTCGCACGTGTCGCTGCATCGCTGTACGTTTGCTGGAAATAAAAAAAAAATGCCACAGATTCACTAGTGAACTAAAATTAAACATTTTTTTATTATTATTTTTTACCTTTTTTTTATACATTTGTTTTTTTTTTATTTACCCAAAATATTTAACCATCCAAAAAAAATAAAGTCTCTGAAGACAAAAAAAATCGGCCAAGTGCGAGTCGGACTCGCGCATGAAGGGTTCCGTACCATTATCTATAAAAACGGCAAAAAAAAGTCATGTCTGTTGTATAAAAAATATTTGTTTGCCCCCCTTTAAATATATATTTTTTAATTTAATTATTTATTTTTAAAGTGAATATGTAACTTAATATTCTGTGAATATTTCAAGCGTCTACCTGTTGCCGTTATCAATATCGAGCAAAAACGAGCAAAAAATCACGTTTGTTGTATAAGAGCCCACTTAGATATTTATTTTATTCTGTTTTTGTTAGTATTTGTTGTTATAGCGGCAACAAAAATACATCATCTGTGAAAATTTCAACTGTCTAACTATCACGGTTCATGAGATACAGCCTGGTGACTGACGGACAGACAGACAGACGGACGGAGTCTTACTAATAGGGTCCCGTTTTACCCTTTGGGTACGAAACCCCAAAAAGATATTCGGAGCTAGTCTTCTGTATATATGTAAAAATCGATGTGTGTATGTTCCTTATAGACTCCCAAAACGGCTGGAGCGATTTTGATGAAATTTTCAGGTAATCTTCAGATTATCCCAGCGAATAATCCTGTGAAATTTAGTAACGATAGAAAGTTTGAACGCGAGCGAAGCCGCGGGAACTGCTAATCCCATAAACCCATAAATATTATAAATGTGAAAGTTCAGGTGGATGTTTGTTTCTCAATCACGCCAGAACGGCTGAACGGATCTGGATGAAATTTGACACAGAGATAGATTATAGTCTGGCATAACACATAGGCTACTTTTTATCCCGGAAAAATGTAGTTCCCGTGGGATAGATTTGTTTTTGTTTCTCACTAAAATAGAGCAGACTCACTTGGTGGTATACTCGCAAGTAGGGCACGAGTAGACGGCGGGCGCCGCCGCGTGCTCCAGCGAGTAGTGCTCCAAAATGTGTTGACGCGAGAGACGTATTATATTGCAGAGCTTGCATTTATATCTGAAAAAAAATGGGTGCGTGTAACCTTTACGGATGGTTGAAGTAAAACTTCTTTGGCAAATATCGCAATTAAATTAAAACAAATCAATAATTAAATAAGGCATATTGGACATGTTACAATCATATATTTATAGAATATCATATACGGAAAGAATATAATATTATATATTTGTCAGACAATAACAACGGTTACCATGGCAACATGGCGATGTATTTTATCTCATTCTCTCGCCGGCTTAATCCATACTAATATTATAAAGCTGAAGAGTTTGTTTGTTTGTTTATTTGGTTGAACGCGCTAATCTCAGGAACTACTAATCCGATTTGAAAAATTCTCTTTGCATTAGATAGCCCGTTAACTGAGGAAGGCTATAGGCTATATATCATCCCGGAAAAATGTACGGTTCCCGTGGGATAGATTTGTTTTTGTCTAGGTACGAACCCGAAGCGAAGCGAGAGTGAGTCGCTAGTCCTACATATTTATGTGTTTGTCTCTTTCTAATGTCGCATTTTCGTTTGATCGAGAAGTTTCACTTCAAAAAAAACATCTTTAGGGTTATTATTTTCTTAGATTTACGCAAACATTGACATTAAAAAAAAACTATCTTTTAGGACTCTTTCGCAGACTTATTTTGATTTTTGGTTCCCGACGTTTCGAATGCTTTACAGCAATCATGGTCACGGGAGAGACTAAGGTTTTATACGACTCAAAGACTATTATATAGTTGTTACAGAAATTTTTAATTTTGTGGATAGGTACTGTCCGTCTGTACACAGAACTTAATGGTAAAAAACGGTCATACCTAGAAGAATGAGACTTCATGTGCCCCCTCAAAGACACTTTGCTTGGACAGTACTGTTCGCACAGCTCGCATTGAAAAGGTCCATTTTTCTGAAAAAATAATAATTAAAGCATTAAATAAAAAAAATACAACCGAATTGAGAACCTCCTTTTTGAAGAAGTCGGTTGATAACTCTTTAAATACAAAGTTATACTAATTTAAAATCCACTTTTAATATTTAATTTAATTAGCGATTTGGTATGTTTTAATGTTTTGAGCGAAATCTAAATTCTTTTTCTAAAATAAAAGTAGCCCAAGTTACTCCTTATAACATCAGCTATCTGCCAGTGAAAGTCCCGTCAAAATCGGTTCAGCCATTTCGTAAACCGAAACAAACAGACAGATAAAAAAAAGAGTTCCGCGCGAAAAATAAAAAAACCCATGAAATTGTGACAATAATCCACGTACCCAGGGACGCACCCGAGTGAAGCGAGGGAAAGTCGCTAGTCTGTACTAATATTATAAATCTGAAGAGTTTGTTTGTTTGTTTGTTTGTTTGGTTGAACGCGCTAATCTCAGGAACTACTGGTTGGAATTGAAAAATTCTTTTTGCATTAGATAGCTCGTTTTTTGAGGAAGCCTATAGGCTATATATCATCCCGGAAAAATGTACGGTTTCCGTGGGATAGATTTGTTTTTATCTAGGGACGAACCCGAAGCGAATAAATAAAAGATAAAAAATAAAATACCAAATCAATATCGAAATTGAGAAAATTCTTTTATTAAAAAAGGTTAATCCTGTCTAGAGTAAAAATAGATAGAATTGTCAGTTTCCAACTGTAACACTTACCTCGGAATGCTTCTCCATATGACTCTGCAATACATCCTCAAAATTGAACCCCTTCACGCACTTCTCACATTTATACGGCAACATTTTATATTTCTCACTGTCCGCATATTGCCGCATTTCTTCTAAAATCTAAAAAAAATGATAATAAAAATAAATAAAAAAACTAAACTATACTTCATTCAATTAGCCTTTTGTAGATACTTCTGAATCTATGTATAAACTAGCAGAACCCGCGGCTATACCCGCGTTCAATCTATAAAAAAAAACCCTTTGGCTTTATGTTATCTCTTATTATATAAAAGGCAAAGGTGATTGACTGATGTATCAACGCACAGGCCAAACCCTTAAGGCTAGAAACTTAAAACTTAGCACACGTATTCCTTATATGACGAAGGCATCCACTAAGGAAGGATTTTTCAAAATTCAACCCCCAAGGGGGTGAAATAGGGGATAAAAGTTTGTATGAAACTTCTTATTCCTTGGACATATTTGCATGAAATTTCGTACGAATTGAGTACGACAGAAATAATGAGTTACGTATTTCAGCGTTTTCTTAAATTCAACCCCTAAGAGGGAGAAATGGGGGATAAAAGTTTGTATGAAACTTTTTATTTCTTGGAAATATTTGCATGAAATTTCGTATAAATTGAGTACGGTAAAAGTAATGAGTTATGTACTTCAGCATTTTCTGAAATTCAACCCCTAAGAGGGTAAAATAGGGGATGAAAGTTTTAAATAAACGCACAGGCTAAACCCTTAGGGATAAAAACTTAAAATTTCGCACACGTATTCCTCTTATGACGTAGACATCCACTAAAGGGGTAAAATAAGGGATGAACGTTTGTATAGAAATCCGTTATTTTCGAAGTTAGAGAGGTAAAATTTCATATACAAACTTCTGATTAGAAATAAATAAATATGTATTTCAGAGTTTTTGAAAATCTATCCCCTAAGAGGGTGAAATAGGGGTTGAAAGTTTATATGGGAGATCCGTCATTTTAGAAGTAAGAAGCATGAAATTTCTTATACAAGCTTCTGGTTAGAAATAAATAAGTACGTATTTTAGAGCTGTTGAAAATCTATTCCCTAAAAGGGTGAATAGGGGATGAAATTTTATATGAGAAGTCCGTCATTTTTGAAGTAAGAAGAATGAAATTTAATATTAAAGCTTCCCAACAAAAATAAATACATCCGTATTTCATCGTTTTTGGAAATTAAACCCCAAACGTGAGAAATAGGGTGAAAACATTAGTATAAAAATGAAAAAAAATTTGCTTGAAATTTACTATTTGTCTTTTTTAATTGAATTGATAAGCAAACTATAAACATGTATTTCAAAGTTTTTCAAAATTCCATCTCTTAGACGAGAGAAGGGGTGAGAATTTATTTATGTTTGTTTCGAAAGGTTAGCATGTTTGTATGGGCATATTCCCAAAAAATCTTGATGTCCATACTTCTGAATACAAAAAACTAAAAAATAAAATAAAAACTGACTTCAAAACACTAATAAAAATAATAAATTTAATTTAAAAAACACGACTGCGTAAAAAGCGAACTAAAAGGTGAGATCAAGTTGACAGAGGATATTTTTAAATAACGTAGGTTTTAGCCTGTTTATAATGTTAGCCGAGTTACTTGATTCTTAAGTCGTAAACATATGCGAGTTCTATCATTGTAGTCTCTTCCTCCATCTTTGAAAAGATGAAGTAGGAAATGTGCAAAAAATAGAAGTAGTGGAGCGTGCTAAATACTTTAAACATAAATAATTATAATTTTTTAAAATATAATTTTCAGAATATAGTATGTACGTAAAATGTCTTTTTCAGGTACTAAATATTTTGAGTAATGATCACTTAAGTTTTTGTTTATTATAATATCTTCAAATAAAGTATGTATGGCGAAAACAAATATATATATATATATATATATATATATATATATATATATATATATGTTTGTGTGTAAGTAACAACAACACAATATTCGGCGGTACGGAGCCCTCGATGCGCGAGTCACAATCATACATTTGCAAATCATTACAGCCATCAAATAATTACTAATAGCAAAAAGCCAAAGAGGTTTTGTAGTACATATTTGCTTCATATTTCGTATGAAATGAGTACGGCAAAAATAATAAGTTACGTATTTCAGCGTTTTCCAAAATTCAGCCCCTAAGAGAGGATGAAAATAGGGGATGAAAGTTTTAAATAAACGCACAGGCCAAACCCTTAGGGCTAGAAACTTAAAATTTCGCACACGTATTTCTCTTATGACGTAGGCATCCACTAAGGAAGGATTTTTAAAAATGTAATCCCCAAGGGGGTGAAATAAAAGTATGTATGAAACTTTTTATTCCTTGAACATATTTGCATGAAATTTCGTATTTTTTGTAGTTTGATCGCGAGCGAAGCCGCAGGTTCTGCTAGTTTATATAATATTGCTCATACAAAAATATTAAAATCGCGATTAAAAAATGGAGGGTAGGGGGGTGGGAGGGTGAAAAATAATTTACGAGCTATTCTCACACCTACTTAATATACAAAAAAAACTTTAAAATCGGTCGAGCCGTTTCGGAGGAGTGCGATCACAAACATCGTGACACGGGATATTTATATATTAGACTAGCAATTCAGCCTCACTTCGCTCGGGTTCGTCTCCAGGTTGCTTCTCAAAATAAATAAATTAATTAATTCGGTTTTAATTTTTTTTCGTGGGACCCTATTGTTTTTCTAAAATAAAAGTAGCCTAAGTTACTCCTTATTACATCAGCTATCTTCCAGTGAAAGTCTCATCAAAATCGGTCCAGCCATTTTAGAGATTAACCGGAACAAACAGACAGACAGATAGACAAAAATTGTAAAAAATGTTGTTTTTGTATATGTACATTTAGTAAAAAGCGGTTATTTTAATTTTACAAACAGACACTCCAATTTTATTTATCTGTATAGATTAGATATTCATATCTTAAAGCATTGTCGACTGACCTCCTTTTTGGAAGTCGGTTAAAATTAAACATGACATAAAATAAAAAATTAAAAATAACGTACCTGTTCCTTCGTAAGCTTAATAACAGTATATTCATTGGTTTCGGTGACCATTCTTGATGAAAAACCTTCTTTGACAACTTTCTTTTTATTATTTTTTCTTGCACTTTTCTTTATCTGTGCAATTTCTGAAGATTCATCTTTCACAATACTTTCTTTGCTAGAAGGACTTTCCTAAATAACATAATAATTTTATTTATTTACTAGCGATTCACCCTCGCTCTGCTCGGATTCGTCCCTAGATACGTTTTAAGGTTTAGTATAGATTTCCCAGAGATGAGATATTTTCTCGCAGTAAAGAGTATCCTATATGTTAACCCGAATAACCAGCTATCATCATACCAAATTTCATCAAAATCTCCAGTTCAGAGAGTTTCTCGTGATGCGTTCCCAGACAGACAGACAAAAATTCTAAAAACAATAGATTCGTCTTCTCGATAATAATGACTATTTCAATAAGATTTTCCAAAAAATATTTAATGTACAGATTCGACTCAGAATTTTATTATATTTATACTTTATAGATTTATAAATATTTTATTGTGCAAACACATGCAAGAATAATACGCGGTTCATACGCGGTTGATACGCGGATAGTACAGTCACTATAACCGTTATGTACGGGTATGATACGCTGTTGATACGTTCTAGTGGGCATAGTAGTCCGTGCCATGCACGTTTCCGTGCCTGATACGTTCATAGCACGGTCATGGTATGAGACGGTGTAGCGGGCAGACACCTTAATGAGCAGACTATCATCCACATCCTCCTCAACTGCATTAACTCAAATTAAATTTTCATTTTATTTTTCTTTGTTACACTGTCATCCGTTCTTGTTAAGTAGGTGAAAATCGCGTTTCCAAATCGTTACAGAGATAAATCTATACTAATATTATAAAGCTGAAGAGTTTGTTTGTTTGTTTGGTTGAACGCGCTAATCTCAACTACTAATCCGATTTGAAAAATTCTTTTTGCATTAGATAGCCCGTTAACTGAGGAAGGCTATAGGCTATATATCATCCCGGAAACATGTACGATTCCCGTGAGATAGATTTGTTTTTGTCTAGGGACGAACCTGAAGCGAAGCGAAGGTGTGTCGCTATAAATAGATACAGGTGAAGCTAATAAAATCGTGTTAAAAAATAACAAATATTACATACCAATCTGTCTTCGCATTCAAAATAGCTACTATTATCGTAATCATGATTTTCATTTAATAATACTAAGGGTATATCATCTTCATCTACGGCATCACATTTAACATCCTCCAATTTAACATCAACTTGAGTTTCTGGTCCCAAATAGTTATATGTAATGGATGATTTAGATAAATTATTAAGCATTAATGGAGTTTCGTTAACCTGAAATCAATAAAAAAAAAAAGTAATTGCTTTGTGTATGGTTGAAGAAAGACCTCTTTGGAGCTGTGGCAGATACCGCAATTAATTTAAAACAAATTAAAATATAATAATCAATTTTATAAAATTATTAGTGGTAAATAAATATTTTTATAAATAATAATTATTATAAAAATATAAACATAATATATATTTTTTTTAATTATTGAAGTTATACTTTTGGCAAGTATGGAAAAAATTATGCGAGTAATTTTTACGATGCGCGCGCACACCAGCAGCCAAAAAGTGACATGATGAAGTTAGCTGAAAGCAACATGATGATGTTAGCTGCATTCTTTTTATAACAGAGAGCATATGGGATGAAATCTTTAGCTATTTTTGTTCTGTTATGCCAAAGAAGTATAACTTCTTATGTGTACATAAGTACAGACACATTTTTTTTTAATAATAAATTTGACACTTCCGTGACACTAATTTTCTCAGTGTATTGACTTACCCCTCAGTCACACCTAAACAAGTTTTACTTCAACTAATTATATACATAGTTTTATAAATAAATACGTTGGGACATTAACACACAACACATCTAGTTCCATGGTAAGCTACGAGGCTTGTCTTATGGATACCAGACAGTTGATACACTACACATATATAACTTTAAATACATACATATTATACATATTAACACCCATGACTGAAGTACAAAGATTCCTACTCATCACACAAGCGAATCATCATCAGTTTTGTTTATAAAGAAATATATTTTTGAAAAGTTCACAATCATACCTTATTTATAGCATCTTGAAACCAAAGGTCAGCAGTCTGGCATTGTTCTATGAACTTAACTATCTTCCTTAATAAGCTCCTACAATATATGCATATGTACATAATATTTAAAGGATCCTCAACCTGTGAAAACAAGAATCTTAAGTCTAACTTTGTATGGATATTTTTATAACAAGTTAAAATAAATTCAGTATTTACTGTAAAGAATAGAAATAAAAAAATATTTACCCCATAATATAAATATTATAAATGCGAAAGTTTATACGGATGTTTCTAACTTAATCATGACAGAACAGTTGAACTAATCTAGATGAAATTTGGCATAGATAGTTCGGAATAACACATAGCTTACTTTTTATCACTGAAAAATGTAAGGTCTCCATGGGATAGATTTGTTTTTGTTTTTCACTAGGGACGAATCCGAGCGAAAGAGGGTGAGTAGCTGGTAAAATTTAAAGAGTACAAAAAGTACATGCCGTTTTTTTTCTTAGTATAGTTCTATAATTGATATTTATTTTGATTTGATGGAATATTATACTATATTTATAATTGATGTTTCAGGAAAGTGTACAATGTACATAATATTAAAAACATACCTTTCTTATAAATAACCGGTAATGTTTTAGCTCTTGTGCTGTCATGGGATTTACATACTCCCCCGTTCTCAGGCAAGCTTGGCATATTTCCATTTTAAAATAGTCACTAGAACACTTTATTCTATTTAATATTAAAGATACATTTATTTTTTTCAAATCAAACAATAACAAACGCATAAAAATTTAGTTCAGTTCAGTTCAGTTCTTTATTTAATGGCTTTAATGCGTGCCAGTTGAGCACAAATTATTTCGCCAATGTCACGTTGAATGGAGGAGTCACGTTCGAGATTGGCCGGTGAGATTTTGAATTATTCCACTGAAAGACTGGATTAACAGTATGAAATAGAAGGACTTTAATGTTATACCTCCACCTAAAAATAAAAAAAAAACAACACAAAAAATTAATTAAATTATACTATGTAAAAATAAGATGTTAGTAATTTAACTTATGTTAGAGAGGTGTTAATTCTAAAGCTTAATTTTATTAAATTTAACATATTTACACAAAAATCTACATAGGGGACTAAACACAAACATCAACAAACACTGAACATTAAGGGGACGGGGGACTTTGAAAGGAAGAACATCATAAAGGGGACGAAGGAGTTTGGGGCAATTGAAAAGGATGTGGGAAGCTGAACCTTCATCTAAACCGCATTCGCATATTGAGTGGTCCCTGACCCTGATCTTAGCCAAATGAACAGGAGTACTTGCGTGTCCAAAGCATAGGCGACTAATAGTAGCTATAACCCACCGTTCTGCATGTTTCTGACGATAAAACCATGGTCGCTTTGGAATCTCCGCCTGAATAGAAGCATAATGCTTACCCTTAAAAGATTTTGATAAGTTCCAGTAGCTGACCCAGGATTTATCCAGATGAGTTTTCGCAAGTGATAATAAATCTTGAGCAGAATTATTAAAATGTTCAAGAGAGCCACACTGAGTTGCAACTTTAGCACAAGAATCAGCAGATTCATTGCCAATAATACCAGAATGAGCAGGGATCCATACTAACTGGATGTTCAACCCATTCTTGAGGCATGAGAGCAAAGCTTCACGGATCTTTAAAATAATGGAATATCTTGATTTGCTACGAAAAGGGTTTTCTTTAATAGCCAATAAACAACTTAAGGAGTCAGTCAAAATAACAGTCTGTTTTATGTTATGGGACTGGGCGAACAGGATTGCTTCTAGTAAAGCAACAGCCTCGCCTGTAAACACCGACGATTGGGGAGGACATTTGAATTGAAGAACAATTTTAAATTTAGGTATCCAACACGCTGCACCAACACAGCCATCTTTAGACAACTTAGATGCATCTGTATATATATGAACATGATTCAACCAATTTTGATGCAAAAGCTCTTGAAACTTTGTGTTGGTATCAGCGGCACCCTTTACTAGACCAATATCTGTGATTATAGGAGGAGGATAAGTCAAGGCAAGATAGGAGGTAGAGAAAAGTGGATTAGAGTTAAAAGAATTGATAGGATGAGGGAGGTTGGTAAATCTACGGTAACTATCTAAAAGGTAGGATACAGGCGTATTTGGGGCGGTAAGTTCGGATAATTTAACTAAACGAGGCCACAAAGGATGGGATGAAAGCTGTAATGATTTACAAACAAATCGGTCAGACAGGAACTGACGGCGGATCGGAAATGGAGGGTCCACACACTCTATCTGAAGAGCATTGGTTGGAGTCGACCTCATTGCACCAATTATAATTCTAAGACTTTTAAATTGTAATTTATTCAGCTTTTCTGAAGCTGCCTTATTAAAGGGGTCTAAAATGAAAAGACCATAGTCAATATGGCTCCGAATTAAAGCGTTATACAGCAGTTTTTGAGAATAAGGGTGTGCACCCCACCACACACCGGACAACGCTCTTAGAACGTTAATGCCTTTCTCGCACTTTTTACTAATATATTCAGAATGAGCAACTCCGTTCAATCTGCTATCAAGTACAATGCCTAGAAATTTAACTTTATCAACCACTTTAATTGCTTGATCCTCAACACAAAAATTAAAGCTTGGAATGCATCTCTTTTTAGAAATACTACTGTCTGACATTTAGCCACTGACAACGATAAACCATGATAAGAAAGCCATTGGTCTAGGTAGTGCAAAGCAGTATTTATACGAAACTGAATGTCCTCTACAGACTTTGAACTAAAATAAAGGACGATGTCATCAGCATACTGTAATATACTGCAAAAATTGTTGACAGACAGTTCGAGGTCGTGGGTATAAATGCTGTACAGCAACGGACTGAGGACCGAGCCTTGAGGAAGGCCTTTCCAGACCTGCCTGGGAGGAATAGTTAGTAAGCGGTGTCTAACAGATATGGTTCTACTGGTCAGCAGATTACATATGAAATGAGTCAACCTCGCAGGAATACTCAGCTGTTGCATTTTTTGCCTGAGTAACGGAAGAAGAACATTATCATATGCAGAAGCAATATCCAGGAAGACCCCGGCCAAGTATTCACCCTTAGCGAAGGCTAGTCGAATGTCTGTCGTAAAAATGCTGAGACTATCTATTGTACTCAGGCCCTTTCTGAAGCCAAATTGAGAGGGCGCTAAGATTTTCCTGCTTTCCACTAACCATTCCAAGCGATTTTTAAGAAGGTGCTCAAAAATTTTGACAAGAGTGGATGCTAATGCAATTGGTCTATAGGAGTTGGGATCAGAAGGACTTTTTCCTGGTTTTAGAATTGGAATAATAAGCTGAGATTTCCATGCTTCAGGAATTAATCCTGAATCAAAAGATGCATTAATTAAATTTAAAAAATATTTTTTAGCCCTATCATTAAGTTTGGATATAAAAGAATAGGGAATACCATCCTCTCCTGGACACGAATCTTTTAAACCCGTTAAGACATTATTGAGTTCGTCAGAGGAGAAAGGGGCGTCCAATTCATCAGAAGCAGAAGGTGGGGAAAAATCAGGAAAGGAATCATAATTAGGGACAAAAGGAGGAGCTAATTTGTCTGCAAAGTCATTAAGCCAATCGGACGGATTATTGGAATTAATTTGGACATCATGAAGGGACCTGCGAAATCTCTTAACATTTGTCCAAACTATTGAGGATGGGCAGCGGGGATTCAGAGATTCACAGAAATTAATCCATCCAGACTTTTTCTTTTTTGAAACTAGTCGCCTAAACTTAGCAGCACTCTGCTGGTAGTTTATAAAATTCTCCCCTGTCATAGAGGCCTCATATGACACTTCAGCAGAAATTCTACTATTGACAGCATCAGTGCATTCCTGATCCCACCATGGATTGGAAAGCAATTGATACTGTGAGGAGACTTTTTTAGGAATATGAAGGTCTGCAGAAAATAAAATAGCCGAAACAAATTGGTTGTAACAAAAAATGATATTCTCACCATTAACAAGCTCAGGAAGTGATTCAATCATACAATCAACCGAACAAGCAAAATCTGCCCAATTTGCTTTCTTTAGGTTATGTGAAAGTAGGGGTTTGGTGCTAGGGAGGGGTATATTTTTGTTATGTATAGATATAAGGATGGGAAAGTGGTCACTACCATGGGTGGATGGAAGTGTGATCCATGATAATTGGGAAGCAAGAGAGGGAGAGGATATGGATAAGTCCACAGCGGTCTTGGGGTTCTGGTTAGGATGAACTCTCCTGGTCGGAGAACCATCATTTAAGATGCACATGTTCAGGTCATCAAACATATTAACCAGTAAAGGAGAGACTCCATCATTGTAATAACACCCCCACAAGGTATGATGAGTGTTAAAATCTCCCATTACCAGACATGGACTGGGGAGGGCAGTAAGGATAGAATGTAGCTCTGGAATAAGGGCAGGGGAAGGATGGGGAATATAGAGTGAGAGGAATGAAAGGCTCTCACAGCAACAACATTAATGTGCTGACTGTGAGGGGGAAGAGGGATGGAGGAAAAAGGAACAGAGTGCCGTATAAGAATGGCACTTCCTGCATACCCATCACTTCTGTCATCCCTTAAACAGGTGAAACCTGTAACTCGAAACCGAGAACTAGGCAACAACCATGTTTCCGAGATGGCAATAATGACAGGCTTATGCAGGTTGACAATGGAAAGTAATTCATGTTTTTTGTTTTTTATACTTTTACTGTTCCATTGCAGGAAGCGGAGTGGGGCCATTGTTAACAATTTGGAAGAGTTGGAATAATTTTTGGGCAACGTTGGACGGTAAAGGGAGTTCATCACAAATTGAAATAATACTAATTAAAGTTTCTGTAAGAGTAACTAAGAGGGACTTGGTATCTGAAGGGGTATTAACATTTTTGTTAAGAGCACAACCATTGGGTAAGGAGGAAGAACAATTGCCAGTAATGGCGTGGTGGGCTTCTTTATCATATCCCTTGCCCATAGGAGCCCTGGGACGTAATTGACGGACAACAGTTTGGCGGTATGACTTTGTTTGTGAAGGAGAAGGAACAGGTGAGGAACTTTGTGTAGAGGAATATACGGGAGGGGTAAACATTTCCTTAGCTACATCTGAGTAGGATCTTTGGACAGGAGGAAAGCGAGCAGAGGCTTCCATATAGGAAACATTATCCTGTGACATTACAATTTTGATAGATTGCTGTCTAGAAAACTCAGGACAATCCTTATCTGTAGCAAAATGTTTGCCTGAACAATATAAACATGTTGAGTTATCTCTGGAGATATCACACGCATCCCCAGTATGTGGTTGGGCGCACCTGTAACATCTAGGCTTTGATCGGCACTGGGATTTAATATGACCAAAGCGGCAGCAGCTTAGACATTGAATGGTAGGAAGTTTGTAAGATTCAACTGGTAAGGATGTGTGGTAACAGTATACTTTTTCTGGTAACATTTGCCCACGGAATGTTATTACAACAGATTGTGTTGGAACCCATGTAACAACACCCTCACTGACATTCTTTCGGTTCAATCTTCGTGCTTTCATCACTGCTCCACAACCAGTAGGGAGTTCTAATGACTCTGCCAGTTCCTCCATAGACCAATCTACTGGGACACCTTTAATAAGACCCATTCTTGTGACATTATATGTTGGGATAATTGCTACATATTTTGCCATAGATAAAAAGGGGTTCATTATAAACTCATTTGCTGCCTGTGCAGAAGAAAATTGGACAGAGATTTTGTTACGACCAACATTTTTAACCCCATCATTAACTATGGATTGAATTTTGTTGTGATGTAAAAACTGACCAAATTTAATAGCCCGTATAGTAGTTCCTGCTGCTGGGTCTGCAACTTCCCGTGAGACGTGAACAATGTAAGGACCTTTGTCGTCATTAGAGTAGGCTTTGGGACCGTCGGCTCAACTTTATAATGAGGAATTCGTAGTAGACTCTTGATTTTCTTTTTGTGCAAAGTACTTATTATTTTAAGTAAACCCACAAAAATTCAACTTAATAGGGTAAATACTTTCGGAAATAAAAAATATCAAAGTTTGATAAATATAACCTCAATCTGCATTATTTTATTGCTTTTGACGTAATTTTGACAGTAGTGTTGCTATTTTAGGGAATTTTACGTAGACAGAGAATACTATAGACTCATAACCAGCGTGCCGCCGTAAGGGACAACAAATTTAGGTACATACAATATTAGGGTTACCCGCTTCATAGTTATTTTACCCCATCTGAAATGACTTACTTTTTTTTTGCTTAAAAGGAATAGGTACTACAGCATTTGTTGTCAAGTTAACTTGCAATATTATGAATGTTGAGCAAAGCATGTAAAATATAATCTCTAGAAAAAATCTAAATTAATTAAAATCCAGAAAACATAATGTAGATATACCAACTAGTATAAAAATCAAATTAGTACCTAATTCATTTAAAATACCGTCAAAAGCTTAAAAGTTGAAACTAGTCGTGAACCTGCATGGGTTGAGTATCGCACGCGCACACCTAGCTACCAGGTAATAGTGCCATACCTTCTCATGTATATCTAGTATTGCATAAACTTTTTTTAATAGGCTCAATCACTCAAAAGAGTGCACTACAGCCAAGCACTTAAGATATTATTGTGCAAAGCGTGTTGTGTATTGTGTATCTTAGCATAATACTTTCCAGTATTATATTACATTTCTCTATGCAACTACTACTAACCAAGCAAGTATACTGTACTGACACGTCTTGGTAAACTAACATATGATTTTGAAAGATAGTGGGTATTAAATAAATAAAACACCACAGCTATGCTTAACACATAAATAAAGTATTTATTACCAGTCGTACAAAAGTAAGTACACCGTACATCGCACAAACGCACTTGTCCCTACTAAGGGATGTAGACAATACAATTATGTAGAAATATTAATTATGTTATAAATTTTAAGTAATAAATATTGATCTATAAATATTTTTATATATAATCTATAAATATTAAAAAAATGGTCACAAATTTGATTTTCGGTTGACCGTTACGATGTTTGTGTATATATATATATATATATATATATATATATATATATATATATATATATTACATTTGCCGTTTTAATATTCTTTCATGTTGTTTCTAAAACAAAACTCTGAGTGTTATTTTAAAAAGTTGAGGATAAAAAACTTTCTTGAATTCATCTCAATTTCACTCCTTTTTGTCACTTAAAAGGCGAAAAATTGCAATTAAAAATTTATTCATAGAAACAACTATTGCTTCTTGGATGCGATCACTTTCAAAATGTTGGCTGCAAATCCTTGACTTTCTCTCACTTTTGGAACTTAATCGAGCCTTCCAGTTGCAGCAATCCACAAGTTTCGTATATTAAGCTTTTTTGGAAACCTGCCAAAACATAGTTGTTGTTAATTGCTTCAATTGATTTCTAAATATGTGATAAAAAGCAATATTTTGTAGGAAACCACGAAATAATATATTAATTTCCAGTTTCATAATCCGGTATAACAAAAAAAAATGGGTAAATTACCCGACAAAAACTGACAACACTGAGTTTTTAGGTTATGAAATAAACAACTACTACAAAATCGTGAATACGTCCTTTATCATCTGATATTGCAGAATTACAAGCAATACTAACACGAATTTATTAAAAATTTGACACTGTACACCAATAAACATATAAAAAATTGAATACTTACGAGTGAAATGATAATCCCACAATCTTCATCATACTATCGTTTTTACAGTCCAATATACTGCACCTCACCATTTTGTACAATCGCACCAATATAATATTATTGTACTGTGTACAGAAATAATAGTATTTGTGTAGTATTAATTAGATTTTTTTAATAAAACAGTGAAACGGTTATAACCTCTAACTTTATACTTGCATCAAACGTCAAAGTTTGTTGTGCACATGAATGTGCTAAGCCGGCATACGATGAGGGACAAAAATATTGCATTGACATCTCTTTTTTACGTTACTGTAATGTATATTTATATCTCATTCTTGTGGGAGTGCAGTGGAAGATATCATTAGTCTATAGTATTCTCTGTCTACGGAATTTTAATTATGCGTTTTGATTTTTAAGACAGAAATGTTGCCATTTTAGGAACTTAATTATGCGTTTTAATTTTGTAAATAATAAGTTGACGCACTTTTTAATTTTTATTTGAAGATTCTTAATGTTTTATTTGGTTTAATAAGTCATTAATTTTGACTAGTTAGGTAAGAAGTTTGTGGTTAGGTTAGGTTACAACTTAGGTAATTATCATCAGATTTTGGTTAGGTTAGGTTAGAACAGTTTTCATAACACACGAGCCGAGCGAGCGAAGCGAGCGTGCCGCGGTAGCGGCCGGCGAGTGTCATAAACTCTAAATGTTATAAAACTAGAACACTAGAAAGATCAAATTTCACGCAAAATCGAAGTACACACTTAACAAAACATAACCTCAAAATAAGATTTTTAAAAATTCATAAAAAAAAAACATTTGCAACCTATTAACTTGTATTTTTTGGGGGGTGATTTACACCCCCTACCGACCCCCCCTACCCCAAAAATATATAGATTTTATGAATTCCTCTTTCAAAAGTCCTTCCGGACCGTCAGACATACTAGGGTGGACATAAACATTTTGTATGGAAGGAGTGGCTGAAGCAGGATCGGTAATTGTTTTTTTTGTATTTATTAATATATTTTCATTAATTTCACCTGGCCTCTTACGTGTAACAAGCCTTGCCATTAAACTTTCATGTCCACCTGCAGTGTCCGGTGGATCCGGAGGAGGGTCACCGTCCATTTTAAAAACCTAAATCTACAACTTTAAAATACACGCAACACACACAATAAAATTACTTACCACCACCTATAATACACAAATAAATACAAAACCAACTATTTCAATACTTAATTATACAAAAATCCTTATTTGAAAGGCCTAAAATCTCACTACACGTGTGTCAACCACAACAAACGGAAGCGAAAAAAAAACCATAAAAATTTAATTATTTTGCTGTCAAAGTTTGGCAGTTGTCACTTAATAGTGAGGTACCATTTTCAACAACAACAAATAATGTTATAATCGATTTTATTTTAGTTGTGTGACACATTGGTTAATGGAATATGTTTCGAATTTCTTTCGTATGCGCGGATGTCACTTCTAATAAATATTTTTTTTATAATGAAGAAGAATGCTGAAAAATATGTTTAAAATTTTATATATTTCAACAAAAAAATTTATTTAATATTAAAATAAAAAAATAATTTGCCAAAATTAAAAAATGACTACATAAAAAGCGAACTAAAAAGATAAGAACACGTTGATGAAGAAACATAGTATTGTGCTATCAGAGACATACAGGGCGTTTTCCAATTCAGCACTAAAGCGCATTATGCAGCATAATACTCAACTTCCAATATTTCAACTACAGCAACGCTTCGCACAATCGAGCACTTTGAAAAATACTGTTTTGCATGATACGTGCTACGGATACCAACTCAGTAGCAGAAAATACAAAAAGTGTTTTTTCGCGTTGTTTTCTCGAAAGTGCGGCATTATGCTCTGTAATTGGAAAACAGGGACAATACACGTAGCAGGATTCGCACCTTGTATAAAATATATACAAATGTCATCTTTCTCGGATTTGAACACCAAAGGATTTGTATGAAACTTGACAAACAAGTACCTATCCTGTACAAGGTCATACAATACTTTTCATCTCAGTTTTAGGCCGGCCGCAGATGTACGGAATTCCGATCCGGTTTCCTGATTCGTAATTCAGATTCGGAGACCCGAATGCATGCTTTACATACAAATTGTTCGACTAGGCGCATACGTTCGTACATTTTCCGTTCGGAAAAAAAACCTGACGTTCGTTTCGGAAACAAACCGTGCGTTCGGGTATTCAGAACGGAAAAAGCCGAATGACGTCATCCCGAATGCAGCGCTCGCATTAATTTTTGCTGATCCGCCGCACACGCACGGAAATTTTCCGTCAGAATAGGGATGTAGGCAGTGAAAAAAATATCAATATATCGATGTATTGATATTTATTAAAATATCAATATTGACCTCGATATCCCAAGCAAAAAATATCTATATACCGACCAAATTTTCATAGATTTTTAGTTTTAAAATAATAATGTATTTAATACTTTCTTAGATTTACGCGAATATTTGATAATAGTAATGGGTAGGGTAGGCACTGTTTGTAACAAGTATTTAACGGCTTTGAAACGTCTAAAATTAAAATAATGTATTTAATTAGTTTACTAGATTATAAAAAACATAGTAGTCATAGACAATACAGTAATTTTTTTTCCGTTCGTTCCTATCTTTTACGGCTTTATAAATTCTGTTAAATATTCCGCTAATAAATTAAAAAAAAAACGTTTTTGATACGGTTTTCGATATTGAATATTTTGTCGATCGATGAATATCGATGAATCGATATATCGATGTATCGGAACGAAATATGTATATATATATATAGCTTTTATTGAGCTAGATTGAACTAAATACATTATTATTTTGAAACCGAAAATCGAGGAAAATTTGACCGATATAGTGTTATTTTTTCCTCGTGATATCGAGGTCGATATTGATATTCTAATAAATATAGATATTTTAATAAATATATACATATACGTCGATATATCGATATTTTATTTCACTGCCAACATCACTACTCTACCTACTGCCAGTAGTAAAATTCCTAATACAAAAAACCTAACGTCTACGCTAGTCTTCCGGAATTCCGAATCAGGAATTCCGAATCAGGATTCCGTACATGTGCGGCCGGCCTTATAAGGCATTCTATGGCATGAAGAACCTCCCTGACAACTTAGAATATTACAATGCTTTCCCATGTTTACACAACACTAATAGAAAAAACAAACTAACGAAGAGAAAAACGAATTAAGAAATCACATCGTTTATATTCAAGCACAAATTAGCACTAATCTACAAATTAATCAAATGTAAATTAATATAAAAACGGCAAATCCGGAGATGAGTATAATAATAATAACAACGGTTAAAACTTGAAAATTTCAAAATTGACAAAATGTCGCAGTGACGTCACAGTAGTGACGTATGTGACAACTGCGACAGATATATATTGTTGTCCCACTCGTTGTCGCCAAATATAGAGATAGCATGTTAATAATCAAACAAATGAAAGGGATAGATAGATCCACCAAAAGCTCGTATGGAGCTAATTCATCTATTTTATTTGTCATCCATGATTAATACAGCTTACAACTTTTTTTTTTTATTTATAGAATTTTGCTTTTTTTTCCACCAGATGTCGCGATCACTATGACCCTCAGTAAATTGTAAAGTCTATAGCGTAGATGAATTTTTTTCTCTTGTTTTAAAATTTAATCAAAATGACAAATTGTGCAGTGCCAGGATGTAAAAAAATGGATATCATTTGTTCCCAAAGGACAAAAACTGAAGAAATTGTAGGCTAAAGCAATAAGATGACCAAAATTCAATCAGCCAGGACCACCGCAGGATGCACCTCTCCTTTTCAATATTTCCTTCAGCTTATCTAACTTTCAAGTACAATACGTTGCACAGATACGATGCAAACGCAATAGAAGCAAAAAACTAGGTACAAAAGAGATATCAAGATAAATTGCTTAACCGTAGACAGAATATAAATAGATCATTCATATAGCGCCCTCCTTTCGAGAAATCTTTTCTAGTACTGTACTCTTTGGTTTTATACTTTATAGTTGATACTTGATAGTCTGTGGCCACAGTGGCAACGGGCATGACATAATATCATAGCTGATGCAAGATTTTTACAAGTAAATAACAAATAAATATCCTTAAAAACATGTTTACGTAAGCTTAAAACCTAATCTTCCGATAAAATAATGGGAACATGTATTTTTAAAACGTTTGATACGGAATATACTACATGTTTATCCAAAAATATGCTTAATTTTTAAGTAGTTAATAATGGCATACGTAAAAAGTGTACAAATTGATTCAGAGGAAAACAAAGCTGAATTTAAACGCACGAGCAGTCTCAATAAATACTTTATATGTCACTACTGCAATAAAAAAATAACGACAAAACATGGAATGCGTAAACATGTACTTATATGTCTTTCCGACCGAACTTGTAGCTGGTGCAAAATAGTGTTTAAAAATCGGGGTAATCTCGTGACACATGCATTTTATATTCACGATGATAAAAAGTAAGTTTATAATTTTATAATGTTCAATTATACATTGGCAAAATTTCTAATTTTGTAGTATATTAATTATATATAAAAATTTAAGTAAAATATAACAAAAATATGGTATCATTATTAAAATATCTCAACAAATGAAAAACTTGTGAAACTTTAGTTGCACTTGTAAGAATAATTTCGTGACGTCACACGACCTGAACGATCGGCATATAAATAAATTTCTCAATCATTGATAGATTCCAAAAATGTTCTTCACTAATTTATTAGTTTCTATAGGTATTATAATTCCATTGCGTTAAATAAGATATTAACAATATTATGAAACTTCTCCCTCATGCCAATATTAAGTAAAAAAGGCATACATACGATGATATTATTAAATATTTATTTTTTTCCAGCATAAAAAATCCAGACGTAAAAAACACTTGTATTATATGTGCAAAGCATTTTTCAAACAGTGCTGGTTTGAAATATCACATAAGGCGAGAACATTACAATTTAAAGGCTAAAATTCCACTGTCGATTAACAAAGAAGTAAACGAAGTATGGTTCGAAAAGGTGTTAAACTCTCAATCAATAGTTGAAATTAAAAAAGTAAGTCATAATTTACTTTTAATAAGAAAATGCGAGGAAAATATTCAAGAATCAATACAGGAAGGTAAAGAAATATTAGATTTAACTCAATTTTATCCAACGGGCAAACGAAGCCACTTGATAACCTGTGATATATGTAATATGAAAGTGTTAAAACGCACTTTTAAAAATCATTATGAGGAGAAACATAGCAAATTAGAAAGGCATCATTGTAAAGTGTGTAATATATCTTTTAAGAGGTTGTACTTTTTTGCACGACACGAATGCAATAAACCCAGAAGATGTAGGCGACGAATGAATATTCATATAAGGGACCATCCATAAATTACGTCACACGTTAAGGGGGAGGGAGGGGGTCGACGAAGTGTGACATTGTGTGACAGGGGGATGGGAGGGGTCCTAGATTTCGTGACGTCACATTTCCAAATCGTAAAGTAATCGTTTTTTGTTTTGTTAATTTCTTGAAATGTTTAAATTGATGTTCATGTTATAAATAATAAATAAAAAATAATTTAAATGGATATAAAATTGCAAAATATGTGACGTCACACTAGGGAGGGGGGGGAGTCTCACAAGTGTGACCAGCTGTGACAAGGACGGGGGAGGGGTAAAAAAATCACGAAATTCGTGTGACGTAATTTATGAATGGCCCCTAAGTAAAGTTGAAAGTCTAACACCTATTTCTGTATGACATTGTCGATTAGAAGCTATATATAGAATTTAGTTTTTACTTTGAATTTTAAATTATTTTAAAGCAATGAAATCATTCCTAATCAATACATCACTTTAATTTACTTTAATTTAATGGGGGTCTTAATATTTTTAAAATATTTTGTAATATTAGTATAAGATTGATAATTAATTATAAGTCATTAAAGCATAATATAATAGAGGTATTTAGGTTCTCATACTCTTACAAACTAAAGTCTGTACATTATTTGAATTTATAAATTGTTTTTCTTTTTTGAAATAACACATATCTGACTTTCCCTGTTGAAAAACTCCAATAGGATCTCATCAAAAGTGACAAAAGCCACATAAAAATCAATAAGTATTTATTGGTTTATAAGTGGCTTTTGTTGTTTTGATGAGATCTTATAGGAGTTTTTAAATAGGGTTATTTATAATATTATTAATATATATATTATCAAAATTTCTTGGAGACATCACACTGTACTAGCTTTTAAAATATTTTAGTAATTTAACTTGTGTTATGGCCTGCTAGAAGCATTTGAGACAAAAAATATTGTTATAATTTTTTCGATGTGGGATGTTTTGTAGATAGACTGGGCTGCACAGAAGTGATTTAAACATAAGTGATAGGACTATCAATACAATATGTAGTTTTTGGTATGTGTTACTATTAAAATAAGTACATAATATGGTTATCAATATGGGTTGGGCAATGTTAATTTTCGAAAAATACTGCGATATATGTTTTCACAATTTTTATTTTAGCTTTTTTCACAGTTGCACTATTTTATGTATCTATCTAATATATTTAAACGAGAAATTCTTGTACGCGTATATGTATTTTATTTATACCGGCGATCTCGGAATCGGCTCTTAACGATTTCGCTGAAATTTGGTACGCGGGGGTTTTCGGGGGCGAAATATCATTACACAGGGACATTATTTCACACTCGTGTAAAGCATCGTGGTCGTGGTCAAGGGGCCAAAGTGCAAGATTAACAATCACAGGTATCCGGGTTCGAATCCCGGTCGGATACAAAGTTTGTACTTTTGTTTTTTTTTTTTTGTATTTATTCAAGCTTTTGGTTTTTTTTTTATTTAAAAAATACGATATAACAAAAAGAACTCCGAGCGAAGCTCGGTCGCCCAGGTACTGTATTTTGAACTAATAGTTTTTTTGTTAATGATAAAATACGGAAATAGATAAATGCGAAAAATTCTCTTGATTGTCGTAGTACCGAGTTTGCATCATTCGACTTTTGAAAAATCGATTTTATTTCAGAGGTGACCCTATGATTATTAAAAATTGTTTATTTATAACTATTAAAGTACATCATCTTCCAACTCGTCTCAAAAGTATTTATTCCATTCATGGAATGGAATTATTTGCTTCTAATTAATTGCCAAACTTCTTTAAAAGTAAAAATTAATGTTGGTTTATGTGTTGCTCTAGGCGTCCCTCGACTGTCCATCCATCGAATATTGGACATTTTAAATAAAACTGTTTTGTCGAATATAATTCTTAAAATTGTAAGGCATTTCGTTGCCATTTCTCGTTTCTTCAAAATTAATGTTTAATTTTTGGGTGGACCACCTATAATAACTAAAAGTCTCAAAAGTTAATATTAACTTTAAGGACGTTTAATAAGAATGCGTACCGCAACTCCTTTGATTTTCTTCGCTATTCCTTATACCTACTTATCATTTTTCCATTATCATCTTTAGCATATTTTTAATGCTTAAAATCATTATTATACTATTGATATTGTGCATTCCTCGCCTTGTCCGGGCAAATGGTGAGAGAGCTATTGCTGAATTTGAGTGTAAATAAGTATTTTTGCGGCTGGCAACCGCCTTCTTTCATCCCTTCCAAGCTTCCGTGCTACGAATATAGTTGCATTTTGTCAATTTCCTGTTTCACCTACCTTCCCCACCAGGCAGGAGCAGGCTTGTCTCCTAAATTTATTCTTTCATTGCGTTGTTGAACTTCGCGGTGTAAAGACGTGTTAAAAGGTAGTTCTGTCGGAATCTAATGGACGACATGAGTACCAATAGGGCTGGCAACTCAGAACGACGGCCGAGGAAACGAAGTCAAGAAAATCGAAGGAGGACTCGATCATCGTACGACTCCAGCGGTACGTCAAGCACGGATAGCTCCATCGACCGAGCTAATTGGCGCCATAATAAGATACGTAAGAAGGATGCAGGTATGTCTATTTTAAACCAGTTATGTAACCAAGTTCAAGTTTTAACCGATTTTATGAATAATATGGCACAACAACAACCGGAAGTTAATTATCCGGAAGCCACTTTGATCGAAAGAAGTCAATCGAATGACCCAGATGTACTTGAAAATAATGATGATTTTGTTTTTCAATCCTTGCACACTACTTTAAAAGATACAGGTGTTGGAAAGACTAATGATGAACATCTTAATATCATTAATAATTTGCAACGTTTTGGTTCAAATGATTGGTTTAATATTAATTTTATTGAAACACAAAAAAATTACATATCGAAACCTGGTTTTATAGAACTAGAAACTAACGACGACTTAAAGCCATTTGATAAAAATAAATTTCTACCCTCTTGTGAACGCACATTATCCGCCTTATCGAATGTGATTTTAATACAAAGGAACATGTTACAAAATAATATAACTAAATTAATATCATGGGTTCATGAGTTGGAATCTGTATCGTATGAACATTTTAGTAATAAAATTAAAGAAACCTTTTGTGATGACAAAGAGTTTAATAAAATTTCTAATGATATAATGCAGATAGTATGTGGAAAACGAGCGTCTATTATTGGTAACCGTAGAAATGAACTCCTAAAATCGGTGCATAACAATTTTACTGTCGATAAGTTGAAAAAAATACCTCCTTCTTCTGATTTCTTATTTGAACCAGAACAATTCGAAAAATTTATTGAAAAAGAAGGAGGAGCGTCAAAAGTATTTGCTAAGTCACAACCTGCGAAGAAAAATTACGTAGTTTCTTCTAAACTACCGACTTTTAAACCTCAAATAAAAAATCAGTTACAGTCATTTCGTTCACTCAATAGTAGTATAGGTTCAAGTTCAACCAAATTCCAAGATGGTTTATTTCGAGGAAAACGAGGTTCACAATCTAAAAAGTCTTATTCTGGGCGAAGTCAGGGCAGTACAAGTAAAAAGCGTCGTGAATGACTCGAACAGGTTTCAAGCGGGTCGATTAAAACTTTTCCTATCACGATGGGTAACAATAAATACACCTACTATAATTTTAAAAATGATATCGAATTTTCGAATACCTTTCATAAAGAAACCGCCTTTGATAGTACCAAATTTAGATTTTTATCAAACCCCGGATACTCCGCAGATGGCTTTGGAAATACGAGAAATGTTAAAATTACAGGTTCTCGAAGTAACAAAAATAAGCCCCAGCTTCATTTCTCAAATGTTTTTAAGATTAAAACCAGATCAGACTTATCGTCCAATTCTCAACTTAAAGAAATTAAACGATTACATTTTTGTAAAAAACTTTTACCTCATATCTCATTTCGAAATTCCCAACTTTCTCCAGCCAGGGGATTGGCTGACAAAGATAGACATGTCTCAAGCGTATTTTCACGTAAATGTGGCTCCGAGCCATCGTCGGTTTTTAAGATTAATTTTCAGAGGAATCGTGTACCAGATGACATGTCTACCGTTTGGAATAGCGTGTGCGCCCCGATGTTTTGCAATGATAACAAACTTCTTACCGCAAAAGCTTCGAGAAACAGGTATTCGTATTGTGGTTTATCTAGACGAATTTTTAATTGCCAATCAAAACAGATGCTTGCTTCAGCAGCAAACATCAAGGACAATTCAATTCCTTCAAGAATTGGGTTGGATTTTGAATTACGAGAAGTCTGTCGTAAATCCTACTCAAAATATAGAATTTCTAGGGATACGTTGAGATACGGACAGAAACAGGAAGTATCTTCCTCAGCAGAAGGTACTCAAACTTCGTATACAGCTTCAGCAGCTGCTATCGAAGAAAATGTGTTCTCAAAGGCAAGCCTTAACCATACTAGGTCGATTAAACTTCGCAAACTATGTTATTCCTCAGGGGCGTTTGCACTGCCGAAATTTTCAACGACACCTTCGTATGCTGCGCAAAGCCCGTCCCAGGAGGAAATATGTGCTACCAAGGGAGGTAATGAACGATCTTTATTGGTGGAAACATGCGGTAAGCGAATTTTCCTTAATACACTTGCCACAAATTACTCATCACCTCGTGACCGATGCATCCAACCTAGGTTGGGGAGCGATGCTAAACGATACTTTACTATCGGGCAGGTGGGAACGGAATCAACAGGGTTGGCACAGCAATCTCAAGGAATTGGTTGCCATACAGAGAGCGATAGAAGCTCGAGCGGAGGTCTTAAAAGGCGCCAGTCTATTAATACAATCGGACAATTTGACTGCATTAGCATACCTAAGAAACGAAGGTGGAGTGAAATCGGCTCGTTTAATGAAGCAAACTCGCGAGGTATGTCAACTGTTTCAAAATTTACAAATAAAGGTGACATTCCAGCATCTACCGGGCCGTTTCAACGGTATCGCAGATTGTTTATCTCGAGGCAAACCGATCCCAGAGTGGCACCTTCTCCCAAGTGCGACATTACCAATATTTCAAATATTCGGTATACCTCAAGTGGACTTGTTTGCGTCAACTCGAGCGCATGTCGTCCATCAGTATGTCTCTCTAGATCTGCTGGACGAAGAAGCAGTGTTCCACAACGCCTTCAGCAGGCAGTGGCATTATCAACTAGCGTGGATCTTCCCTCCACCATCACTCATACCACGGGTTTTGGTTCACTTGAACAGCTGCACAGGTCAGTATATAATAATTGCACCCCAATGGAAGAAGTCATTTTGGAGACCGGACCTGCGGAACAGAGCTCTCAGCGAGCCTGTACGAGTGCAGAACCTGATAGAAACTCTGGTAGATGTATCGACGGGACGCACCTTACCCAGGGTGAACGATTTAATACTGGAAGCTTGGTTGATTGGAGCTGGGACTCCCTACTCCAGAATTGGACTCCGGACGAGAAAGCTGTGTTGGTAAATGGATGGCGTAAGTCCACTTTAATATCATATAAGTCTGCTTGGAATCGCTGGGCTAACTGGTGTATTCATAACAATATATCTATAATCAAGCCACAGTCTAAAGACTTAGCTAAATTTCTCGCGTATCTACATGTTAACAAAAGATTTAAGCCTTCAACTATACAGCTTTACAGATCGGCAGTGTCTACTATCTGTGAGCCACACTTAGGCAAGAAATTAAGTGAAGATATTTTCGTAAGACATGTACTTAAATCTATCGCGCAGGCTAATCCTCAGAGTTCTAGGGTTCCTATCTGGGATCCTCAACAGATAGTATCGTGGCTACAAAATAATGTACCCCAAGAAGTAACGTACTTTGAAGCAAGTAGGCGATGTGCAGTAATATTATTGCTTGCATCAGGGAGACATGTACATGATCTCACGCTTCTGCGCACATCCCCTCAGCACTTGGAGGATAATGGTACTGATATGATATTATGGCCTGTATTTGGTTCGAAGACAGATACTGCTAAACATCGACAGTCAGGATGGAAGCTTAATTCTCATGAAGACCAGAGGATTTGCCCAGTATTTTGGATCCGAAAAGTTATTGATTTATCGAAAACAAGAAGACGCTCATTTCAACAACTTTTTATTACTATTCATGGAGAGCCGAAGCCTGCATCCAGGACAGTGATTGCTAATTGGGTAAGAACAGTTTTTAAAGCTGCAGGTATAGACGCTACCCCAGGCAGTGCCCGTTCGGCAGTAGCTTCATATAACTGGATAAATAATGTACCAATTGATATGATTTTACAAAAAGGTAACTGGAAACAAGCTTCGACTTTCCATAAACATTATTGTAAGGAAATTATAAACAATACTATTTCTAGTGGTAATCAAAATCTATCTAAATTATTTAATTCAATTTAATTAAACTACATATGTACTTACTTATACGATTTTGTATTTTCTGTTTAATTTAGGTACATAAATAAATATTGTTATTTATATATATAACAGCTTATTTATTATTATTATTTTCAGTTTATATGCATTATATACATGGGTAATATACATCATTAATATGCATAAATAACATTTTAGAATAATTACAGCTCATTTAGAACACTTCACCAGGAGATAACAGACACTTCTCACCATTTGCCCGGACAAGGCGAGGAATGCACAATAAATAGGTTTTACCTTACCAATAAAACCTGCATTGTGCTCCGAGCCTTGTCCGGGCACTTTTAGGTACCTGGTGAGAATCAATGAAAGAATAAATTTAGGAGACAAGCCTGCTCCTGCCTGGTGGGGAAGGTAGGTGAAACAGGAAATTGACAAAATGCAACTATATTCGTAGCACGGAAGCTTGGAAGGGATGAAAGAAGGCGGTTGCCAGCCGCAAAAATACTTATTTACACTCAAATTCAGCAATAGCTCTCTCACCATTTGCCCGGACAAGGCGAGGAATGCACAATGCAGGTTTTATTGGTAAGGTAAAACCTATTCATTATGTGCAAATATTTAAGGAGCCATTTATATAATATATCTTAACTAACAATAGTAGAATAAGAATCGTCATACGGCTAAAATTATTGATCTATTGGCGTTATTCAATCACCTGTCTGAATATGGCATGTAAAATAGTTGTAGTGTGCCTTAAATGTGGTCATCGAGGACATTGTGTTCAATTAAATAGGCCCATAACAGGCGTAACGCGTATTGTACAAATAAGGAAATAGCCCGACTTAGAATGCTCTAACTCTTTAACTTGTTTAAAAACATCACACTGATGGCCTCAAAGTTAAAGTGAAAGTTCAATAATCTCACAAATTTATTTTTTATTTATTTATTTATCCCAAAAAAGAATGACAAGTGTCGAAAACAACAAAACTATATGACTATAAAAGTATGTATCGTTTTGTTTTACAAAACTTTTATTATATAATATAAATGAAATGATTTGTTTTGTAGTAAAAAAAAAAAAAATTGCATGCATGTTAATGTATACAAAAAAAATATGTTTCTTATCATTTGTTCATAAAATTCAAGAGGTTAATCCATGTTGCAATAGTAGATTAAGTAAGTATATATTTACTGTTTATGTGAGAAAATGGCTTTTAAACGTTTAGTCTGAATAAGATCTATTGAAACATAAATTAAACGTATTAATATTAAGATATTTTTAGGAGCAAAATTTACTTATCTTACATTCTTACTTGTATAATTATGATATTTTTGTCATATATTCATTCAGTGATCACTAACATCTAAACTAGGCCGAGCCTGTATCTTAGATGTTAGTTTCTTCCAGTGAAACAGGATTAATGCACATTTAATACTTGAGTAAGAAGAATGCTTATTATTATTTATACTTATACACACAAAATAAAATCATAGAACAAGACAACACCTCAAACGATTTATCACCTAATTTTGCAGGTAGTTGTAATACAAACTAACCGTCAGTCGAAAAGTATTGTAACGTGCATCACTCGATCAAAGAATAACAACTTAAACCAGGGACCTCAACAATTTTAAACAATTATTTATTTATATTTTTTTTTTTTATTATGTTTAACAAGAAAATATGTAGATAAAAGTTAAAGTTTATTCTATTAAGAAGGATTTATATAAATACTTGTACATGGAATAATTTATTATTTTATTTTTATTTTTAATTTTTATATTATTTTGTAGTTCTAAGTAAGTTTTCTATTTCGTCATAATTTTGAGATTTTAGCCAAGAAGTTATTTTATTTTTACATTTATTATAAGTGAGGTTGTATATTTGAAGTTTTTTATTTAATTTATTGTAAAGCATGGGACCAAGATAACACGGATACCTATTGATATAATGCGTCTTGTACTTAGAGGTCGGGCAAACATTATGCGATCGTCTTTTAGTTGTATTTTGTAAGACTAAAGGACTTTTTTTATGTTGCGCCATAATGATATCTCTGATAAACAGTTGTCGGATTGTTAAAACGTCGCAATCGGAAAAGAGGGTAGCTGTAGGATAGCTGAATGGTTTAAATCTTATTACCTTAAGAAGAGCTCGTTGCGCTCGCTCCAGTTTAATTAAATATGACTTTCGCGCACCGCCCCATGATGTTATACAGTAGGTTAAAATTGATTGAGCTAAAGCAAAATACACAGTTTTTAATGTAGGAAAATCAGCAATGTATCGAAGTTTTTTGAAAATATAAATCAAGCGTCTCGTTCTATCTGATAATTGATATGTGCATACCAAGTTAACTTGTCATCTAAGAGAACACCCAAGTATTTTATAAGATAGTTTCTTTCTAAACAGGGACATGAACACGTAATGGAATTATCTTGACAAGAATGAAGTTTTATCTCAAATATTTCCTCTTTAGGTAATGACACCTTAGTATTTCCAAAAAGTATAAATTTCGTTTTATTTATGTTAAGTGTTAATAAATTTGAATTTAACCAGGACATAGTGATTTTAAGTCCTTTTTCGGCATATGATTTTGCTTCGGCCCAAGTTTTTCCATAAAAAATTAATGCGGTATCATCAGCAAAAGTGAAAAGTTTACAGTTGTGTAATTTTAGATTACATAGATTGTTTATATATATTAAGAAAAGTGTCGGGCCAAGGACACTACCCTGGGGTACACCATAAGTGATTGGAGCTTCATTACTAATAAGACCGCATATTGCAATTCTCTGCGTTCTATTAGCTAAATAATCAGTAAATAAGCTTAGAGCTTTTCCTCTAATTCCGATGCTTTCCATTTTCTTAAGTAATAATGGAACAGACACTGTGTCAAATGCCTTGGCCAGATCTAAGAAAATTCCAATACATTTATTTTTAGAATCAACCTGTGTAGCAACGAAGTCAGTAAGGTCAGATACAGCCTGCGCCGTTGATTTCCTATTCCTAAACCCATATTGATTTTGGGCCAGAATATTTTCTTTCTCCAAGTATGATAATAAACGTTTCTTTATAATCTTTTCCAAAACTTTAGACAGTACAGGTAGAATTGCAATTGGCCGATAATTTTTGACACAGTCTCTGCTTCCCGCTTTAAAAATGGGATAAATGATGGAGATCTTAAATACTCGAGGGAAAACACCGTTCATTATACAAAGATTTGCAATATGAGTCACAAGAGGAACTATTATATGTTTGGCCATTTTTATTAATTTGGTTGGAATTTGATCCCATCCTGCTGCACTATCAGAGTTGAGACACATTATTATAGACTCAACTTCAGATTCACACGTTTCAAGTAGTACCATTGAATTAGCTGGCGTGTAAGGATTTGAAATGTAGGTATTAATTGGCTCGTTACGAATCAAGATTTTTTTGCAAGTTCTTCAGCAACATTGACAAAGTAATTGTTAATATTATCTAAAGCCTCACTCGTAGACTCGCCTAATTTAAGTAAGTTATCGGGTGACATTTTTAGTTTTTGTCTGTTTGTTACTGTGTCAATTATTTTCCATTTTTCTTTAGGGTTATTGGCATATTTTGTTAGCTCACTTTTATCGTAATTTCTTTTAAGACGCTTCAATAAATCATTACAGAAGTTTTTGTATCTATTATAAGTTATCCTAAGTATTTCATTATTAGGTTCTTTTTTAGTTCTTAAGTGCATGCGGTCACGATTCCTTATACACCGAATTAGGCCTGGAGTTGTCCATGGCTTTAAACAGCGTATTCTTCTTGGAGTTATAACGTAAAAGTATGTTATCAAGAATCGTTTTAGTGAGTATAGCTACCAACTGTTCGGCACAGTAGTTTGCATCTTGCGATTTTAATATTTTATCAAAGTCTGTATGCATAAGGTCTGTAAGAATTTTATCGTAATTGAGTTTTTTAATATAACATTTTTTAGAAACTTTGGTTTTATAATCCAAGTTGATACAAGTGAGGACCATAGAGTGATCAGTAAGCGGAGCTTGTACAACAATGGTAGTGCTATGGTAATTGGACTTAATCATTGCATGATCTATGCATGTATTATCACGAGTTGGAAACAAATGACCGGCTAAGATACCATGTCTGGCTAATAAATTTAAATATTCACATGAGTTACGGTCATCATTACTTGTTCCTATATCAATATTAATGTCTCCTATTATTATTATATTAGAAAAACGTGTGTATAAACATCACTTTTATAATATTTTATATTACCGTTTTATTTTTTTGTTATTTATTTTGCTATTATTTAATTTTTTATATTTAAGGCTAATCGTATTTAATGATTGGCAGTGCGTAGAGTCTCTACTATTAAGTCTTCTACGACTTACCAGTAGAGAATCTAACGTCGACTGAACAAGTCATCACATAGTACCTAGCAATGTAAACAGCTGTCGTTAGTTCCGTAAACAACCGCTACGATAATTTAATCGCCGCAAATAAATTCAATTTTTTAAGTTTTATATTACTTTTGAAGTGAAACTTCTTTATAATCGTTGTGTTTTGAAACTCGATGAAACGAAAATGCGACACTAAAAAGAGACAAACACTACACTATATAGGATTAAGCGGTCGAGAGAATCAGATATAAATTGCACAGGAAGTAAAAAAAATACTTAATAATATGTAATGTAATATAACATGTTAAATAAAATTTAAAATAAATTGTATAGAATATGGTACTCTTCTATAGTTTCACTTCTATCATGTGTGAATTACATACACACACACAAACACACACACACACACACACACACACATACTTTTTATTTTTCTATAGAACTTATAACTTTTTGACATTCTGAATTACAAAAACTCTATGTATTGTAAAGCTATTCGCGCAATTAAAATATGTTAATGTGCAAAATTCGTAATATTTAAAAGTTTGGATTTGCCTATGTACTAATATTTCTACAAAGGACATTTATATATATTCTCAAAGGAAGACTGTAAAGTGCTCGAAACGCCAGAATAAAATTAAAAAAAAATAAAAACCGACTTCCTGGCACTGAAAAGTAAAAAATAACTAAACAGAGGTTTTCATTTAAAATAGATACCTAATCAGATATTTTCGAAGTCGGTGTGCTTTGATTTGTATTGGCTGGCACCGACTTCGAAAATATCTGATTAGGTATCTATTTTAAATGAAAACCTCTGTTTAGTTATTTTTTACTTTTCAGTGCCAGGAAGTCGGTTTTTATTATTTTTTTTTTAAGTTTTTATTTTTCCATTTTTAGTGTAGACGTAATAAGCAAGTAATTTGTAAGAAGAAAGATTTTTAATAAAAACATAATATTCGATTAAGCCATTTATTTAAAAACCGCTTGACCGATTTCGATAAAATTTATATGGGACCACCGGGGAAGAATACTCTTTGAAACAAAAAAAAAATTTCCAAATCGGTTCAGCCGTCTTCGAGAAATACGTGAACATACATAAAAAAAAAAAAAGATTCCGACGAATTGAGAACCTCCTCCTTTTTGGAAGTCGGTTAAAAATATATATAAATATTTTTTTTTTTTATTGTTTAATAAAATATATTTAAGTATATCGTAGATTTAAAAAGACCATTTTTTGTAAATAAATATAGATATAAATGAATTGTCTGTAATATTTAACTTACACATTTGTTATATATTGTTATTTAAATTAATTGTTTGTACATTTGTCCAATATTATTAATAAAATTAATGATAGTGATATATTTTTGTTTAAATAAACGCCTAATACCACGCAGATTCTTGAAATAACTTTAACTACACAGATGATAGGATTACGCTAGCGACTAATCATGCAATGATATGTTAAATCTATATCTCAAAAAAGACTAAATAAGAATAAAAAGAAATCAACTTAGTAAAAAATGAACTAAAAAGCAGGGAACAAGTTAAGGAAAAATTCTATGTTTAATTACTATATATGATCTGTGGTTTTAATAATATATCACATATCACACTCGCGTTATCAATACGAATATGAAAACGTATATAATTAAAATCGGTTAAGCCGTTTAGTAATTACGACTGAACATAGTATTCGACATACAAACAAATATACAGGTCAAACACATAACCTTCCTTTTGGTTTCGTCACACTCTGTTAAAAATATATTCCTTTAAAGTTTCATATTCGCTATTTTTCAGCATAGCCACTTGTTTGCCTTTGACCGATGACACTGTCAAAAGAATTACATTTCCGAAAGAATGAAATAACTTTCCTTATAAGTTCAAGATTTACAAAAGACCTATTCCCTTTTTTTATTTAATTTAGAAATATATTTTATAATTTAATCTATACATATACGCCATGTGTTGTACAACATTAAGGCCGGCCGCACATGTACGGAATTCCGATCCGGTTTCCTGATTCGTAATTCAGATTCGGAGACCCGAATGCATGCCTTACATACAAATTGTTCGACTAGGCGCATACGTTCGTACATTTTCCGTTCGGAAAAAAAACCTGACGTTCGTTTCGGAAACAAACCGTGCGTTCGGGTATTCAGAACGGAAAAAGCCGAATGACGTCATTCCGAATGCAGCGCTCGCATTAATTTTTGCTGATCCGCCGCACACGCACGGAAATTTTCCTTCAGAATAGGGATGTAGGCAGTGAAAAAAAATATCAATATATCGATGTATTGATATTTATAAAAATATCAATATTGACCTCGATATCCCAAGGAAAAAATATCTATATATCGACCAAATTTTCATAGATTTTTAGTTTTAAAATAATAATGTATTTAATACTTTCTTAGATTTACGCGAATATTTGATAATAGTAATGGGTAGGGTAGGCACTGTTTGTAACAAGTATTTAACGGCTTTGAAACGTCTAAAATTAAAATAATGTATTTAGTTCAGTCTGGCTCAATGAAAGATAATACTATTTTTTATATAAAATGCACATTATTTTATTGCATGAGAATTTTAATAAAAACGAAGTTATTTTTAAGTATTAGTTTACTAGATTATAAAAAACATAGTAGTCATAGACAATACAGTAATTTTTTTTCCCGTTCGTTCCTATCTTTTACGGCTTTATAAATTCTGTTAAATATTCCGCTAATAAATTAAAAAAAAAACGTTTATGATACGGTTTTCGATATTGAATATTTTGTCGATCGATGAATATCGATGAATCGATATATCGATGTATCGGAACGAAATATGTATATACATATATATAGCTTTTATTGAGCTAGATTGAACTAAATACATTATTATTTTGAAACCGAAAATCGAGGAAAATTTGACCGATATAGTGTTATTTTTTCCTCGTGATATCGAGGTCGATATTGATATTCTAATAAATATAGATATTTTAATAAATATATACATGTACGTCGATATATCGATATTTTATTTCACTGCCAACATCACTACTCTACCTACTGCCAGTAGTAAAATTCCTAAGGCCGGCCGCACATGTACGGAATTCCGATTCGGTTTCCTGATTCGTAATTCAGATTCGGAGACCCGAATGCATGCCTTACATACAAATTGTTCGACTAGGCGCATACGTTCGTACATTTTCCGTTCGGAAAAAAAACCTGACGTTCGTTTCGGAAACAAACCGTGCGTTCGGGTATTCAGAACGGAAAAAGCCGAATGACGTCATTCCGAATGCAGCGCTCGCATTAATTTTTGCTGATCCGCCGCACACGCACGGAAATTTTCCTTCAGAATAGGGATGTAGGCAGTGAAAAAAAATATCAATATATCGATGTATTGATATTTATAAAAATATCAATATTGACCTCGATATCCCAAGGAAAAAATATCTATATATCGACCAAATTTTCATAGATTTTTAGTTTTAAAATAATAATGTATTTAATACTTTCTTAGATTTACGCGAATATTTGATAATAGTAATGGGTAGGGTAGGCACTGTTTGTAACAAGTATTTAACGGCTTTGAAACGTCTAAAATTAAAATAATGTATTTAGTTCAGTCTGGCTCAATGAAAGATAATACTATTTTTTATATAAAATGCACATTATTTTATTGCATGAGAATTTTAATAAAAACGAAGTTATTTTTAAGTATTAGTTTACTAGATTATAAAAAACATAGTAGTCATAGACAATACAGTAATTTTTTTTCCCGTTCGTTCCTATCTTTTACGGCTTTATAAATTCTGTTAAATATTCCGCTAATAAATTAAAAAAAAAACGTTTATGATACGGTTTTCGATATTGAATATTTTGTCGATCGATGAATATCGATGAATCGATATATCGATGTATCGGAACGAAATATGTATATATATATGACCAGAAAGAAGTTAGCGTGTGAATATTTTTTTTTGTATTCTGTTATATGCTAATAAATTGCTCTTAAAATGCTCCTCCGAAATCTGCAATTGCTCCACGTCTAAAGTGATTGGTTAATTAATAATTATTTTTTAAAAAAATTGCTTACTCAAAAATTAAATTCGCTATAACACGAGAAATAATCATTTTTTTACTAAAGTTTTTTGCTCGAAAAATTGCTCCTTAAATGCTCTTTCGAAATATGCAATTGCTCCACGTCTAAAGTGATTAGTTAATTAATAATAATGCTTACTCAAAAATGAAATTCGCTATAACACGAGAAATAATCATTTTTTATTAAAGTTTTTTTGCTTAAAAGATTGCTCTTTAAATGCTCCTCCGTAATCTGCGATTGCTCCACGTCTTCAGTGATTATTTATTTAACAACTATTGAAGTGAAACATCTATAGTATCGTTTTTATTTGAAACTCGATGAAACGGAAATGCTACACTAGAAATTTCTTCAAATTAAATAATCACTTTAGACGTGGAGCAATTTCATATTTCGAAAGAGCATTTAAAGAGCAATATTTGAGCAAAAAAACTTTGGTAAAAAAATGATTATTTCTCTTGTTATATCGAATTTAAGTTTTAAGTAAGCATTTTTTTTTAAATATTATTAATTAAATAATTACTTTAGACGTAGAGCAATTGCATATTTCGAAAGAGCATTTAAGGAGCAATTTTTTGAGCAAAAAACTTTGGTAAAAAAATGATTATTTCTCGTATTATAGCGAATTTAATTTTTGAGTAAGCAATTTTTTAAAAAAATAATTATTAATTAACTAATCACTTTAGACGTGGAGCAATTGCATATTTCGAAAGAGCATTTAAGGAGCAATTTTTTGAGCAAAAAACTTTGGTAAAAAAATGATTATTTCTCGTGTTATAGCGAATTTAATTTTTGAGTAAGCAATTTTTTTAAAAATAATTATTAATTAACTTATCACTTTAGACGTAGAGCAATTGCATATTTCGAAAGAGCATTTAAAGAGCAATATTTGAGCAAAAAACTTTGGTAAAAAATGATTATTTCTCGTGTTATAGCGAATTTAATTTTTGAGTAAGACTTTTTTTTAAAAATAATTATTAATTAACTTATCACTTTAGACGTAGAGCAATTGCATATTTCGAAAGAGCATTTAAAGAGCAATATTTGAGCAAAAAACTTTGGTAAAAAATGATTATTTCTCGTGTTATAGCGAATTTAATTTTTGAGTAAGCATTTTTTTTTAAATATTATTAATTAAATAATCACTTTAGACGTGGAGCAATTGCATATTTCGAAAGAGCATTTAAAGAGCAATATTTGAGCAAAAAAACTTTGGAAAAAAAATGATTATTTCTCGTGTTATATCGAATTTAATTTTTAAGTAAGCATTTTTTTTTAAATATTATTAATTAAATAATTACTTTAGACGTAGAGCAATTGCATATTTTGAAAGAGCATTTAAAGAGCAATATTTGAGCAAAAAACTTTGGTAAAAAAATGATTATTTCTCGTGTTATAGCGAATTTAATTTTTGAGTAAGCAATTTTTTTTAAAAATAATTATTAATTAACTAATCACTTTAGACGTGGAGCAATTGCATATTTCGAAAGAGCATTTAAGGAGTAATTTTTTGAGCCAAAAACTTTGGTAAAAAAATGATTATTTCTCGTATTATAGCGAATTTAATTTTTGAGTAAGCAATTTTTTTTTTAAATAATTATTAATTAACCAATCACTTTAGACGTAGAGCAATTGCATATTTCGAAAGAGCATTTAAAGAGCAATATTTGAGCAAAAAAACTTTGGTAAAAAAATGATTATTTCTCGTGTTATATCGAATTTAATTTTTAAGTAAGCATTTTTTTTTAAATATTATTAATTAAATAATTACTTTAGACGTAGAGCAATTGCATATTTTGAAAGAGCATTTAAAGAGCAATATTTGAGCAAAAAAACTTTGGTAAAAAAATGATTATTTCTCGTGTTATAGCGAATTTAATTTTTGAGTAAGCAATTTTTTTTTAAAAATAATTATTAATTAACTAATCACTTTAGACGTGGAGCAATTGCATATTTCGAAAGAGCATTTAAGGAGTAATTTTTTGAGCCAAAAACTTTGGTAAAAAAATGATTATTTCTCGTATTATAGCGAATTTAATTTTTGAGTAAGCAATTTTTTTTAAAATAATTATTAATTAACCAATCACTTTAGACGTAGAGCAATTGCATATTTCGAAAGAGCATTTAAGGAGCAATTTTTTGAGCGAAAAACTTTGGTAAAAAAATGATTATTTCTCGTGTTATAGCGAATTTAATTTTTAAGTAAGCATTTTTTTTTAAATATTATTAATTAAATAATTACTTTAGACGTAGAGCAATTGCATATTTTGAAAGAGCATTTAAAGAGCAATATTTGAGCAAAAAAACTTTGGTAAAAAAATGATTATTTCTCGTGTTATAGCGAATTTAATTTTTGAGTAGGCAATTTTTTTTTAAAATAATTATCAATTAACTAATCACTTTAGACGTGGAGCAATTGCATATTTCGAAAGAGCATTTAAGGAGCAATTTTTTGAGCAAAAAACTTTGGTAAAAAAATGATTATTTCTCGTGTTATAGCGAATTTAATTTTTGAGTAAGCAATTTTTTTTAAAAATAATTATTAATTAACTAATCACTTTAGACGTGGAGCAATTGCAGATTTCGGAGGAGCATTTTAAGAGCAATTTATTAGCATATAACAGAATACAAAAAAAAATATTCACACGCTAACTTCTTTCTGGTGAATTCTCCTATGCCGGAAATCGAAACAAATGACGTATGCTTGAGGAATAGTGTCAAAACATTGTTCGACGTAACTTGAAACGACGTAAATCGAAACGACGTAAGTCGAGGACTGCCTGTACAAAAAAAATATTTACACGCTAACTTCTTTCTGGTAACAAAAAAACTGTTCTATGGAGTTTGCGCGCAAAATAATGGCGGACATCTTCCATCGCACTTCCTCCGTGTAGCTTCTCTTTCTTTAACTAATCCGTTCGTCATTATCGATAGACAGTTCTTCACTATTTATGACTTTTGATTAAGGTCGGCCGCACATGTACGGAATTCCGATCCGGTTTCCTGATTCGTAATTCAGATTCGGAGACCCGAATGCATGCCAATACAAAAAACCTAACGTCTACGCTAGTCTTCCGGAATTCCTGATTCGGAATTCCGGAAGACTAGCGTAGACGTTAGGTTTTTTGTATTAGGAATTTTACTACTGGTAGTAGGTAGAGTAGTGATGTTGGCAGTGAAATAAAATATCGATATATCGACGTATATATATTTATTAAAATATATATATTTATTAAAATATCAATATCGACCTCGATATCACGAGGAAAAAATAACACTATATCGGTCAAATTTTCCTAGATTTTCGGTTTCAAAATAATAATGTATTTAGTTCAATCTAGCTCAATAAAAGCTATATATATATATATATATATATATATATTTCGATCCGATACATCGATATATCGATTCATCGATATTCATCGATCGACAAAATATTCAATATCGAAAACCGTATCAAAAACGTTTTTTTTTTTAATTTATTAGCGGAATATTTAACAGAATTTATAAAGCCGTAAAAGATAGGAACGAACGGAAAAAAAATTACTGTATTGTCTATGACTACTATGTTTTTTATAATCTAGTAAACTAATACTTAAAATAACTTCGTTTTTATTAAAATTCTCATGCAATAAAATAATGTGCATTTTATATAAAAAATAGTATTATCTTTCATTGAGCCAGACTGAACTAAATACATTATTTTAATTTTAGACGTTTCAAAGCCGTTAAATACTTGTTACAAACAGTGCCTACCCTACCCATTACTATTATCAAATATTCGCGTAAATCTAAGAAAGTATTAAATACATTATTATTTTAAAACTAAGAATCTATGAAAATTTGGTCGATATATAGAAATTTTTTCCTTGGGATATCGAGGTCGATATTGATATTTTAATAAATATCAATACATCGATATATTGATATTTTTTTTCACTGCCTACATCCCTATTCTGAAGGAAAATTTCCGTGCGTGTGCGGCGGATCAGCAAAAATTAATGCGAGCGCTGCATTCGGAATGACGTCATTCGGCTTTTTCCGTTCTGAATACCGGCAGGGTGATTACGTATCTCGCGACAGGCTTGCGACAGTTGTAAATCGCGCGATCGCTGCTGTCAAACGTCACTTTTGTATTACGTAACAGCGGCTAGAGAGCAGAATGCAGTCGAGCTCTTTCACCCTCTATCGGACAATCTATGAACCCATCTCTCTCGACTGCAGTCTGCTCTCTAGCCGCTTTTACGTAATACAAAAGTGACGTTTGACAGCAGCGATCGCACGATTTACAACTGTCGCAAGCTTAGAGTAATAACAAGCATGGAGGAACTGTATTTAATTGAACATTTACAATATATCTGATCGTGTCCTTCTTATACACTTCTTTACAAGAGGAACAGAGACAGAAATACACAATTTGCCCTTTCTTAAAATCGCAATGAAGCCAAGTATGCTATAGAAATACTATATTTATATATTGACTATTATAGTGATGTGCCAAAGTTTGACGGTTTATAAATCAGAAATACCGTTTCTTTACAATATTTATTGTAATTATGAAAAACTGTTACACGAAACAAAACTTCACCTTAGGTCAAAAATTTTTCTGTTTAATCTTAATTAATTAGATTTTAAGGTTATAACAATTTTTAACATTATTTAAATTAATTGTTTTGGCTAACAGGTGGAGACTTATTATGAATCATTTTTATTGTATTTGAATTGTATTTATTAATTATATATTAGGGATTTATTATAATTTAATGTGTACTTTTTATTATGTAATTATAGCGAATGTTATGTACACTTGTAAAGACATACATAATATCTGATTAATTATTATTATTGTCTTCTAAATGTGTATAAATGTTTTAATATGTGTGTTGTTAGTGTATTTTTAGGTAAATAAATAAATAACAGAAATAAATGAAATTCATTCATAGTCTAATCTTGATTATTCATTATTCAAAAATATAACACAAAAACAAAATAAGTCAGCATAGCGCTGGGATTATGGTTAAACCTCTGATTTATAACATACTCATATATTTTAAGAAATTTTGTCTACATATATTCTAAAAATGAATCGGCAAAGTAATAATGAAGGTACGTCATGCCACATCACTATGATTAAAAAACAAAATTACTTTCTCAAATTGACAAGAATTTAGAGATCGATTACATACTATTCTGATATTGTAAGAATCTTATAACAATCAATTTAAACATATTTCAATATTTCATAAAAATGTTAAGTATTTTAACAGAAAAATCCAAAAAACAGTTAACTGTGAAATGTTACATTTTGATTATCTTCACTTTTCTTTGAACTATGGCAATTACAGCCGTAAACCACACAAGCCATCGAAACAAAATGTTTTTAAGTTTCCTTAAAACTAAGTTTGTTACATCAATTACTCTTTTATCATTAAAATAATCACAAATATCAAAAACACTGTAAGTCACCAGCTGGTCACTTTAGCAAGTAAAAAGTGGCTTCACACCATTGAAAACGATAGTTTCTTCATTATTACGTCTCTCTCTAACTTATGTCATCTCTTAGTAAGATAAAGCAGAGCAAATTATAAGTTTATTGGTTCAGTTTAATACGAGTCCTCTATGCTTGTCATTACTCTAAGATTTGAACTTACAACTTCATAGTGATAGCTTTCATCATAGTTCATAGATGAATATATCGTCAATTATACTTCTCTATGATTATAGATGAATAAATAAAGCTTTGAAAGCACCTTTTTAATTTTTTCAAGGTACTTTTTTTGCCATCTAATATTATTATCTTATTTTATAGTCATCTTTTGAATTTCATCCTCTGGCGATGAAATCTTGTGTCACAAGTAGGTACGGTACGTCTTTGTACGTTTTGGGCTATAATGAGGACGCGTGAACCTCGGACCATACATATATGTTAAGCGGTATAAAGTGCTGCCTATGCACATTTTTTTTTAATAAAACCAAAATTATATCAATTGGTTTTGTAACCATGTGTGACTCTGAACAGTATACACCAATCAGAATCCGTTACGTCACGCCGTGCGAAACGCCATTGTTGTTGTTGATATTTTCATAGAGTCTCGTTGTTCCTTCAACCTTGTCTCTGTTCATAGAGTAGGTTGAGAAATTTTCGTTATTTCTTGTCGAATTGATACAGTTATTCTTAATTATATCTTGAAAAACAAGTACAGTTTGCCATGGAATCAGGATTTAACAAAGCAAACAGTAGCAATTTGCCCAAAATTGATGTCGTTATGCTTGGCAAATTTTTCGCGTCAAACAATGAGTTTTGTTTATCGGAATTCCGCAATGTTAAAACCTCGATGTAAGTATACACATGCATAAAATGTATATTATTAGCTTAAATAGAATTATTTCACGTCTGTAGATAAGACAAGTGTCAATAGCTAAACTTGATTTCAGGTCCTCACGCGCTTCATGAGTAGATGACGCCGTCAGTATTGTGCAGCTTAAGCATGACGGCAATTTGTGCCCAGTAAAGTGCAAAGTATGTCCAGAGCACAAAGTTCATTCCAACAAATTCATCTGTACTTGAGAAGTTTTTGGAAGAGGGAAGAAAAAGAAAAGTTGACAACTGTGCATTTTTAAAATATCAACCCACTTATTGTCCAAGTGAAATATGGGCTGTCTCAATGCACCAACTTATATTTAATTTTAAAGATAAATGTATTGATGCATTTTTAAATAAAGTGCAAATACCAGCATCTTTAATAGAGAAAGTTGAAAAAGGAACCAGGAAACAATCTAATAGTAGTCTTTGGTATGAACTGAGATATGGTCGGATAACTGCTTCAAGAGCATTTGAAGTTAGCCGGTGTAAAACAAATGATGGCACACTCATGTCTCTCATACTAGGTGGTAAAATTCCAGACATGTCATCCTTAAAACGTGACTGTGTCCTAGAAGATGAAGTAAGAAAAACAGTAGAAAAAAACTAAAGATAAAAATAAATAAGTGCAGCAAGATATTAAACTCTCAAGTATCCGATGATTGCTGGTTCGCCAGATGGAATATTTGAAGATGGCATAGTAGAAATTAAATGTCCCATTAGTGCAAAGACATAAAAATTATATAAGAAATGGAGAAGCTACTGAAAAATATAATGCCCAAATGCAGCTTCAAATGTATTTGACAGGAAAGCAAAACTGTTTGTTTTGTGTGGCTGACCCAGATTATGTTAAATATAAAAAGGTAGAAATATTAAGTGTGTAATATTAAGTGATCACTAATAGGTTAATAAAGTTTTGGAAAAATAATGTATATCCCTTACTATATCAGAGTGTTGAACTGCAACATAATATGTATTTCAAATAAAAAACAGTGTAAAGATTTTTGAAGATTGAAAGATTTTTTTCACTCCTGTTTCGACACTTGGAGGTCTTACTAGTGTAACACCTGACTTAAGCAGATATTGTTCAATGTGTTTGAAACCCCTAGCTGCCATAACACACATACCAGGTTTTAATGTTTTTAAAAAATCACATGTTTCAACTAAACATGTATCAGTTGTTCTGCCTCCAAATCCTGGAGAAATATAATTGATTAGTCCATTTGGTGTACAGGATATCAAATATTTCATAGTGTTGGCTTTCTTGTAAGCTGACCATGTCAGAGCTTGATTAAGCACTTTAGATGGCTTTTTCACCTCAATTTCCAGGCAGTTTATGATGCAACTGACGTTGTAATACTTGTGCCTGAATGACATAGGTAAAATCCTTTTGATCATTTCATTGTCTAGCGACACAATAAATGGTTGCAAAACACTGGCTATCAAGGGTATATTTTTTAAAAATATCTTAGGTATGAAGGAGTGTATCCGTAATAATCTGTCAATTGATTAAATTTACAATCTAATCTTATTTTATTTAAGCATAGCAATAAATGATGATATGGAATATTTATTTGTTCTTTTATTATGTCAATCAAATAGTAACAACTGCTTGGAACACCAATGTACAGCCGAGGCTTTTTCTCAATTTTCTTAATTGTTTTTAATAACATCTCTGTCGCTTTTAGTTTTTTGTCTTCTTCTAATAATTCACTACATCAGTAGATTGCTTGGAGAGTGAGCAATTCTTGGTAGCTATAGAAGGTACATATAAAGAAATATCACTGTCAGAGTGCTTTTGTTCAATCAATATGGATTTTGTAATATTGCTAAGGCCGGACACAGAAGGTCTTGATTTTATAATGGGCTCAGATTTAAATGGGGATGTGAAATTACATGTTAGTGACACTTTCAAAGGTGATAATGACTGGTCTATGAATTGCACTTTAGTCTGGACTGCTTTACTACTGAATTTGGGTGTAATAAATGCTTGAACAGATTTGTCTGCTGTCTGCTTACATAAAATTCCTTGCACATTTTTACCAGCTTTTTGTAAATCTGAAACACCAATACAAGAAAATAGCTTTATAAAGATAATAACCACTATTTATATTAGCCACTATTTGGAATATTAAGCAAACTTGTATTAGTTTTAAACTTTAATTGCTATTAATTTTCTATTCAATAAATAAATAAATACATACTTGTACTTATATCGGAAGTATCTTTGAGAGATAAACTAGATGTACAGCTTTTTTCTGAATCATTCGGACACTCAGCGATTGTTATCATTCTTCGTTTTTTTAAAATACATGGCCGTTCTATACTGCTACACATCCGTTTTCTTCTGTCTTCTTGACATTCGAATTTACTTGGCATACAACCAGGTTTCATGCGCACTTGTGATACTGTTTTCATAATATGATACTCCATGTAATTAACCATATCATTAGGCAACTAGAAAAATAAAAGCAACTGTCTTTATTATAATAAATATGACACTAAAACAAGATTTTAAATCAGAATTCAGAGTACTAAAACAACTGAACTCAAATCTCACTATAGTACATAAAGCACTAATATAAAAAAATACTGATTCTGCAAACTTCAACAGCTTCAACAGCTTTAGATTTAGACATTCATTGTGTCAATACTTACATCAAAATGATCTTCACAAAAATACATTCGGGAATCTGTAGATAAACTATTAGCATCATCTCTCCTTGCAAGTTTAAGCCACTTTTTCCGTATTTGTTTATTGTTTGGAACATATATAAATAACTTGTTTGGCGTTTTTATAGTTGTGCTTTTGCACTGGGGTACTACACAGTACTTATAATATGAGAAATTCATTTTTTATTAAAGAAAACAAAATTATAGTAACTACTGTCATACACAAACAATATTGTTTTGATTTGTTTCGCACGGCGTGACATCATTCAAGACGCCATGACAGTACTGAGCATTTCCGAGGTAATTTTAAATTGGTTTATAAAATACTCAAATGTAAATGATGGATTTTTTTTTAAATAAAATGTTTTTTGTGTTTAATAGGTGCTAATGTTCAGTATTAAGTATTAACCAATTTTCCAAATTTAGTCAACTAGCCTATTTACGAATTATATGTGCTGTCATTCATCAGCTGATATAGAAAATTCTAAAATCTGTTTTACATCCGTTCGGTCATGAATAGTAAGTATGTAGGGTTATATTATAATATATAGTATATTAAAGTAAACAACGAATGTGTCTTGACACACACAGTGAAGTCCTAACCGACGTTCGCAAACTATATAGAAATGCTACACAGACGTTAAGCAAAATCTCATCGTCTGTGTACACCTTAATATGACATTTGTACTTTGTAGGCAGTCTAACGCAACTAGGAACAAAAAAACTGTTCTATGGAGTTTGCGCGCAAAATAATGGCGGACATCTTCCATCGCACTTCCTCCGTGTAGCTTCTCTTTCTTTAACTAATCCGTTCGTCATTATCGATAGACAGTTCTTCACTATTTATGACTTTTGATTAAGACGTAAATACTAATTATTATCATAATTTGTTATATAAATTTGCAAGAAGATATTCTACAGAATTTGTGGCAACAAATTATCGAGTTTTGTTTCAGTGAATACGTTTTTTTAAAATGCCGCCAAAACGCGGTTTATAAGATGTGAAATTTGTGGAAATCGAACAATTTGTGGAAATAATGGCGGACGAGAAAAGGATATTTATGGAGAAATTTCCTATAGATGAAAGTCGGTATGTATTAAATCAGATATAGCTACGAACTCATAAAAATTTCATGATTTTTAGAGTTGTTATCTAGCGATGTATCTAATTGTATTCCATACAAAATCAGAACAACTATGTATAATACACAAGCCAAGCCACACCTGGAGTACCTTAGAGAGATATGGGGCTCAGCCGCACAAACCAGCACAAACACAAATATGTAAGTTACAAGGAGCACAAAGTAAACTAATAAAAACACTGTTTCATCACAACTACTAACAAGAACTATAGTAAGAAGCTATACAGAAAAAAACCAAATTCTTGAATATTAATTAAACAACTATGCATACAACACATAATTAATATTAAAAAATAATGACTAAAACATACATTCAATAATAACATTCATAGCAAAGTATATTATACCTACATAATCTTAGAAACAAAAAGCTTCAAATCTGGTAGCTTCTGACGAGATCTTAATTAATGGTAATAAAAATATGTGTGAAGATGTACTTTTATATAATAATCTACAGAATACTGTAAAAGATTGTAATCATATAAGCATTTTAAGAATAAGTTAAAATCACATAATAAAGATAAAATTTTATAACTGCATATCTTCAATTTAAAAAAAATGTCAATGTTGTAATGGACACTTAAACTGTAAACAATATTTAAAAGATTATTAAATTCACGCATGTTTAAAATTAATTAGAATAAAGCTGTAACAAATTAATTAAGGATAAATAAGAATAAAACAATGAGAATTATGTGAATTATAATATAATGCATGCTACTGTGTAAATACTGTTAATATTATTTTTTATTTATACTTAGTCTCTGTATAAGTGAACAGTGTGTTCTTTAAGAGAAATGTCTTTAACCTATGCACAGTAAATATTGATAATAAAATTATACATAACAGGTTAAGTCCAGATTGAAAGGAAAAAAACATATACCCAATTTCATTACTTTAATTAATTTATTTTTTAGATGCAGGCAATGAGTTAAGGCTGTGGGCAAAGAAGATTTAATATATTATGTTCTAATAGAAAAATTACATATATTAAAATATGTATGTGGAAATCACTTTGAGAACAAAGCTTTCAATAAGAAAAAAGTTGACTTAAAAAGTTAGCTGTGCCATTAAAAAATTTAAAAGTGGGTCAGTCACTTTCTGAAGAAATGTTACTTGAATTTCCTTGTCATATTCAATCCAACATAGACTACCATGGATAATGTCTCTCAAAGGATACATGACAATGAACATTCACTATACCAGGTTGAAGCAATAGCCGGGCCTAGTAACTCAGGTTTGTCTCTTTCTTTTTACTTTTATTTGACTGTTTATTTACATCAATATGATTTTTACAATTTTCTTGTTTTTATTATTATGCATCACAGGGACCCGGTGTAACCAGCCACAGTCGAGCGCGTCCCTGCAGTCCTGCCGTACATGAGAGGAGTCACTGACAAGATTAATACTAGGAGCAAAATATTGTAAATTATAATTTAACTTACAAGAAAGATATCATTATCAGTCAAATTATCAGTCCCGCTGAGTTTCTTTCGCTAGTTCTCAGGTCTGAGGCTTTTTCTTTCTGAACTGGTAGTAGACTCATGACGTTCAATAAAACATTGTTATAATTTAATGCTGGATAATATATAATTATATTGAAAAATAAAATAAAAATATAAACCTTATGTATTCTTTCATTACTTTTTTATTTCGAGTCAAGTTTACATTTAATTAAGTCCAGTGTTGCATTAATTATTTTACCTACTAAACAACAATGTACTTAATTATTAATTAAATGTAGACTTGATCTTCATTTCAATAATATTTGCTTAGTATTTACGACCCTAGATTTTGATCCTGAATATTATCGATATCGATAAAAACGCGTAAAGCACTAGTTGGTCTGTTAGGTTGTATAGGTTGGTACTCTTGTTCTTTTGACGTTTCTGTCGTACAGTTGGTATTGAAATGCGATGTAAATTGAAGTCAAAAAGTTTGTTCTAAGTCCCGCCTCTTAAAACGTAGTGGTGACATTCTCTTTGTTTGTAGTGTGCATAGCAACTCCGGTGGACTTCCATACAGGCGCATATTTATAAAACGGCTTTATTTGTCATCCATCGTGCATAGCGTCAAAGAGAATGTCATATATAGTGGTGTGAACCAGAAAGAAGTTAGCGTGTGAATATTTTTTTTTGTATTCTGTTATATGCTAATAAATTGCTCTTGAAATGCTCCTCCGAAATCTGCAATTGCTCCACGTCTAAAGTGATTAGTTAATTAATAATTATTTTTTAAAAAAATTGCTTACTCAAAAATTAAATTCGATATAACACGAGAAATAATCATTTTTTTACCAAAGTTTTTTGCTCAAAAAATTGCTCCTTAAATGCTCTTTCGAAATATGCAATTGCTCCACGTCTAAAGTGATCAGTTAATTAATAATTATTTTTTAAAAAATTTGCTTACTCAAAAATTAAATTCGCTATAACACGAGAAATAATCGTTTTTTCACCAAAGTTTTTTTGCTCAAATATTGCTCTTTAAATGCTCTTTCGAAATATGCAATTGCTCCACGTCTAAAGTAATTATTTAATAAATAATATTTATTAAAAAAAATGCTTACTTAAAAATTAAATTCGATATAACACGAGAAATAATCATTTTTTTACCAAAGTTTTTTTGCTCAAATATTGCTCTTTAAATGCTCTTTCGAAATATGCAATTGCTCCACGTCTAAAGTGATTATTTAATTAATAATATTTTTTTAAAAAAATGCTTACTCAAAAATTAAATTCGCTATAACACGAGAAATAATCATTTTTTTACCAAAGTTTTTTGCTCAAATATTGCTCTTTAAATGCTCTTTTGAAATATGCAATTGCTCCACTTCTAAAGTGATTAGTTAATTAATAATTATTTTTAAAAAAAATTGCTTACTCAAAAATTAAATTCGCTATAACATGAGAAATAATAATTTTTTTACCAAAGTTTTTTGCTCAAAAATTGCTCTCTAAATGCTCTTTCGAAATATGTAATTGCTCCACGTCTAAAGTGATTATTTAATTAATAATCATTTAAAAAAAAATTGCTTACTCAAAAATTAAATTCGCTATAACATGAGAAATAATAATTTTTTTACCAAAGTTTTTTGCTCAAAAATTGCTCTTTAAATGCTCTTTTGAAATATGCAATTGCTCCACGTCTAAAGTGATAAGTTAATTAATAATTATTTTTTAAAAAATTGCTTACTCAAAAATTAAATTCGCTATAACACGAGAAATAATAATTTTTTTACCAAAGTTTTTATACTCAAAAAATTGCTCTTTATATGCTCTTTTGAAATATGCAATTGCTTTACATCTAAAGTGATAAGTTAATTAATAATTATTTTTTTTTAAAATTGCTTACTCAAAAATTAAATTCGCTATAACACGAGAAATAATCATTTTTATCCAAAGTTTTTTGCTCAAAAAATTGCACTCTAAATGCTCTTTCGAAATATGTAATTGCTTCACGTCTAAAGTGATTATTTAAATAATAATCATGTTTTAAAAAAATTGCTTACTCAAAAATTAAATTCGCTATAACACGAGAAATAATCATTTTTTTACCAAAGTTTTTTGCTCAAAAAATTGCTCTTTAAATGCTCTTTCGAAATATGCAATTGCTCCATGTCTAAAGTAATTATTTAATTAATAATATTTTTTTAAAAAAAAATGCTTACTCAAAAATTAAATTCGCTATAACACGAGAAATAATCATTTTTTTACCAAAGTTTTTTGCTCAAAAAATTGCTCTTTAAATGCTCTTTCGAAATATGTAATTGCTCCACGTCTAAAGTGATTAGTTAATTAATAATTATTTTTTAAAAAAATTGCTTACTCAAAAATTAAATTCGCTATAACACGAGAAATAATCATTTTTTTACCAAAGCTTTTTGCTCAAAAAATTGCTCTTTAAATGCTCTTTCGAAATATGTAATTGTTCCACGTCTAAAGTGATTAGTTAATTCATAATTATTTTTTAAAAAAATTGCTTACTCAAAAATTAAATTCGCTATAACACGAGAAATAATCATTTTTTTACCAAAGTTTTTTGCTCAAAAAATTGCTCCTTAAATGCTCTTTCGAAATATGCAATTGCTTCCCGTCTAAAGTGATTATTTATTTTTTATTTTTTTTCAAATTTCTTGCTCAAAAATTAAATTTTCTATAAAACGAGAAATAATCACTTTTTATTAAAGTTTTTTTGCTTAAAAGATTGCTCTCTAAATGCTCTTCCGAAATTTGTAATTGCTCCACGTCTAAAATGATTATTTAATTCATAATATGTTTCTTTTAATTTCTTACTCAAAAATTAAATTTACTATAAAACGAGAAATAATCGCTTTTCATTAAAGTTTTTTTGCTTAAGAAATTGCTCTTTAAATGCTCCTCCGAAATCTGCAATTGCTCCAAGCATAGTGACCCCACAGTCTATAAAACAATACAGTCATCCAACGAAGCCGTCTAGACAGGGCAATCGTGCGGGGTGTGAGGGGTGAGACGCGGGTAGGCGAGCCCGAGCTGCATACATTTCTGCCGCCCGAATTAGTTAGCAGCTCGGGACACGACTTTAAGGGCTGTCGCGCGTTTATTTTAATTTGTAAGCAATTAAAATGGTTCATACCACCTGTGCTATATTATATATTTTTTGCTAAAATTATTTATTAGGATGAGGATTTTTTACATAATTAAATTTAATAACAGAAATTTCAAATCCAGTAAATCTAGAAACCGAAAATATTTGTCCGTTGCCCATTTATGATAGGTGATTTGGAAATCTATTAATTACATTATATCATATAAAACTAACTTTGCTAAAAAAATGAAAATAATGATAAATTTATATTATATATAACTAAATTCAATTTGACTTATGTATTATAATTTGCTAGATTTAATTTATTTTTATTATAACTTAATTTATTTCATTCTAATTATCTAGTTATTCATTAAATTAATTATAATGTTACATAGAAATATTCATTTAATCAAATCAAATAATTGTTAAACCAATTGTATATTTTATTTTTTATTAAAGAAATAAAAGGCTTATTATTATTATTATATGAAATTTTGTAAAACTCTGTTTGAATTTGCCTCGGCGAAATGCCTTTTTGTATTCTTTGCTATGAAGAACTTCGATAAATAACTAACTAATAATATTATATTTTAATTAAATTACAAAAAAAAACTGTAACAACCCTGCGTATTGCGAAGTACGCTACGCGGTATCGGCTTTTCTTCAAACATCAAAGGCGATAACCCACTGTTATTTTTTAGTACACTGTGGTGACCCGTTGTCTGTGGCGATCGCTTATTTTGATGCCTGTCAAATGTTTTAAAAAATGATAATTAATTAAATAATCACTTTAGACGTAGAGCAATTGCAGATTTCGGAGGAGCATTTTAAGAGCAATTTTTTCAGCAAAAAAACTTTGATAAAAAATTATTATTTCTTGTGTTATAGCGAATTTAATTTTTGACTAAGCAATTTTTTTTTAAATGATTATTAATTAAATAATTACTTTAGACATAGAGCAATTGCATATTTCGAAAGAGCATATAAAGAGCAATTTTTTGAGCAAAAAACTTTGGTAAAAAAAATTATTATTTCTCATGTTATAGCGAATTTAATTTTTGAGTAAGCAATTATTTTTTTTAAATGATTATTAATTAAATAATCACTTTAGACGTAGAGCAATTGCATATTTCGAAAGAACATTTAAAGAGCAATTTTTTGAGCAAAAAACTTTGGTAAAAAAATGATTATTTCTCGTGTTATAGCGAATTTAATTTTTGAGTAAGCAATTTTTTAAAAAAATAATTATTAATTAACTAATCACTTTAGAAGTGGAGCAATTGCATATTTCAAAAGAGCATTTAAAGAGCAATATTTGAGCAAAAAACTTTGGTAAAAAAATGATTATTTCTCGTGTTATAGCGAATTTAATTTTTGAGTAAGCATTTTTTTAAAAAAATATTATTAATTAAATAATCACTTTAGACGTAGAGCAATTGCATATTTCGAAAGAGCATTTAAAGAGCAATATTTGAGCAAAAAACTTTGGTAAAAAAATGATTATTTCTCGTGTTATATCGAATTTAATTTTTAAGTAAGCATTTTTTTTTAAAATATTATTTATTAAATAATTACTTTAGACGTGGAGCAATTGCATATTTCAAAAGAGCATCTAAGGAGCAATTTTTTGAGCAAAAAACTTTGGTAAAAAAATGATTATTTCTCGTGTTATAGCGAATTTAATTTTTGAGTAAGCATTTTTTAAAAAAAATATAATAATTAAATAATCACTTTAGACGTAGAGCAATTGCATATTTCGAAAGAGCATTTAAAGAGCAATATTTGAGCAAAAAAACTTTGGTAAAAAAATGATTATTTCTCGTGTTATAGCGAATTTAATTTTTGAGTAAGCAATTTTTAAAAAAAATAATTATTATTTAATTAATCACTTTAGACGTGGAGCAATTGCATATTTCGAAAGAGCATCTAAGGAGCAATTTTTTGAGCAAAAAACTTTGGTAAAAAAAATGATTATTTCTCGTGTTATAGCGAAGTTAATTTTTGAGTAAGCATTTTTTTTTTAAATATTATTAATTAAATAATTACTTTAGACGTGGAGCAATTACATATTTCGAAAGAGCATTTAAAGAGCAATTTTTGAGCAAAAAACTTTGGTAAAAAAATTATTATTTCTCATATTATAGCGAATTTAATTTTTGAGTAAGCAATTTTTTTAAAAAATAATTATTAATTAACTAATCACTTTAGAAGTAGAGCAATTGCATATTTCAAAAGAGCATTTAAAGAGCAATATTTGAGCAAAAAACTTTGGTAAAAAAATGATTATTTCTCGTGTTATAGCGAATTTAATTTTTGAGTAAGCATTTTTTTTTTAAATATTATTAATTAAATAATCACTTTAGACGTGGAGCAATTGCATATTTCGAAAGAGCATCTAAGGAGCAATTTTTTGAGCAAAAAACTTTGGTAAAAAAATGATTATTTCTCGTGTTATATCGAATTTAATTTTTAAGTAAGCATTTTTTTTTTTAAATATTATTTATTAAATAATTACTTTAGACGTGGAGCAATTGCATATTTCGAAAGAGCATTTAAAGAGCAATATTTGAGCAAAAAAACTTTGGTAAAAAAACGATTATTTCTCGTGTTATAGCGAATTTAATTTTTGATTAAGCAAATTTTTTAAAAAATAATTATTAATTAACTAATCACTTTAGACGTGGGGCAATTGCATATTTCTAAAGAGCATTTAAGGAGCAATTTTTTGAGCAAATAACTTTGGTAAAAAAATGATTATTTCTCGTGTTATAGCGAATTTAATTTTTGAGTAAGCAATTTTTTTAAAAAATAATTATTAATTAACTAATCACTTTAGACGTGGAGCAATTGCAGATTTCGGAGGAGCATTTCAAGAGCAATTTATTAGCATATAACAGAATACAAAAAAAAATATTCACACGCTAACTTCTTTCTGGTGTGGTGTGACTAATATATTAGTATTCGCTAAGAGATTAGTAATATTGAAGGATCTGTGTATTAGTAATCTGACAAATTCTGATATGCTAATATTTCATATTCACATAATCTTTGTGATAACCATTCAAAATAAGTCGGATAATATCGTTCGGATTCATTGTCAGTTAGGATTCTCGGATTCGTCAAGGGAATGTCAAGCAAAAAATAACCTTATTACTTGCTAATACGATCATAGTGTACCTACACATTCATTTATTACCATAGATGACAAATAAAATTTATTACGAATATTACATGATATTCCTATATTAGTTCCAATTTTAAATACTTAGTAACAAACCTAATATAAGTATTATTGAACAGGAATACGATACTGAGTGACATACCTGAGATAAATATCACTAATATTAAAATATTAGTTACAATATTATAATATTGCCAGACGAATATATTAGTATTACCTAATCCTAAGAAATATCGGTATTAACCCATCTCTAGTCATATACGTTTCATCTTAGAGTAATAACAAGCATGGAGGAACTGTATTTAATTGAACATTTACAATATATCTGATCGTGTCCTTCTTATACACTTCTTTACAAGAGGAACAAAGACAGAAATACACAATTTGCCCTTTCTTAAAATCGCAATGAAGCCAAGTATGCTATAGAAATACTATATTTATATATTGACTATTATAGTGATGTGCCAAAGTTTGACGGTTTATAAATCAGAAATACCGTTTCTTTACAATATTTATTGTAATTATGAAAAACTATTACACGAAACAAAACTTCACCTTAGGTCAAAAATTTTTCTGTTTAATCTTAATTAATTAGATTTTAAGGTTATAACAATTTTTAACATTATTTAAATTAATTGTTTTGGCTAACAGGTGGAGACTTATTATGAATCATTTTTATTGTATTTGAATTGTATTTATTAATTATATATTAGGGATTTATTATAATTTAATGTGTACTTTTTATTATGTAATTATAGCGAATGTTATGTACACTTGTAAAGACATACATAATATCTGATTAATTATTATTATTGTCTTCTAAATGTGTATAAATGTTTTAATATGTGTGTTGTTAGTGTATTTTTAGGTAAATAAATAAATAACAGAAATAAATGAAATTCATTCATAGTCTAATCTTGATTATTCATTATTCAAAAATATAACACAAAAACAAAATAAGTCAGCATAGCGCTGGGATTATGGTTAAACCTCTGATTTATAACATACTCATATATTTTAAGAAATTTTGTCTACATATATTCTAAAAATGAATCGGCAAAGTAATAATGAAGGTACGTCATGCCACATCACTATGATTAAAAAACAAAATTACTTTCTCAAATTGACAAGAATTTAGAGATCGATTACATACTATTCTGATATTGTAAGAATCTTATAACAATCAATTTAAACATATTTCAATATTTCATAAAAATGTTAAGTATTTTAACAGAAAAATCCAAAAAACAGTTAACTGTGAAATGTTACATTTTGATTATCTTCACTTTTCTTTGAACTATGGCAATTACAGCCGTAAACCACACAAGCCATCGAAACAAAATGTTTTTAAGTTTCCTTAAAACTAAGTTTGTTACATCAATTACTCTTTTATCATTAAAATAATCACAAATATCAAAAACACTGTAAGTCACCAGCTGGTCACTTTAGCAAGTAAAAAGTGGCTTCACACCATTGAAAACGATAGTTTCTTCATTATTACGTCTCTCTCTAACTTATGTCATCTCTTAGTAAGATAAAGCAGAGCAAATTATAAGTTTATTGGTTCAGTTTAATACGAGTCCTCTATGCTTGTCATTACTCTAAGCGTTTCATAGCGTTAGCAACAAGAGCACAGATTAAGAACAAAGGTTAGCATAGTATTAATTGTGCTCGACGATTGGTTTACCCGTCCAGTGTAGCCAGCTTAGGGGTTTTCCCCCAAATTTAGGGGTAAAAAAATTGTACCGGTGTTTTTTTAGTGAGAAAAATGTTTAGAATTTTTAAGGGGTTTTTCTTTAATAGCATGAGTTAAATATAAATAACGTTTTATAAAGTTTCGTTTAAAGACTTGGAAAGATCATATATTTTTAAATATCATTGGCATCATTTATCCTTTTTTTTATTATTTTCTAAGTTATCTATGAAATTTATTATTATTGTTACTAAATGTTTATAACTTAATTATGTTGGGGGCAGCCGGGGGATGTAAAGAAATGCAAATTAACTTAAAATTAGTTTTTAACTATAAGTTCTTACTACTAAAATGACTGTCGATCGATGTTAGATCAAATCAGTGAAGATGCAGCCAAGTAATGCCTTTTATACTACAATTATTGTAGGAAGTTATGACATTGGCATTGATGAAATCTAGGTGGCTGCTGCGCTTGCACTTGCGCCTGACCTTGTCTTGTCATCGCCGCGCGAGTTTTGTAGAGCAAAGCTGATGCGGCGATTCAAGTTCCGTAATAACTTAGATGTAATTATTATAATAATAACCTTAAATAAATTTTTTACGCTACTTGTAATCATTTAAAATAAAAAAAATAGTTTTATATAAAAACCTATATTTTTCAAATTGTCAGTTAAAGGATTTTAGGGGTTTTGATATTACTCTTAGAGTCTTAGGGGGATAAAATTTCAAGTGTTGGCAACACTGTACTGTCTCCATCACCATTCATAAATCTGAAATCATCTTAGAGTAATAACAAGCATAGAGGACTCGTATTAAACTGAACCAATAAACTTATAATTTGCACTGCTTTATCTTACTAAAAGATGACGTAAGTTAGAGAGAGACGTAATAATAAAGAAACTATCGTCTTCAATGGTATGAAGCCACTTTTTACTTGTCAAAGTGACCAGCTGGTGACTTACAGTGTTTTTGATATTTGTGATTATTTTAATGATAAAATAGTAATTGGATGTAACAAACTTAGTTTTAAGGAAACTTAAAAACATTTTGTTTCGATGGCTTGTGTGGCTTATGGCTGTAATCGCCATAGTTCAAAGAAAAGTGAAGTTAATCAAAATGTAACATTTCACCGGTAAGTGTTTTTTGGATTTTTCTGTTAAAATACTTAACATTTTTATGAAATATTCAAATATGTTTAAATTGATTGTTTTAAGACTCTTACGATATCAGAATAGTGTGTAATCGATCTCTAAATTCTTGTCAACTTGAGAAAGTAATTTTGTTTTTTAATCATAGTGATGTGGCATGATGTACCTTCATTATTACTTTGCCGATTCGTTTTTAGAATACATGTTAATAAAATTTCTTAAAATATATGAGTATGTTATAAATCAGAGGTTTAACCATAATCCCCACGCTAGGCTAACTTATTTTTTTTTGTGTTATATTTTTGAATAATGAATAATCAAGATTAGACTATGAATGAGTTTCATTTATTTCTGTTATTTATTTATTTATCAAAAAGTACACTAACAACACACATATTAAAACATTTATACACATTTAGAAGACAATATTAATAATTAATCGGATATGTATGTCTTTACAAGTGTACATAACATTCGCTATAATTACATAATCAAAAGTATACATTAAATTATATTAAATCCCTTCTATATAATTAATAAATACAATTTAAATACAATAAAAATGATTCATAATAAGTCAACACATGTTAGCCAAAATAATTAATTTAAATAATGTTAAAAAATTGTTATAACCTTAAAATCTAATTAGTTAAGATTAAACATAATTAATTTTCACCTAAGGTGAAGTATTGTTTCGTGTAATAGTTTTTCATAATTACTATAAATATTACAAAGAAACGGTATTTTTGATTTATAAACCGTCAAACTTTAGCACATCACTATAATAGTCAATATATAAATATAGTAATTCTATAGCATACTTGGCTTCATTGCGATTTTAAGAAAGGGCAAATTGTGTATTTCTGTCTCTGTCCCTCTCGTAAAGAAGTGTATAAGAAGGACACAATCAAATATATTGTAAATGTTCAATTAAATACAGCTCCTCCATGCTTGTTATTACTCTAAGGTCGCAAGCCTGTCGCGAGCAGCGTTGCCAATTTGTGGGGAATTCCCCAAACTGCGGGGAATCTGAAGTCGATTGGGGATTTGTTGGGGATTGGCATAATGTGGGGAAAATGCGGGGATTTTGAACATCGATAGTCCGACCGGGTCCGAACACTTAAGCATTAAATTACTAATAAAAATCGTACACAGTTTTCACGTCTGAACCAATTTAGCTTTTAACTTAAGCTGTACTAAGTGTTAAAACTACGCAAATTTTCTTAGTCACGAATTTCTTCACTAGTAACAATTAATAACTTAAATGACTCCTAGCAAGTTCTTCTAATTTAAACTTCTATATATTACAATAATAATAATTTTGAAGTTATATTTATATATTTTTTTTTATTTATAAATGGAACTAAATCACAGTCTAATCTTGTTTATTCATAATTCAAAAATATAATTTAAAAAAACAAGTTGATATTTACAAAATATAGTCAAAGTTTTGTTAGAAATCATAAAAAAAATGTCAAAAATGATAATTTTTTTTAAGCTATGCTAAATCTTTGTTGACAATTTATTCAAATTTTTAACACTACCTTTAATCTTCTGTGCATCCATAAAATGGCATAATATATAAAAAATTTAAATCGATCAAAAATGAATAAAATATTGATAAATTCGAAAAATTAAAAACTTAAATAGATTCTACGGGAAAAAATCCAAAAAATAGGGTTAAAATATACCATCCTCTACCTCCCGAGACCATAAAACATAAATTTCTCGGAAACGGCTAATTATTTCAATTTCAAAAAAAAATTGCTTATTATATGTATTTCGAAAATTATATTCCCCTAGTTTCACTAAAACCAAAAGATGATTGCAGAAATAAAAAATAAAAAACGAAGAAATAATTAAAAACCGAGATTTCTGCCAATATCTCGAAAACTTTGAAGTTATTGTAAAAAGTGTTATCTATAAAAGTTGTAGATTTTTACTAGACCTATAACTTTTGTAGAATTTTAATTCCTTATAAAGCTGCTAACGTTTTAAAAACAAAACTTCAGGTTTTAATTTGGTTGTTTCCAAACCAGATTTCGATTGGACTATATTAATTTTATTTAGTTATTATATTTCTAACATAAATTAAAATCCGAAAATATAGTTTCATTTAAAATTATTTAAAAATATAAAAGAAAAAATGAATATTATTTAAATACTTGAAACTTGTTTATTTTTAATTTTTTGAGGGGAATTTGTGGGGAATCACGTATATTTTTGTCCCCAAATTGGGGAATTTGAGTTAGATTTTCGGGGAATTTGATAAATTGGTATTGGCAACGCTGGTCGCGAGATACGTAATCACCCTGCCGAACGCACGGTTTGTTTCCGAAACGAACGTCAGGTTTTTTTCCGAACGGAAAATGTACGAACGTATGCGCCTAGTCGAACAATTTGTATGTAAGGGTGCGTTTACATCAAACGAGCGAATGCTCATTCTATCCCCACCCTATCAAATTCTTTTAATGTAAACAGAGACAGAGCATTCTTTCGTTGTTCTCTCTGCGTTCGCTAACATTCTATAGAATATTCTAAGAATGCTCACTCGCTTGATGTAAACGGCACTAGAACGTGCGAACAATTGCTTAGAGCGTTCTTAGATGTTCGAACGCGCTCGCTCCCCGTAGCGGTCTCTTCAAAGCGTTCTTGTGTTCTAGCAATTTGAATATTTACGAGTACATACCTACTTATCGAATCATGGATTGGTCTCAAGATAAATGTCTATTAATGTCTATTAATAAAAGTCATCCACCAACGTCTCTTTCTTCTTTTCTTTTTGATTGTTTGAGACAAAATAATAACCACAAAATTGACAATGGGCAATGAGCATTCGTTCGGCTGATCTAAACGTCATTGCAAGAATTCTAGTTCTATGTTCTCATTTTGCTCGTTGATCTTTTGGTGTAAACGCTGAAATCGAGATTTCGTTTACACTAAAAGAACAAGAAAGAATGCTCTTGCTCTAGCTCTAGTTCTTTGTTCGTCTGATGTAAACGCACCCTAAGGCATGCATTCGGGTCTCCGAATCTGAATTACGAATCAGGAAACCGAATCGGAATTCCGTACATGTGCGGCCGGCCTAAAACGTAGTGGTGACATTCTCTTTGACTTCACATTTTGTAATTATTGAAATTGGGTTGTACGTTGAATGTTTGGATTTTATACAGTGAATTGACGAGATAAAAGTTATAAGAAGACATTATTTTAAGCGTAATAAGTGATAATAATCATATTCTGATTACTAGGTAAGTAATATTTGTTTTATAATAGTTATACTCTAAATATATACAGCTGTAACCTATAATGCTTGAACTTAACTGCCGCAATTTTGCAAGAAGTAGTAAAAAAAATCTTATTTTATAATGCATTTAATATAGAAACTTATATTAATAATAATTAAAATTTGTAAATTATGCTGTGTAGGTAGCGCTATTTTATTTTGGCACGAAAGATTCAATACATTTTATTTAGAACATACGTCATTTTTTATAAATTTGTCAAAATTTTTGTGATATTTTCGATTGTTCTGTTAAATTTTAGAGTGCTTTATATAAAAGTGTTTATTAAAAATTTTAGTTGACAAAAGTCACAAATTTGTAGAATATCTTAATGTCTTAAAATTACCCTCCACTGTTCAATAACATTACATTATTTACAAAATTACTAACTAACAGATAAAACCCTACGTAAGTTTATCAACATTATCAAATCTTATTAAATATTCAATATTTTTATCGATTTTTTATAAGTGATCATTTTGTAAATAAACATATACGTCGATTGACAATATTTTGCAAATTGTGACGCAATTTTATAGCGCGCGTGTCGTCATCAAAATAGAAAACCCAATGCCTAAAAATGTATGTCATTAAATGTTTTCCTTATTCATATTATATTGCTATTAAAAACTCGATTACTGAGAGACATTTACACAAATTCAATTCAATTTGCTTCAATACAATTTAATTAAATTTTGTTAAATATAATTAAATTCAATTTTGTTCAATACAATTCAATTCAATTGTCTTGTTAAGAGCTTCAAAGCGTTTCAATTTTCTTATCAATGGCTTCAAAACAAGCGAGTTGCACACAGATTTTTTTCACCAATCTCATATAGAAACCCATAAAAATACTGTGAAAGTATTTCACAGTTTTGTTTACAGACCATTGTTTACATACAAAAACTAATTTAACATCTCATTGATCAAATGAGACATTATAAAACATTATTGAGAGTAGATTTATTATAGGTTACTTTAAATAAACAATCATTCCGTTTGTTTAGTTTTAATTTTTAATTATACAAAACTATATTATATATAGTTTTCAATCTTTCCTATAGAATATTAAAGGGAGATTACAGGATAAAGCTATGGTGAGGTATTTGCAAAGAATGTTTTTTACATAAGGTAGTTAGTATTTAATTGTACATTTATGGCCATAATCTCTTGACATAACACTCGGAGCTTAACAATTCATATGAACAGACATGAAATTTAGGACTCAGATATTTTCCAATGATTGATCACTTTGTTAATACTGTATGTGACTCATATATAGTAAAGTGTTCAATTCTCTTGTCAATGGCTTCAAATCATGCCAGTTGAGCAAAGATTACTTCGCCAATGTCACATAGAACGGAGAAGATACAATAGTAAAATTTTGCTCCTAAGAACATCTAATATTTACTAAAAAAAAAAAACTACTAATATTATAAATGTGAAAGTTTGTGAGGATGTCTGGATGTATGGATGTTTGTTACTCTTTCGTGCAAAAACTGCTGAATGGATTTTAATGAAACTGCAATAATATACACTATACATCAGAATAACACATAGGCTACTTTTATCCTTGAAAAAAGAATGGTTCCAGTGGGATAGGTTTGTTTTTTTTTCTAGACGAGAACTAACAAAGTGAGGGTGAGTCACTAGTATTTAAATTATCAAAGAAAACCGTACACATTACTATTATGTAAATGATATTAAAATGATTTAACAGGTAGATAGGTATTCAGTATCAAAATATATAATGACACATACATACCTTTGTCTTTGTCACTGAAGGATGTCCTTCAAATGTGTAGATTTTGATTGTTTGATAACTTGGGTTTATAATAATTAATAACCTATTTATCTAAAGATACTATTTATAGATAAAAAAATGATATAAACTCCGTCTTGTTGTTTTAATTTTTCAATATAACCTCAATATTGAATGCTAGCGGCTTACCCTCGTTTCGCTCGGGTTCACCTCTAGGAAAACAAAATCAAACCTATCCCAAGGGGACCATACATTTTTCCGGGATAAAAAGTAGCCTATGTGTTATTTCAGACTATAATCTATCTCTGTGCCAAATTTCATCCAGATCCGTTCAGCCGTTCTGACGTGAAAGAGTAACAAACATCCATACTCACAAACTTTCACATTTATAATATTTATACAGACGTACCCAAGCAAAGCGAGGGTAAGTCACTAGTCAAATATAAACTACTTGAATATAGCCAAGATGTAGTTTTTTATTATATTTAAATTCTATTATAGACGAAAAGTTTTCTTCTAATTTCAATAACATGGTTCAGAAAAAACCATGTTGTGTAAATATGAAGAGATCCGCCATTTTAAAATCGAACCTGCTATATTCGTCATATCAGGCTGTGACGTCATATCTAACATTTTCATTGTATATCTAAATATTGTGCAATACTGACCGTATTGATATATTTTTGTATAAAAGCATTTTAATAACACGTATTTAAATCCATTATCATATCTATATAAATAAAAATGAATCATCGAAATGTATGTACACGCATAACTTCCGATCGATCGCACCAAATTGGATAATTGTTTTTTTTTGTGTTTGTTATTGTCAGGACAAGTTTTATATAGAAAATTAAAAGAAAAAAAAAAACTCGATTTTGCTCTAGTAGGATTTTTTAAGACCTATAATTGTCTAGTGCATCGTTTTGCATGTGTCTTTTAAGGTTTTGGCCTGGGTGAGCCATGTTTTCTAAGGGCGACTCGACAGAACCAGTTATCGTGTTTTTCCGTAGGAATTAATCATTTTCTTGTAGTAAATGTTGACTCGAGTTAAAAGTTATCACTACACAAAATTACGTTAAAATCATTTCAATACTTTTTGCGTGGAAAGCATACAAATATACAGACAAACAATTTCAATAAATATTCTCTTTTGGGGGGGGAGTACTTATACATATTGAAATCTATTCATATAATAAAATCGTAACGGGTCTTTGAGAAAAACTATTATCGGCGGTCTTTATTAACGTAATAGAACCCAAAACAATGATATTTAGAATTTTTGTCTGTTTGTCTGTGCGTTTGTTTGCGTTAATCTCAGAAACGGCTTAACCGATTTAACGGCGGTATATAACTTTAAATACATACATATTATAAATATAAACACCCATGACTGGAGTACAAACATTCGTGCTCATCACACAAATGAATGCCCCAGCGGGACTCGAACCCGCGACCGCTGGCACAGCAAGTAGGGTCACTACACACTGAGCCAAACGTGTCATTATACTAGCACCATGGTTTGCCTAAGGCTGAAAGTTAAATAATTTTTGTGTTAAAGACTTGCAAATATTGTATATAGTATTGAAATATCTAATAATCTGATCTTTGTTTCAGATATGACATGTTGGCATGAAATTGTTGAGTTTTAATACAAGAGCTGTCGAAACAGAGTCAACATGTTTCAAAAACAAACTTTTGGTTCCACCAACACTGGCTTCGGTAAGTTATACAGTAATTCCCCCATATAACACGATACTTTTATAACGCGTTTTCATATTACGCGATTTCGATCCCTCGTGTAGCACGTATATTCCTCCATATAACGCGGGGATTTCCCACGTTATATTATAAACTGTTTTTAGTTACAATTAACTGTTTTTTAGTTCCATATACATAATTTTTTTATTTAAATTTTTTTTAGTTTGATTTTAGTAAAACGGACATATTTCGTTCACAACATATTTTTTTCTTAATATTCGATTTAAACCCCCTTTAACGAGGAAAGTAAAACGTGAATCATTTGTACATAACGTTATACGGGGTCGTAGAAACGCTGAATTCAAAATACTTGAAAATTTGCGAATAATATAATAATTCGCGAATAATTCGGAAAAAGTTTCAATTATTCGAAATTTATCGAATTATTCGAATTTTTTTCGAATTATTCGGTAACTTTCGAATAATTCGAAATATTCGATTCAAGTTCCGACTTCACGAATTAGACGAAGTTCACGAATTATTTGCACACCCCAAGTAGGGTAGTTCGATAATCTCCCATATTGGTTCTAATGAAAACTTATATAGGATTATGTGGTTTATATTTTTGAACAGCTTCATTAAACACAAGCACGACTTCACCGTTCGGTGGCTTCAAATTGAACACCGGGACGAGCGCCTTCGGAGCGCCCCCGGCCTTCGGTGCTAATGCTACCCCTCAACCGGCTACGGGTGGTGGTAAGTGGTATAACCGACTTTGAAAGGAATAAAGTACGGTACCATTGATGTATAAAAAACATAGATACACATTTCCTAATAAATATCTCTTCAAAAAGTGGCGTCAATATGTGACGTTAAATCAAACCAAAGAATGAAATTCAAAAGTTCTAATTGTCCAAACACAAATTCGAACTTACGCACACCGCATAAAGTACTTTTTTAAACGAAACAACGTGCGTTTTAATTTTGTCATCCGAAAAGTGATGAGCAAAAAAGATTTGGAAAAAAGCGCATAATTTCGAACTATGCGCATCTTTTTGAGGACATTTTTGAGACGCTAATTGTGTATCTTAAGTTTTTGTATATCAATGTATGGTACTTATAATACATTCTTATGCCGGGTCCACACGTTTGCCATTTGCCATACTTCAAATCTCGACAACCGCACAAACGTGTGGATGTATCATTAACACTTACTGCAAGTTTCCTTTGATTTGTGCATGAAACCAGGGCTCCGAACCGTACATTTTTCCGGGATAAAAAGCAGCCTATTTGTTATTCTGATGTATGAACTATATTATTGTAAAGTTTCATTAAAATCTAATGAATAGTTTTTGTATACTAAGTTACTATAGTTTTTTAACTATCCCACGGGAACTCTTTAATTTTCCGGGATGAAAAGTATCTAAGATGTTGACCGGGGATATAAGGTACCTCCGTGCAAAATTGCATTTAAATCGGTCCAACAGCTTCGGAGATTGGCCCGTACAAACAGACAAACAGAGAAACAAAAAAAATGAAAAAATCTGGATTTGTTCTATTTCTCTTCTTATATCCCCCTGACCCGGTTTTTAGCATTTTTTTTCTATGTACAGACATTCGACCTCTACAGTTTTATTATATGTATAGATAGATAGAAGTAATTACATATATATTCTTATAAATAAGACCAGAAGTTATTTTTTTTAAATACAAATTTATTACTACCCTCAAGAAAACAATTTACAAAACAAATCTACTTTGACAACGATTAAATTTAACAAACCAAATTTAAATGAATCGAAAACTAAAAATGTAAGACCTCTAAAACAATTACAACAATTACGTATCAATCTAACGAAAATCCTAACGGACAGAATGACGTTGCCAAGATGTTGACCCGATGACAGCCGAACAGCCAAAAGCCCACGCCGGGTGCTGGCGCTGTCTTTTATACGTTTTCCCCACTCTTCTATCTTCCATCTTCTACAATATATAAATAAAATGCGCGAGCGGATTCGCGGGTAAAAGAAAGTTAATAAATGTTGACTTTTCGCAGTCCTTCTCTATATAAACTTTAACTATGCCAAAGCTCATACTCCTCCGTACATGCAATATGCTTAAAAAGGGGTTCAAAGTTTTTTTTTTCAAGTATTAATACTCATATATAGATTATTATTTTTTAGAATATTTTCGCGATTTTATTTTTGTTTTTGACGTTTTGAATGCTTTATGGCAAACATGGTCGCGGGAGAGACTTAGGTTTTCACATCTCAGACGGTATTATTATTATGGCGTCACACAAGAATTTTGAAAAAAAAGAGTAGTGGTAGTGGTGTGACCTAAAAAATACTTTTATTTAAAATGTCAAAAAATTGCGTAAATCTAAAAAAAAAACGATTAAATGCTCATATAATTAATTTGACAGGTCTCTTCGGCTCACCAAACACTTCGGGCGGTCTTTTCGGTACCAACCCAACAACATCTACGTTTGGCCAGTCGAGCGGTTTCGGGTTTGGGGCCAGTACATCGTCAGGGGGTCTCTTCAACAATAGCAGCGGTGGAGGGTTATTTGGAAACAATCAGAATACTAGCGCCTTTGGTGCTAAGCCAGCTAGTAAGTTTTTTATAATATACATACAAACATACATACTATTTATATGTATATATATATATATACACACACACACACACACACACACACACACATAGGTATGTCCCTTACTTGAGAAATGATTGATTCTCAATACAAACTTTAATGCCACTTTTCACCCCCCTTAAGGGGTGATTTCCGTAATAAAAACTATGCTGTGTCCTTTCCAGGGTTTCAAACTATCTTCATGCAAAATTTTATCTTCTTTGATATTTTCATGTGCGAATCATTTCCAACATGATCATCACTTGTCTTACGATGAAGGAGAGCATCGTGAGGAAACCTGCATGTCTGCAGAGAGCCTAGCAATACAAGCCAGCCGATACAAATCAAAGCACACCGACTTGGAAAATATCTGATTAGTTATCTATAGTAAATGAAAACTACCAATCAGTTATTTTTTACTCTTTAAATGTTTTTTTTTAAAGTCGGTTTTTATTTTATTTTTTAAAAAAGTTTTTGTCAATTTTATACAAATTTTAATTACAATCATGATACATATATCAATACATACATATAATGTCATATTTTGACGTTTATGTGGAAAAAAAAATCAAAATGGCGGATGATAGTTAATGACAGCTTCATATAAAAATGTTCGAACCACTTATTTATTCTAGATTCGATTAATACTAACAAGTTTTTTTAATTCACCAGCTGGTTTCGGCTTCGGCGGCACAGCCAGCACGGCGACCACTGGCGGCCTGTTCGGCACGGCACCCTCCACTTCCACGGGACTGTTCGGCCAGCAGAACAACACCATCTCGTCCGGGGGACTGTTCGGTGGGACCACTGGTATGTTACAATATCTAGGTGTATAACAGTATCTAGCCTTAGTGCTTATTTGTTTAAAGCACTAATACTTGTTGTACATTATATTAGAGAGATTTTTCTTCTATCTATACAGATAAATAAAATTGAAGTGTCTGTGTGTAATGTCAAAATAACAGCTTTATACTAAATGCATATGGTACTGTACTTATAAGACAAACACAATTTTTAAAATTTTTGTCTGTCTGTCTCTTTGTTCCAGCTAATCTCCTAAACGGCTGGACTGATTTTGACGGGACTTTCACTGACAGATAGTTGATATTATAAGGAGTAACTTAGGCTACTTTTATTTTAGAAAAAGAATTAGGGTTTTGCTTAAAAAAATTAAAACGTATCTAAGATTTATATACATATATAGATAAAATACACTTTGGGTTTTATTAAAGTAAAATGTGTATTTAATTTCAATAGAATTGACATTTAAAAGTCAATAATTTTGTGTTAAAATTCGAAATTGCGCGCTTTTTTTCATATCTCTTTTGTTCATTGCTTTTCGGATGACAAAATTAAAACGCACGTTTTTTCGTTTAAAAAAAGTACTTTATGTGGTGTGCGTAAGTTCGAATTTGTGTTTAGACAGTTAGAACTTTCGAGTTTTGAATGTTATCCTTTGGTTTGAATTAACGTGACATGTCGACGCCGTTTTTTGAAGAGATATTTATTAGGAAATGTATAACTATGATTTTATATACCAACTAGCGACTCATCCTCACTCCGCTCGGGTTCATCCCTAGTTACGTTTTAACGTTTAGTATAGATTTCTCAGAGATGAGATATTTTCCCGCAGTAAAAAGTCTTCTATATGTTGACCCGGATAACCAGCTATCATCATACCAAATTTCATCAAAATCTGTTCAGTGGTTTTCTTTTGATGCGTTCTCAGACAGACAGACAGACGAAAATTCTAAAAGCTATAGATTCGGCCTCTGTATTGATGATAACGACTATATCAATAAGATTTTCCAAAAAATATTCAATGTACGAATACTGTCTGTCTGTTTGTCCCAGCTAATCTCCGAAACGGCTGGACCGATTTTGACGGGACTTTCATTGGCAGGTAGCTGATGTTATAAGGAGTAACTTAGACTACTTTTATTTTAGAAAAAGAATCAGGGTTTCGTGAAAAAAAATTAAAACCCATGAAATTGTGAACAAAATCCCGCGTACGGCGTCGCACCGTAAATCGCTATATAATTTGAATGAATATCTTAGGAGTAGCGAGCTGCTATTTATGTATAAACATAGCTAACCGTAAAAACGTACCTAGGGACGAACGCGAGTGAAGCGAGCGTTAGTCGCTAGTATTATTATATTAGACCAGGGCCGATGCCTTTGAAAATAGTAAAAAGTGAAAGAAAATTATAGTAGGATGAAACCCATTGGAAAAGGAAGAGAATATAACAAAAATTATGGGAAAAATAATTTACGGGCGATTTGAGGTCGGGAAGTGGAAGGGGTCCCCCCCTTAAAGGTAAAAAACGGTTTATCTCGATTTCCGGCAAAATTACAAGTCCTATGGAACAAACTTAAATGGCAAAGTTGTAGGTAATATAAATATCTACAACTTTTGTATGTACACTTTTCTCACATAACCCCAAAATTTATGTGAAAAATTCAAATAACCAAGTTTTTGGTTTTTTATTTTTATCCTTTACAAAAAATATATTATATTCATGAAATTAGGTGCAAACTTACCTTTTTATGTCCCAAACACACTGTATTTTTTTTATTTTAAATATTTTTTTTTTTCATATTATTTTGACTTAATATCGAAAAAAACACCCTAATTTTCAATCAAAAATTCTCGCGTCAAAATGTTTGCTTTTGTATAAAATTTGGTGGGTTTTTTGTTCGTTGAAATCTCTACTTTCTGATGATGTAAAAAAAATATACACTACCATGGTAAATTTCCTCAGAAAATGCAATTATTAAACTTAATATTTAATAAGACATCTACGATATTTTGAGAAAGTTGTAGAATGTTCTTTAAATTATATGCGTAGATGCCTATTTATTGCTATTTTAAGATAACTTATATACCTGAGTGACCTATGGAAAATTTTAGCCCATCAGAAGGTATTTCATTGAGAAGTGGGGAAGGGGCTAGGAGGGTCTGGGCCTTATTACCTGTTACTTCGTAGCAGCTATAAAAACCGTTCTGAGAAAATTTACCATAGTAATATATATATTTTTTTACACCATCAGAAAGTAGAGATTTCAACGAACAAAAAGCCCACCGAATTTTATACAAAAGCAAATACTATTTTTTTTTTTCTTTCAAAAGTTATCGACACTGGTCTACATGTATAGATGGTATAAATAAAGTTTTTCATCAGGTGGTTTCGGCCAAACCCAAGCAACTGGTACCGCCCATGTTAAGTACAACCCGGTGGTGGGTACGGACGTGGTGGTCAAGAGTGGTACGTCGCAGAATGTGAACATTAAACACCATTGCATCACTTGTATGAAGGTGAGATGATTTTTGTTTAACTTATTTAGTTGGTTTAGTGGCTTACGTGTTCGGCTAAAGCGGGTTCAAATCCCAGCTCTCGCACCTCTGATATTTTCATGTGCGAATCATTTCCGACATGATTACCACTTGCCTTACGGTGACGAAGAACATCGTGAGGAAACCTGCGTCTCTGAGAAAACCTAGAAAGTTTTCGAAAGACATGCTCAGTCCGCCCGCACTTGGACAGCGTGGGGGACTATGGCCTGATCTCCCGACTATTGAAGGGAGGCCCGTGCCCAGCAGTGGGACGTTAAAAAAAATACTGTGTACGGCTGCAGATCCGGAGGTCCTGGGTCCGAGTCCCGGGTTAGGCCAAGTTTAGTTATTGATTCTTTTTATTAAGGGGGTACCGATTAATTACGTGAGCTATTATTATTTTAATTTATACTCCTCTTTCCCTTTGGTGAGATTAAGTGAGATTTGATGGGACCATCCCTTACCCTCACGTGTTAAAGGACTATACTACTATTTAAATGAGTTTTGATGAGATTTTACTAACCCCCCCACTCCCCAATCCCATTTTGAGCTGAAAGATTTTCCTGAAGTAAAAGGTATCCCAAATGTGGACCCGAGTAATTACTAAGTTATCACTACACAAAAAGTTAAAATCGGTTCAGTACTTTTTATATGAAACGCGCACACCGATTTTGCTATGTTACTCTTTTATTATACACTAGCGACTCACCCTCGCTTCGCTTGGGGTTCGTCCCTGGACAAGAACGAATCCCGGAAAAATGTACGGTTCCCGTGGGATCCACGGGATATATAGCCTATAGCCTTCCTCAGTTAACGGGCTATCTAATGCAAAAACAATTTTTCAAATCAGATTAGTAGTTCCTAAGATTAGCGCTTTCAAACAAACAAACAAACAAACTTTTCAGCTTTATAATATTAGTATAGATATGTATAGATGATAAAAATAATAATTCATTTCCAGGAATATGAAGGGAAATCCTTAGAAGAACTTCGTCTGGAAGATTATGTGGCTGGTAGGAAGGGTCAGACGTCCGGGGGGATGTTTGGTTTCCAGCAGCCCGCTGAGAATAAACCACTGTTTGGTGGTGGCAGTGAGTTGATATTATTATAAATTAACTAGTTTGTTTTTGTGGTTTTGCTCTCATGGAATTTTGGTTTTTTTTATGCAATTTTTTTGTGTTTTTTTTTTGTATTTGAGAATGATATACGATTTGAACTTATATTGTTCTCTTGACGTGGCCATATCATTGAAACTAAATAACAGCGCGGGACGTTTATAGTGCAAAATACGCGAATATAATGTGCACTCTTTATTCCTGTCCTATACTCCATTGGAAGGACACTTTCATATGTTCGGTGAGAGATCAGGTATAGGACAGACAATTTCACATAATTATCCATAGGGATGAAACACCGTCAATTTCCCAACTCTGGGCTGTTACTGAGTATTTCGTAATAGAAAAGTCCAAAATTATTTTGGCCTTAACCGGGACTAGAACCCGGGACCTCTCAATCTTTACCTGTACCTGCTAGCCACTACACCACCGATTTAGACATACATCTTTAAGCTATATCCCACAAAGAGAACAGACTGCCTATTACCTGATCTCTTATAATTTTTTCGCTTCTGCCGTTGTTATCATTCTCTTCGTACAAACTTCTCGGAGGATCCTCAGCCTTTAGAATTGACTTTCTTTTAGCATTAAAATTGTTTCTTCAAAAGTATTCTAAAATCGTCCCTAAGTAGCAAATAAAATTACATATTAGCTTACTAGATGGCGTTATAAGCGAGTTTATCTATACATATAATAAAGTTCTGACCGAGTTGAATCTGTACATTAAATATTTTTTGGAAAATCTTATTGAAATAGTCATTATTATCGATCTAGAGGCAGAATCTATGGTTTTTAGCATTCTTGTCTGTTTGTTTGGGAATGCATCAGGAGAAAACCAATGTACAGATTTTGATGAAATTTGGTACGATGATAGCTGGTTATCCGGGTCAACATATAGGATACTTTTTACTGCAGGAAGATATCTTATTTCATAGATTTTCCAAAAAATGTTTGATGTGCAGATTCAACTAAGTTAGAATTTTATTATATGTATAGATAAATTATATTTTTTTTGTAATGTTTTATTTTCATAATTCTCCAGTAATGTAAATAATAAATAAACTGTGACGTGTGTTTTAGTGTAAATAAATCTTTCTTTTTAATAATAATGTGGTTTTTGTTCCAGCTTTTGGTCAGCCGGCGACCACGAGTGCTCCCAGCTTGTTTGGGGGCAGCATCGGTTCCACGCCCGCCTTCGGACAGACGAGTTAGTTGTTTTTATTATGCTTTTATAATTCAACTAGACTCACCTTCGCTTTGGGTTCAAAACAAATCTATCCCACGCGAACCGTAAATTTTCCGGGATGATATATATTATATAGCCTATAGCCTTCCTAAGTTAACGGGCTATCTAATGGAAAAAAAAATTTCGAATCAGATCAGTAGTTTCTGAAATTAGCGCGTTCAACCAAACAAACAAACAAACTCTTCAGCTTTATAATGTATGTATGTGTATGTATTCAGCCCTTTTTAACGTCCCACTGCTGGGGGTGGGCCTCCCTTCAATACGAGAGGGATCAGGCCATAGCACACCACGCTGGCCAAGTGCGGGCGGACTCACATGTCTTTCGAAAACTTGTTAGGTTCTCTCAGACATGCAGGTTTTCTCACGATGTTCTCCTTCACCGTAAGACAAGTGGTGATCGTGTTAGAAATGATTCGCACTTGAAAATATCAGAGGTGTGAGCCCCGGGATTTGAACTCGCTTCTCTCGGTTTCCCAAGCGAGCGCGTTACCACTGGGCTACCACTGCCCCATCATCAGCCATATTTATCTACACATATAATAAAATTCTAAGTCGAATCTGTACATTAAATATTGTTTGGAAAATCTTATTGAAATAGTCATTATTATCGATACAGAGGCCGATTCTATGGTTTTTAGAATTTTGTCTGTCTGTCTGTCGGGAACGCATCACGAGAAAACCACTTGACAGATTTTGATGAAATTTGGTATGATGATAGCTGGATATAGGATACTTTTTACTGTTTGAAAATATCTCAACTCTGAGAAATGGATATTAAACGTTAAAACGTATTGATAATGAATATTTTTATTCCTCAGATACATTTTCGTTTGGGAGCAACACACAATCTAACACCAACACCACTGGTCTATTCGGTGCGAGTAAACCTGCCTTCAGTACAACGTCCACTACCGGTGAGTATTGTGCGGATAAAGAATGGGATTGGAAATGGCTACTCGATAAGCCTATTGTACAGGTTTTTTTTTGACATTAAGCCGTCGAGAGAATGAGATAGAATACATTACACGGGAAGTGAAAAATAATACTGAATAATATGTTATATAATCTATATATATATATATATATATATATATATATATATATATATATATATATATATATATATAGCACGCCTTGGGAATGAAGTGATCGCCTCCAGGCTACTTCAACTTTATAGTAATATTGTAAATTATAATTTATTAAAAAAATATTAGTCCCGCTGAGTTTCTTTCGCCAGTTCTTCTCAGGTCTGAGGCTTCTTCTTTCCGAACTGGTAGTAGACTCATGACGTTCAGTAAAAAATTGTAATAATTTAATGCTGAATAAAATATTTTGAATTTGAATATATATATATATATATATATATATATATACATACATATATATAAAAATCAATTGTCGTTCGTTAGTCTCGCTAAAACTCAAAAACGGCTGGACCGATTTAAATAATTCTTTTTTTGTTTTGTTGAGGGTGTGTCGGGGGTGGTTTAAGTATAAAAAAAATAGGGAAAACAATCAAAAAAACAGCTGGAAATTCGAAAAGTTCAGAACTGCTTATTTTTTTATGGGAATCGCTAACCGTCAAAACATATTTACCTAGACGGGACGGGACGAACCCGAGCGAAGCGAAGGTGAGTCGGTAGAATATGTTAAATAAAATGTAAAATTACTTTTAACTTGGTAAAAATATTATAAAACCTAAACCTTATAATTATCCTACTCCTGATACTCTATATTCGTCTCATTCTCTCGTAGGTTACTTTTCTGAAGTTACACTTTTACCGTGTGTGAATTGCACACACACACTTCACTACATAGTATAAAACAAAGTCGCTTCCCGCTGTCTGTCCCTATGTATGCTCACATCTTTAAAACTATGCAACGGATTTTGATGCGGTTTTTTTAATAGATAGAGTGATTCAAGAGGAAGGTTTATATGTATAATACGTGCATAATATAGTAGAGAAACACTGATAATTTTAGAGGTTTCTAATGTGATGTCGTAAATAAACACATTTTTTTGCGCTTACATTGCAAACGCTGGCTGAACCCTACGAGATAGATCAAAATAATGTACTACAGTATCGTACACCTTAAAAAGGTCTACAAAAATGTCCGCGATGGCATATGTCTATCTCTTAAGGATAACATACTATATCCATTTTACTATATCCAAGCTAGAGACGAACCCGAGCGAAGCCAGGGTGAATCGCTAGTTTTTTTAATTATTAACTATTATTTATGTAAGTATTATCATTTTAGGCACAGGACTGTTCGGTGCGACCACGACTCAAGCGCCGACTTTCGGTTCGAACAACTTCGGTTTTGGCGCCAACACACAAAATCAGGTAATTTTTTAATATATTTTTTTTACGATGATGTTGCTTTTTTTTGCACCACGCAAAATCGAATATGCGACCCACGGTATAGGAAATAATGTGTACTAGTTACAAACAAACATACATGTTATATTATTTATTAAAATCTGCGTTTTTATCTACGTATCTATAAATAACAGTGAAATGGTTGGTACTTTTTTTTATATGTTCGGGTTTTCAGAAAAGAAAAATAGAAAAGTTCCGCGGAAAATTCGGGTAGCATTTGACGTACATATTTTAAAATGAATTCTGAAATGTTTCTTAACAAGTTTGATGTGATTTAAATCAGACGTGTGTTATCTGTTGACTTGTGATGGACGATCTTAATTTAGTTCTTTAGCTTCTATATTCTAATTCGACAAAAACAAATCTATCCCACGGGAACCGTACATTGTTCCGGGATGATATATAGCCTTCCTCAATAAACGGGCTATCTAATGCAAAAATGATTTTCAAATAGCGCGTTCCAACAAAGAAACAAACAAACTTTGCCTCTATAATATTAGTATAGATTATAAGAAAAAATGTTGAAAATTAATAATTATCATAAGGTACTTTGGTGCCATTTTTATATTTTTAAAACCTTCGTGAAACGTCGAGAACAAAAAATCGAAATAAATACGCGAAAAAATCCGAAAAAAATATATTTTTGAATAGTTTTAGAAATGCAAATACAAAGCTATAATGTACGGCACTTGTGAAAACAAATGAAATGAGCCCAAACTCGAAAAACTCAGAAGCTCAAGCATTCATAATGAGCGAATTCGTTCTGGCGGTACACCACACCTTCCCCCTTCCCCCTATTTCCCCCCCGTCCCCTCTCCCTCCTACCTCCTCCTCCGCCCACCTCCCCCCCCCTCCTCCCCCCCCCCCCTCCTCCCACCTCCTCCACTCCCTCCTCCCCTCCCTCCTCCCCCCTCCTCCCCTCCCTCATCCTCCCCCTCCTAAAGCTACGCAATTCATTGTTCACGCACTAATGTTAGGCGCAACCTTGTCTTTACCAGCTCGAGACCGTCAAATTGTTGTATTGTCATTACTGCTTTCTCTGCTTTATTTACGGTTAATTTTGATTCATTTAGATTTTTTTATAGTTTAATATAAAAATACGGAATATTTTATTATTTAAATAACTAGTGATGAAGTAGTAATCTAGGGGACAGCTGTTGGATGTATTACGTACTTCAGTTTAACATTTTTTTTTACGATTTTGCATACGGTATACGGTGTCGGTGTTTTCAAAAGGATTTTGCTTTTCTATGTATGTGTATGTGAGTTTTGTCAAAGAAGTGTTTAGATAATGAAGAAAGATGGAAGTGGTTTTTTTTTTCTTAAGACTTTACAAGTTATTTTTCAAAAAAAATTTTTTTTTCGTTTTCTTCGTAGAGCTGTAACATTTCGTACAATGTTGTCTTCGAGTCCGGATGCACATGGAATTTTGGGAAGGATTTAGAAAATCGAGAAACCTTTAAATTTTTGGAAAATAAAACATTACCGAAAGAGAAAGTATTTCGGGAAAATCATTTCCGATTTCAAGAACAACAACCAATGATGTGGCAAACAGTAGGACCGGAAAGACCCTTCCAACCGAAGAAATTGCCGGAAAATTTCAAATACGTCTCGAAAATGTTTAATCAAAATAAATGGGATATGGAAAATGCAAAAATACGCAAAGAAAAACTGATATTGGACGCGGCGACAGCTAAAGCGGCTATTGATGCACAATTGGAAAAGGATTTTGCTGAAATAGACAAAAATGTCGTACCAATTGTACACGTCAAAAACTGTACGTGGTGTAATGTTAAAGAGAAAATGGGTTGAAACTTTTGAATCTATGGAATTTATGTCTTTTTCCCTCAGGCTCAAGTATTTGCTGTATTATAACACTAGCGACTCACCCTCGCTTCCCTTCGGGTTCGTTCCTAGACAAAAACAAATCTATTCCACGGGAACCGTACGTTTTTCCGGGATGATATATAGCCTATAGCCTTCCTCAGTTAACGGGCTATCTAATGCAAAAAAGAATTTTTCAAATCGGATTAGTAGTTCCGGAGATAAGCGCGTTCATACAAACAAACAAACTCTTCAGCTTTATAATATTAGTATAGATATCGTCGTCTCAGCCCAAACATGCACTCTGCTGGACATAGGGTTCCCTCAAAGATTTTAACAACAACCGGTCTTGTGCCATCCGCATCAAAATTTTATTATATTATATATTAGTTTTGTAATTTTTTTTAATTACAATTAAGGAAATTTAACCTCAAAAATTATTATTATTTTATTTAGAAATAAATATATTTTATTATAATTCAATTGTATTATATAGATAATTATTAATATATTATTCTATTTTTTTAAAATAGAGAATTTATTGATATTGTACTTAAAGTATTGCTTTATTTATGTTTTTTTTATGTTAATGACATTTTTTTTAAAGATTTTTATTTTTAAGATTAAAAGTGTTGTTATATTTACTGTGGAATTGATGATGTTACTGCCATTATATACATATTTTGAATATTAAATTTTACAATAAAAAAGGTATTTGTTATTATTTTCTATTTAATACTAGCGACTCACCCTAGCTTCGTTCGGGTTTACCCCTAGGTATATAGAATAAATAGACTAATATCATAAAAGGTACAAAATAAACAGTTCTGAACTTTACGATTTTCCAGCTGTTGTTTTTGGGTTTTCCTATTTTTTTATACTTAAACCACCCTTGACATACCCCCAGCAAAACATAAAAAGGACTATTCAAATCGGTCCAGCCGTTTTTGAGTTTTAGTGAGACTAACGAACAGCAATTGATTTTTATATATATTTAATATGTTACATTATAAAATTTACTTGAAACTAATTCAAAAAGTTGTTAAATAATTTCCTTGTAAATTACTTTTACAATAAAAAAAATACATAGGGGCTTTTAAATCACCCAACGAAATAGTTCCACCCTAAACGGTGGAATACATTTAAATTAATACGTGAAGCAAAAACTTTGTACCCCTTTTTACGAAAATTGCGCGGACGGAGGAGTATGAAATTTCCCACACTTATAGTTTAAATCAATAAAAAAAACATTACACACACTACCATGTATTTGACACACACACGCATATATACTCTTTTGTTTATTGTTACAGTCTGTGCTCAAATTGAGAATAGATTAATATTGTAATATACGTAAGACAATAAATATATAACTTAACGAATTATGGTTGATTTTCAACCACAAAGCGATCACTGATACTTTTAAATCGATCAAAAAAGAAGTTCCGCCCCGAACGGTGGAATTCTTCCTAAAACCTATATGAGAAGACCCTCGAGATATAGCATGTTTCTAAAAGAATAATTATAATTAAAACTATTGTTCGTTCATTGGTTGAAATTTGACCATCATTATTATTAAAAATTAGAATAAAACATATTATATGAATAGAATTTACATATTTATATAAAAGACTAGCGACTCGCCCTCACTTCGCTCGGGTTCGTCCCTAGGTTGCTTCCCCATACAAACTTTCATCCCAGTTTTCACTCCCTTAAGGGATGATTTCCGGGATAAAAACTATCCTTTGTCCTTCCTAGGGTCTCAAACTGTCTCCTTACCGAATTTCATCTAAATCAGTTCATTAGTTTCGGAGCCTATTCGGAACAAACATATAAACAAACAAATCATTCCTCTTTATAATATTAGTATAGGAAAATAACTGTTTTTTATGTTTTTTTTATTGATAACGCTAAAGCTCGTCAACAGCTACAAAACAAAAAAATCGTTTGACAAACAGAGGAGAAAAAGGAAACATAAAAAGAAAAAACTAACTCGAGTTACAGTGTTATGCTTCTCAGGTATAGATAATAGGTACATAAAATTCAGACTAAACAATCATATAGATGGACTCCGCCAAAAATTTTTGGCTTTTTTGGGGGAGTGCACATGGCGATCTTATTCTTTAAAAGTGAATGTCCCATAATCTGTATAACTTTTTTCCTTTAGGCAGACCGTATGTTATAGAGCCGATTAATTGAAAAGTACTTGTAAGAGTCCATTTAAAAAAAGTTTAGTGGAAGGTAGATCGTGTTAGGTGAATTCCAAAAATATTGTACACAATAGCGACTCACCCTTGCTTCGCTTCGGGTTCGTCCCTAGACAAAAACAAATTATCCCACGGGAACCGTACATTTTTTCGTGATAATATATAGCATATAGCCGTCCTCAATAAACGGGCTAGCTAATGCAAAAAGATTTTTTCAAATCGGATTAGTAGTTCCTGAGATTAGCTCGTTCAAACAAACAAACAATCAAACTCTGCCTCTTAATAATATTAGTATAGAGTATAGATTTGTACCTAACTAAGACGGTCGTTTTAATAAAACTATCCGTTTTCAGACCGGTATTTTTCACTTTGGTGAAAAAACAACGGCCTCGCACGGTGCGCCATCGAGACCGAGTGGAAATGAGAAATCGGCGATAGGTTCAAAATCTACGCAAGTTTATTCTATCAATAAATGGCAGGAATTTTCCAAAAAATTCTCTAAATCTTTAGCAAATATTGCAACCAATGTGACCAAAAATGATACAGATTATAACAGCGCTAGGGATAAGTTGATATTAGATGCGGCCGCAGCGAAAGCTGCCATTGATTCCAAATTGTCTATGGATTTAGTTATTTTGGATATAAAGTACAAAGGTTTTAAGAAGTTCCGGAAGAGGGTTGTTTGATGATTGTTTTTTTTTTTTCTAATTTTGATTATCAGAGTAAAAGAGGCATAACTTTAAGACGATTTTGAAACTGAAAAATATTTTTGTAATTGTGTCCATTTATAAAATTAATACGTGCTAAAGGTGTAAAAATATTTTACCGTTGTCTAGTGATTACTTTAACCGATTAATTGCGACGGCCTTTTTTACGAACTACGGCTCGTGGCGGCGAACAAATTTTTCATGACACCTCTAGGGCGTCACGCGCCATACGTTAAAATGACACCCCTACGGTGCCTTCAGCCATAAATGAAAACTTTGTGCTTTTTTTTCTTTTTTTGGCTTATTTACACTTGATTTCGTTCAGTCAGCATCTAATATCAGACCTAAGCAGTTTGTTAATTCGTTTAGAGTGAGTTCCTTGTGTTTAGATACGTGATTTACTTGAAATGACTATTTTGAATCAGATATTGTAAACATTTGGTATTCTTTTTTCTTTGACTATACAATTTAAATAGCTTAAGAATATATTTTAAAATATGTTCTGAAATTGGTGTTGCAAAGTTTTTTTTATATACTTGGTGCAATATTGGCAACTAAAATTCCCAAGAAAAGTTTGAAAGTATTGAGTTTAGCTATTGAGATGACGTCTATTATTTCGCTCGAGTTCGGCCCTAGGTACCTTATGACGGTTAGTATGGAATACATAGACTATACAGGGTGGAACAAATCGATGGGACATGGAAGAAAAGTACCTTAAATATTGAAGTTATCAAGATTTACTCAAAGGAAACATTTCTTTATTTTTAAAAATAATAATAACTGCATTTAATTTTTTTTAAAAAAGCTTACCTGAACCGGGAATCGAACAAAATAAAAATGCAAAAAAGGACACCGTCACTATTTTATCGAATTAATCGATAGGGTCTATGGTAAGGATAAAATCTCTCGAACAAACATTGCGTCTTAGAATTAAAGAAAACGATGAAATCTTACAAATTATACATATCGACTCTAACATCGTGGAACAAAAGCATAAGACAAGGAAGAAAAGTGTTTTAAACACTGAAAATATCAAGTTTCACTCCAAAGAAACATTATTTTATTTTTAAGAATATGATAAACTGGATTTTTTTTTTAAAAGAGGACCTGAACCGGTAATCGAACCAGCGAAAAATGCAAAAAGGTACACCGTTACTATTTTATCGACGAAAATTGTAGAAAACTGAAGAAAAGTGTTTTCCACTTTCTATGCGTTTGTTCCACAATGTTAATTAGAGTCGACATGTATGTATAAATTGTAAGATTTCATCGTTTTCATCAATTGTAACATACAATTTTCGTTCGAAACATTTCACCCTGTCTATCTACTAATTCGATAAAACAGTGACGGTGTACCTTTTTGCATATTTCGTTGGTTCGATTACCGGTTCGGGTCACCTCTTTTAAAAAAAATTTAAATCCAGTTAATCATGTTCTTAAAAATAAAATGTTTCTTTGGAGTGAAACTTGATATTTTCAGTGTTTAAAACACTTTTCTTCCTTGTCTTATGCTTTTGTTCCACGATGTTAGAGTCGATATGACGTATAATTTGTAAGTTTTCATCGTTTTCTTTAATTCTAAGACGCAATGTTTGTTCGAGAGATTTTATCCTTACCATAGACCCTATCGATTAATTCGATAAAATAGTGACGGTGTCCTTTTTTGCATTTTTATTTTGTTCGATTCCCGGTTCAGGTAAGCTTTTTTTCAAAAAATTTAAATGCAGTTATTATTACTTTTAAAAATAAAGAAATGTTTCCTTTGAGTAAATCTTGATAACTTCAATATTTAAGGTACTTTTCTTCCATGTCCCATCGATTTGTTCCACCCTGTATAGTCTATATACATATATCATACATAGGTATGATGAGTTTTATATCTCTTAGTTGAGAAATGATTAATTTCCCATACAAAGTTCCACCCCCCTTTTCACCCTCTTAAGGGATGATTTCCGGGGTAAAAATTTTCCTATGTCCTTACCGGGATCTCAAACTATCTCCATACCAAATTTCGTCTAAATCAGTTCAGCGGATTAAGTGTGAAAAGGAGACAGACAGACAAGAGTTACTTTCGCATTTATAATATTAGTATGGATATTAGTATAGATTTTGTAATACACTGCGACTTTATATTTTTTATAGCTTAAAGAATTGTTACAATTTTTTGAATTGAATCGAAAACGCCCATACATCCCTGAATCGCAGAGTGACGAAGACGAAACGCAGTGTACTTTGGAACAGAACTCTCAATCATATGAAGAGTATGTTCTTCCTAAAAAAAAAAGAAAATGAAAGATATTGGGGCATGCACAGAAATTAAGAAAATATAGATTGTACTATTACAAGTTGCTTTTAAACATAATTATTTTGAATATAAAAATAACATAAATTTTCTTTGAGACCCCTTCATTTTGATAAAAAAGATTTAAAGCCTAAAAGATAGCACCCGGTATTTTGTTATTTTAATTTACACATGGACATTCCCGTCACCAAAGAAGAATCTACCGATCAATATCGATATATATATTATAGAAAACACTTTATCCGTTCCGTAGCTACGAGGAAACATCAAATCATACATCATAATCATAGCCTTTCTCGGTTTCGTCGCAGTCGGGTATAAAACTATGCAAAACGGGTAAAATGTTCAGTTCCATACGTTATTCTACGATTAACAGAGTTTCAACGGATTGGATTATGATGACGCCGCTCGGGTGTCATCCGCCACACGTGAAAGAAATGTATTCGGAACAATGAGAAGGTTTTTAACCCCTGAAAATTTTCTATTCACATTAAATCCTGAAACGAACAGTACAGGCATGATCTGTGTGATAAAATAATGATAGATTTATTTAGCGAAAACCTTTAAAAATGTCATTTTAACATAGTTTCGACGAATTGAATTATGACACCGCTCGGGTGTCACACGCCACACAGGAAAGAAATGTATGACACCCCTAAGGTGTCACCCGCAATGAATCGGTTAATATATAAAACTGGCGACTCACCTTCGCTTCGGGTTCGCCTCTAGACAAAGCCGAATTATCCCACGGGAACCGTACATTTTTCCGGGATGATATATAGCCTTCTTCAATAAACGGACTATCTATGCAAGAAGAATTTTTCAAATAGGGTTAGTAGTTCAAACAAACAAACAAACTATGCCGCTTTTTATTATAAGTATAGATTCCCGTGTCACGATGTTGGTCCGCGATGAACTCCGAAACTACTTATCCGATCTTAACGTATTTTTTTTTAAATGCGTTATTTTTTCCAACTTAAAAGATAGGATAGTTTTTATCCTGATTATTTCTTTTTTTAACGGAAAAATTAACGATTTTCATATCCGGAGAGAGAATTTGTGAAATTAATTATTGCGAAGTTATAAGCGTGCCACCACAACGCGTGGCCCGGTCTGCTAGTCTATACTAATATTATAAAGAGGAAGGATTTGATTGTTTGTTTGTTTGTTTGCACCGAATAGGCTCTGAAACTACTGAACCGATTAAAATGAAATTTGCTTTGAAGATAGTTTGAGACCCTGAGAAGGATATAGGATAGTTTTTATCCCGGTAATCAGTGGCGGATTTAGGCTTGATGCCGCCCTAGGCCCCGATGGATAGGCCGCCTTTTTTGCTTTGTGAGGGAGTGATTATTATAACAATATAAATTAAAAATTTAAAAACCCCTTACGCACGTGAAGCACTTAATCAAGTAATCATAAGCCAAAATGCCTTACCTCATTTTGGAAAAGAGCTGATACTCTTACACTGTTGGACCGATATTAACCAAACATAGCTAAGAACCACCGCAAGGAAACTGGCTTTCAAATGAAAAAAACCGCATCGAAATCGGTCCATCCATTTGAGAGCTACGATGCCACAGACAGACATACACACACACACAGACAGACGACGTCAAACTTATGACACCCCTCTTTTTGCGTCGGGGGTTAAAAATTAAATATTTAATTATCAAATGTTAAGATTTTGATCGATAAAATTTTATTAAATTAAATACAACTTCTTATTGATTAATCTACTTATATTAATTTATTAAATAGAATTCCAAATATAAATTATAAATATGGACATAACTTTTTAAAGATGAATAATTAACATCAAGACACGTGGTAGTGTGTCCAGCCAAGTTCAAGCGAAAAGAAACTGGCGACGCAGCACCGTGTGTATATTTTACACGAACCATTTGGAGCCACTTTTCACCTCATAATAACTCAAAATCTATTTAACATATGATACATGAACATGAAATTTGGTTCATTGTTTAATCCACTTAGATTAACAATCCCCAATTTCATAAATACAGCACAAACGGTAATTGAGATATTAACGTCTAAAAATCGGCATTTTTATCACTGACTGACTGACATATAGTAGTAAACCTAACTCACTTCCAGATGACCTAGAAAGCTGAAACTTGGTGTCCAGATGGGTAACTGTATGCATATAAGGGGAAAAATCCGAAACCAGTGAATTCTTAAAATTTGATTTTTTTTAAATTAATTTTTATGAACACCTTGCCTGCACCTTTTATCTTCCAAAACATAAAAGCAATAGCTTAACACCTAGTGCCTCTTGAAATATAATAGCAATAGGAATCATAGTTATAGCAAAAACTTTTTCTATCTCAGGAGAAAAGGTACCATGATGAATTAATACCTCCGTGCGAATTTCCGGAAAACTAATCGTTAACATATACAAACATCAAAGGATTAAATAACATTTTTCTATTCCGCCTTATCGACTAACGAATAGTTGCAAAATTTTGAAAAAAAAGTTGAATTTACAGGTCACTTTGGAATTATGAATAATAATAATTTCTTTACAAATGTCATGATATCCCATCAAATTTATTTAAATTATCATTTATGGAATCAGTTTTTTTTCCTGGCTTTAGTTCTCGCAAAATCGTCGATTATATCTTTATAATCAATTTCTTGCACTAATTCAGCTTCAATAGACAATAATGCAAGAACATTAAGTCTATCTTGACCCATGCTTGCTCGTAAGTAGCTTTTTACCCTTTTCAGAGTTATTATTCCTCTTTTATAAATAAATCAACAGCATTTTCCGATAAAGACTCATGTTAATAAAAATCTATTGATCTATTACAAAAATAATCTTGTGATTAATTAAAAAGTGAATCCAATCGTTATAATATTATTCAATATATTTTATTGGTTTTTTTTAATATTTCAAAGAGAATCTAAATCGATTATATAATCGATTTTTGCCTTTGCCTTTTTTCCTTTTTTCCTTTGACTTTTTTCGCCTTTAGGATTTTGACGTCCCGAAAATTTTGCCGCCCCTAAAATTATGCCGCCCTAGGCCCGGGCCTCACGGGCCTATGGGTAAATCCATCACTGCCGGTAATCATCACTTAAGGGGATGAAAATGGGGATGAAAGTTTGTATTCGGAATCAACCTAGGGACGAACACGAGAGAAGCGAGGGTGAGTCGCTAGTTTTATATAAATTAATAAATAACTTATAAGGTATTATCAAATATAAGTATGTATACTATATAAGGTATTATCAAATATATGTATATGTATAAGTAAGGCCAGTTTTGCCTTGAATGAATTTTGATAATGAATATGGATATTCTAAATACGAATAGTTAATCTTGACCAAAAACAAAGAAATCGTTATTAAAATACATAAAATATTTTACTAAAGAATATATTTTTAATATTAATAAGTTATATATATATATATATATATATACAGATTATAAATATTATATTACAATAAGTATGCTTAAGTCAAATGAATGATTTATGTCATCCAAGTACGATCGTTTAGAATAGATTGATAATATGACCTTACTAGAAAAACAAAAACAAATCTATCCCACGAGAAGCGTACATTTTTCCGGGATAAAAATTTGCCTATGTGCTATTCCAGATATAATCTATCTCTGTGCCAAATTTCATCCAGTATAGATATTCATATATTTTATTCATATACATATTCTTCTGTACGTGTGTATGTCACTGAACTCTTGAACGACTGGACCGATTTTGATAAAAAAACTTCGTTCCCTGGATAGTTTAGATTCACAACTGTACTCGGAAGTTGGCGTTACAGTCGAGTTCTTGGGTTTTTTCATTTTTATTACTAACTTAACCAAGCCGACCTTACAGAATAACGAATGTCGAGTCCGCTAGTTTAATAGAAATTATGCTATATATGTACTTATACTTGATTATTTAGCCAATAATGGAATCGATTTTAACTTAATTTTCGATTTTAACTTAATTTTTAGTTGACAACAACTTTTTTAGTATGCCTTGTTAGTAATCAAACATTTTTTTAAGTTTAATTTCTTTAATAATAATAATGATCTCGGTCTGTTTCAAAGTACATTGATACAGAGTGTGTTAGAGAAGAGGCTGTTCAATATGTGATTTTTTTGGTTAATTTAAAGAGTAGAGCAGTTTTTTTTTTAATTTAAAATATATCTTTATACAGACTATAAATGATAGTTATAATTTGTGATTATTATCTGTGCCATGAAATGTTTATTTTTGTTTTTCTTCGGAAAAATAAAATATAAAGCTATTTACTCAAGTGTTTCATTTTTTACCTTTTTTTGTATTGTTTATGAACATTTTTAGTTTTTCACAATAGTTGAAATTGTGTAAGAGTAATTATGTTTGAATCGAAAAAAAGTATAAAAAAGTGTGTGTGGGTCAGGTCCGACGCACGACTGGAGTTTACTCCAGAATACAGAATATAAGAATGTTTCATAAGTTGAAATATTTAATTTTATTATTAAAATTAAATAAATAATATTATATATAAATAATTATAATATAATTAATATATCTTATAATTTATTACATCATAAAATTTTAAATAAAACTACCTTTTCGGATTATTTCGCGGATTTATTTTGATTTTTGGTTCCCGACGTTTCGAATGCTTTACAACAATCATGGTTACGGGAGAATCCGAAAAGATAGTTTTATTTAAAATGTCAAATATTCGTGTAAATCTAAGAAAGAATTATATTAGAAAAAGTTTAAAAATGGCGTTTTTTTTGTATTCTTCTCAACAAACTATTTCATTTGATATCCATATGGAAAGGAAAAAAAAAAACAGTCCGCCATCTTTGGAAGTCCACCGTATTGTATTTATATTGACGTAAAACGTAACGCTTTTATTAAATTCACTTCTCACAAAATTTTCATACGGGGGCCTAATATGAAAATCTATTATTAAGGAGTAAACTCCAATATATTCATGCAAATTTTTACAAATTCGAATACTTGTTTATTGAATTAGAATGGCATGTTTTAAGGTTTTAGTTGATAGCTTTGCGTCATTTAAAAATCATCTTAAGTAGTGAGATAAAATCTATACTAATATTATAAAACTGAAGTTTGTTTGTTTGGTTGAACGGGCTAATCTCAGGAACTACTAATACGATTTGAAAAATTCTTTTTGCATTAGATGGCCCGTTAACTGAGGAAGGCTATAGGCTATATATCCTGGAAAAATGTACGGTTCCCGTGAGATAGATTTGTTTTTGTCTAGGGACCAATCCGAAGCGAAGCGAGGGTGAGTCGCTAGTACAGGATAAAATGCACAGTTTTGGTGAAACATATAGTTTGTTTGCATATTCCAAACTAAATGAGAATGAGTGAATAAAATACTTTCATATGTCTATATAATATGGCAGTGGTAGCCTAGTGGTAACGCGCCCGCTTGGGAAACCGAGTGAAGCGGGTTCAAATCCTGGGTCTCGCACCTCTGATATTCTCATGTGCAATCATTTCCGACATTATTACCACTTCTCTTACGGTAAAGGAAATTATCGTGACGAAACCTGCATGTCTGGAAGAACCTAGCTAGTTTTCGAAAGACACAAAGTCCACCCGCACTTGGCCAGCGTGATAAAATATGGCCTGATCCCTCTCATGTTAAAGGGAGGCCTACCCCCACAAGTGTGACGTTAGGAAGGGCTGAGTACATATGTCTCCATACTTAAGAGTACATTCCGTTAAACCTGATAATTAATTAGCCTATAAACTAATGGATATAATACGAAACGGTATATAATATCACAAAAATATACGATTTTGTAGCTTTTCGACTAAAAAGTATTGCTGACTGAATGTGCCTTTAAAATTATAAGATAATTGATCAGTAAATTGGACAAAATAAGATAATATAAAGTGCAAAAACATATATTATTATAGTATTACTAATTACAAACTAGCGGCTTACCCTCCTTTCGATCGGATTCGCCCCTAGATGATTCTTTAAATTAACATAACTTTATTATTTAGAAACCGATTGGAATAAAACAAACACTAAATGTTAAGCGGGGCTTACCACAATACATTAGTGAAAACCGCACCCAAATCGGTTAATCCGTTTCTAAGATCGCGCACAAACAAACAGACAGACAAACCGACAAACAAAAGACAGACAAAAAACTAAAAATCATTGTTTTGGGTTCTATTGCGTTAATAATTGCGTTAATAAAGATTCCCAATAATAGTTTTCTCAAATATCTTCCATGTACAGACAGCGATCAGTTACAATTTTATTATATTATATGTATAGATTAACCCCTAATTTTTACCCATTTACGTCAAAATTACAAAGGTTTCAATTTTATATTTTAATATTCTGGTATATTTTTTTTTAAATCTCTTAATTAAATACTTGTTTATATGAAAATATATAAAATGGGCTAAAATTTTAACGTTTTACTTTCATTTAGGGCACTTTTGTACTGACAGACAGATTGATGATCTCTATAATTTCCAGAACACCGGTGGGCTCTTCGGTGCCAAGCCAGCTACCTCGGTATTCGGCACGACTCCAGCTAGCACGGGTTTCGGGGGCTTCGGCAGCGGAGGCCTATTCGGGGTGAAGCCCCAACAGACTACTGCACCTACTTTTGGTTCTACTGCGCCCAGTGAGTATTTTTTTCTGTAAAGGAGAAGGATAATAGTGTTGCTTTGACACGTTTATTGTCACAATTAAAAAAAAATATTACTACTATCAAATATGGCATAAGTGGTATAGCAAAAATAAAAATAAAAAAACATCAAAAACATATTATGTATGTGAAAATCATGGAAAGTTCGATGTTTTTCTTCTCTAATACTTACCTTATTTATACCCAACTAGTTTAATTGGCTACACGTTTGGCTCAGTTTGTAGTGAGCCTATTTGCTGTACCAGCGGTCGCGGGTTCGAGTCCCGCTCGGGGAATCCATTTGTGTGATGAGCACGAATGTTTGTACTCCAGTCATGGGCGTTTATATTTATAATATGTATGTATTTAAAGTTATATATGTGTAGTGTATCAACTATCTGGTAACTATAACACAAGCCTCGTAGCTTACCATGGAACTAGATGGTGCTGTGTAAAAAAAAACATATATAATAATATAATGACGTATTATAATATGACAGTCGGGAGACGGCTTTTAGGGTTGACGGATATAAATGTATCATATACATTTACGCATATCACCTGCATACATACAGGTGGTTATGTGGGACTTACCGGCTAGAAAAGCCAGTACTATCCACTAAAACCCAACAACCTCCCTTTTTTCTGTTACGATCAAAGGCGACCATTGGATCTATGGATTTTTAGGCTGTGGATAATAACTTTTTTTCAATTCTCAGCATTTGGCTCAACAACCGGTTTTGGTACGAACACAACCGGTTCCGGCCTGTTTGGTGGTGGGACCTTCGGCAAACCGGCAACCACACAACCGTCCTTTGGTTTCAATGCACAACCAACCTTAGGTGAGTGGTTTACGTGTATAAAAGTCGCTAGTCGGTCGATTTTCTAAAAAATATCTAATGTACAGATTCGCCTTAGTTACAGTTCTATTATATGTATAGATTACCAATGAAGAATATCAGCATATAAAATTTAGGCGGCATTTAGTATGACAATACGTATTCAGCCCTTCTTTTTTAACGTCCCACTGCTGGGCACGGGCCTCCCTTCAGTACGAGGGGAATCAGGCCATAGTCCACCACGTTGGCCAAGTGCGGGCGGACTTCACATGTCTTTCGAAAACTTGCTAGATTCTCTCAGACATGCAGGTTTCCTCACGATGTTTTCCTTCGCCGCAAGGCAAGTGGTAATCATGTTAGAAATGATTCGCACATGAAAATATCAGAGGTGCGAGAACCGGGATTTGGGTTCAAATTCAGAGAACCGGGATTTGGCTTCACTCGGTTTCCCAAGCGAGCGCGTTACCACTGAGCTACCACTGTCTTAGTATGACGATATATTATATAATATTTAAAAACATATTTTTGTATAATGTATATATGTATAATGTTATCGGTATTTGTTCAAACAAATACAAATAACGCTATAAACGTCGGGAACCAAAAATCAAAATAAATGCGCGAAAAAATCCGAAAATATAGTTTTATTTTAGAATAAACTTTACTGACTCGCTTGGGGAACCGAGTGAAGCGGGTTCAAATCCCGGGTCTCGCACCTCGCTTCGTTACGGGTTCGTCCCTAGACAAAAACAAATCCATCCCACGGGCACCGCACATTTTTCCGGGATGATATATAGTTTATAGCCTTCCTCAGTTAACGGTCTATCTAATGCAAAAAGAATTTTTCAAATCGGGTTAGTAGTTCCTGAGATTAGCGCGTTCAACCAAACAAACAAGCAAACTCTTCAGCTTTATAATATTAAATAGTATAGATTAATTTCTTAAGCCTACAACATGTTTCCAGGTACAGGTCTTGGCACGGGTCTGGGCACGTCGTTCCAGGCGAAGCCGGCCGCGCCCGCCTTCGGCTCCCTCGGCGGGGGCTCGCTGTTCTCTCAGCCGGCGCAGAATAATACATTCAGGACTGGTGAGTGTTATAGCCCAAAAGGGCAAGCGATAAGAAACTGTAACCATTATCTAAAGACTCATTTTTTAATATTATGTCAGACTAGCGACTCACCCTCGCTTCGCTCTGTTTCGTCCCTAGGTTGCTTCCCAAAACAAAATTAATTAATTAATTTGGTTTTAATTTTTTTTCGTGGTACCCTATTTTTTTTCTAAAATAAAACTAAGATTAAGTTACTCCTTATTACATCAGCTATCTGCCAGTATCCCGTCAAAATCGGTCCAGCCATTTCAGAGATTAGCCGGAACAAACAGACAGACAGACAGGCAAAAATTGTAAAAAATGTTGTTTTGGTATATGTACCGTGTATACATCCATATGCATTTAGCAAAAAGCGGTTATTTTAATATTACAAACAGACACTCCAATTTTATCTGTATAGATTAGTGGAGTAGAGAAATAGCCTTTTTTTTTTGAATCGCGGGGAAACCCCTTCACGGGTGCCCTCACGCGGGGGGCGCGCGAGGTATGTGGGACTCCTGCCGCGAGATCGCGACAGACTACCCACTAAAACCACCACGGTGATCCCTTTTGCAAAAGACAGGGCCACGGGGTCGCTTTTTTTATGAGATACAGTGACAAACGAGCAGACAGACTACCTGATGGAAAGCAGTACCTGTCGTCCATAACATCTACGGTTCATGCACTTAGGTTTTAGGTTACACAAGTGCAGAGCCGCAGGTGCGCTGTCACTGTAAGGACTACGATGATATGCCTCTTGCCTGTAATTGCGCTGGCTACCTTATCCTTCAAACCGGAACACAACAATGCAATCATTGTTGCTTGGCGGGAGAAATAGATAAGGGGGTGGTAACCATCCAGCCGGACTATTCAGGCTTGACATAGTCCTACCACCGGTGAAAATCTCGCTTTCGCATTCGACCGCGAAAAACTTCCCGTATCCGATCGTGATTCGAACCCGGACACCTGTGATTGTTAATCTTGCACCTTGGTCGCTTGACCACGATGCTTATAAGTAGAGAAATAGCCTGCCGTCACACGCTTTCGTTAACGTTTGGCAAAGCTTTAATTTTATTAAAAACCATATACCTCGCAACTATTTTTTAAACCTGAAAATTAATTTGCGAGCAGTATATTAATCTATACGGATTCTGTCTGTGTGTAATGTCAAAATAACAGCTTTATACTAAATGCATATTATGGAATTATATACGGTACTTATAAGAAAAACACAATTTTTAATATTTTTGTCTGTCTGTCTGTCTGTTTGTTCCGGCTAATTTCCGAAACGGCTGGACCAATTTTAATGTGACTTCCACTGGCAGATAGGAGTAACTTAGGCTACTTTTATTTTAGAAAAAGAATTACGGTTTCGCTCATAAAAATTAAAACGTACCTAGGGACGAACGCGAGCGAAGCGAGGGTGAGTCGCTAGTTAAAAATAAGTTTTACGATCGTCACTCATTCAAAATTTTGTAACCGAACGCGTGAGTCACTCGTTAAAGTTATAAAAAAATCGATACATCGTGTACTAAAATCAAAAATTTAATATACAGCTGAAGAATATCTAGTACCTTTGACCGAGCGAAGCGAGGGTAAATTGCTAGTATATAAATCTATACTAACATTGTAAAGAGGTATAATTTGTGAGTTTGTGAGATTGTAGGGGGTAATCTCTGGATTTACTGGACCGATTTAGATGAAATTTGGTAAGAAGATAGTTTGAGGTCCTGGGAAGGACATAGGATAGTTTTTATCCCGGAAATCATCCCTTAAGGGGTTGAAAATCGGTTGAGAGTTTGTATTGGGAAGCAAGCTAGGGACGAAATCGAGTGAAGCGAGGCTGAGTCGCTAGTAAACAATATTTTTATTATTCTCCCCCACAGGTCTAGACTCGGGTCTGGGAGGGGGCGGTCTGTTCGGCAACACGTCGAATCTCGGCGGCAACTCCCTCGGCGGCCTCGGGCAGATGAATACCAACAACACTAGCTTTACCGGGTGAGTGTGTGTTACGTTACTAGTTATATTGATTGATGATCAAACGGATAGTTGGTAGGCCGGATACCGGATATCCGGTAAGGTGTAAAGTCGGATAGCCAAATATTCGGAGGCCGGATACCGGATATCCGGCGAGATGTAAAGCCGGATAGCCAAATATCGGGCTGTAGAATTTGAGCGTATACGTGAATTTTGTACTTGCTTAATCACTTTGCTATTATAGTTGGTGGTCGGTGAACTCGACGCATTACCCGCACTTGTCCAAGTATGCCAGAGTATACTTTTAAGTGTCTCGTATTGACAGTTTTGTATCGACTAATTCGACGATACGTTTGGCTCAGTTTGTGACTCTACTTGCTGTGCCAGCGGTCGCGGGTTCGAGTCCCGCTGGGGGCATTCATTTGTGTGATGAGCACGGATGTTTGTACTCCAGTCATGGGTGTTTATATTTATAATATGTATGTATTTAAAGTTATAAATGTGTAGTGTGTCAGCTATCTGGTATCCATAACACAGGCCTCGTAGCTTACTATGGAGCTAGATGGTGCTGTGTGTTAATGAACCAACATTTTTTTTTTATTATGTATGATGTTTGTTACTTTTTCACAACAAAACCTTTGAACGGATCTAGATGAAATATAGCAGAGTGATAAATTATAGTCCGGAATAGCACATAGGTTACTTTTCATCCCGGAAAAATGTACGGTTCCCGTGGGATAGGTTTGTTTTTGTCTAGATACGAATTCGAAGCGAAGCAAGGGTGTGTTGCTAGTGTTTTATAAACATATTATTATATGTATTTTAAATGTTTTCATAGCAATCTGTCCGGCTCGTCGGCCGGCGGCAACGTGCACGAGCAGATCCTGACGCTGGCGGCGCAGCCCTACGGGGACACGCCGCTCTTCAAGGACCTGGTGCCTGATACATGTGAGTTAGTTAGTTAATTTAAAGAAAAAGAAAAAAAAAAACGTCCTGTTGAGCGTTTTTCACCAGTTGCTCTCAGGATTGAGACTTTTCTTTTTGAATTTGTGATAGATTCATGTTTAGAAAAAAGTTAAATAATTGAATGCTGAATACAATATTTGAACTTGAATTTGAAGAAAAAAGTTATTTTTTTGGATTTTTCGCGGATTTATTCTGATTTTTGGTTCTCGACGTATTGAATGCTTTATAGTGCACATGGTCACGGGAGAGACTAACGTTTTGGACGTCTCAAAGGTTTTGGACAATGATTTCTAAAAGTCGGGAATCCAAAATAAATTCGCGAAAAAATCCAAACAAATAAGTTTCATATAAAATGTTTCATATTCGTGTAAATCTAAGAAAGTATGTATTCAGCCCTTTTTTAACGTCCCACTGCTGGGCACAGGCCTCCCTTCAATACGAGGGGGATCAGGCCATAGTCCACCACGCTGTCCAAGTGCGGGCGGACTGAGCATTTCTTTCGAAAACTTGCTAGGTTTTCATAATACTTTCTTAGATTTACGCCAATATTTGACATTTAATTAAAACTATCTTTTCGGATTTTTTCGCGGATTTATTTTGATTTTTTTTGCTTTCTCAGACATGCAGGTTCCCTAAGAAAGTATTATAATAAAACCTATTAATATTGATTGTGTTTGCGTATTAATCTAACCTCGTGTATGTGGTGTGGTGCAGCGTCGTCGACGGAGGACGTGGCGAAGGCGACGAACCCGGCGGCGGTGCGCGCCGTGCTGGACGCCGGCGCCTACCGCGTGGCGTCGCCGCCCGCGCGCCTGGCGCTGCGCCCGCGCCCGCTGGCCTGCGCCCGGGACAAGGTACTACTTGTCTACGTTACCGATAACCTACACGAGTTCTACTTCTTGCGCCTGTACACATTTATACACGCACTGTTTAATTATTTTTTTTGAAGTTGACATACTACTTACTATACAATTTTTATGTGACCAAATGGCAACTATTCCGCATCAAACTAAAGAAGAATCACGTAAATCGGATCATAAATCTCAGCGTAATCGGTGTACATACATAAAAAAAAATACCAATCGAATCGAGAACCTCCTCCTTTTTAAAGTCGGTTAATAAAATAAAAGTCGATTTTCAACGATTTTGAGCGACTTATTAATTTTTTTTTTAACTGCGCTTTGAAGGGGGCTATTAAAACATGATAAACTAACCTTTTATATCGGTTGCCTGTTAGAGGTCGCTTCTAGTGATAAGGCCGCCTTTGCACTTCTCTACTATTTATATTTTTTATGTAACATTTTCGTGTGCAATAAAGTGTTATCTTTACTGATATTATAAAGAGGTACAGTTTGTCAGTTTGTGAGGTTGTAGGGGGTAATCTCTGGATCTACTGAACCGATTTAGATGAAATTTGGTAAGAAGATAGTTTGAGACCCTGGGAAGTACGTAGGATACTTTCTATCCCGGAAATCATCTCTTAATTAGGTGAAAATGGGGATGAAAGTTTGTATGGGGAACCAAACCAAAAAAAAATTTTTTTTTGGATATAAATACAATATAATGTATATATGAACAGGATAACTCTGGTTGTCTAATAAAAAAATCTTTTCCAGAAGTCCCTGTTCGACGGTCTGGAGGAGTACGACGCGAGCCTGGAGTGCAAGCTGAGCCTGAAGCCCAGCCGCAAGCGCCTCGTGCTGCGCCCGCGCGACCTCTCGCCCGCCGACAACGTGGACGATAACAACAGGTATACACAATAATATATTTATGTAAAAAATTTAAGTTCTACAGATTTTTGTTAAAACTTTTTTGTCTACTTTTTACCGTTTTCGAGTAATTGCGAAAAAACACTTTTGACAATTTTTTTTCATCCCTTGCCGGGGGTTGCAGAGACGAAAACCTTTACACATTGTTTTTGTATCATTAAAACTACATTATATCAAAAATGCAAAGTTGAGTGTCAACGTTTTTATTTCAGATCATATTTAACTGGACTAAAAAAGATGTGTGTACAGAAGTGTCTGTTTGTAATGTCAAAATAATAGCTTTTTACTGAATGTGTATGAAATTTTATGTCTTGTCTGATTGTTCCGGCTAATCGCCAAAACGGCTGAAACGATTTTGACGGGGCTTTCACTGGCAGATAGCTGATGTTATAAAGAGTAACTTGGCTGCATTTATTTTAGAAAAACATAATAATTCCCGATCACACTTTTTATTATTCATCGAGTTAGGCTCCGGTCAGCTTGGTATCGTCCCTTGTAATATTGTATGCAAGTAGAGCCATGTTTTGGTTAATTTTACTGCCTATGTATTTCTATGCTCATAGTTTATTTGTGTATTAAATGTAATAAAAATCCCTTCAGACGTTTTAGAGTAAAAGAGTTGCATACAAACAAATATATAAACTTATTTGCTATAACAAGTTATTTATGATGTGGCTATGGAAAAGCGAGATTGTCCGTTACAGGTGTTTTTTACACTTAAAAGGCGATTTCAACCTTGTTTGTAATTATTAAACATTTTGTTAATGAATAAAAAATTTTTTATTTATTATTTATTAATACCTACATTTTTTTTAATGATATTGATACTAACTGATCAGACAGTTGTATCAAAAAAATACTGTCCAAAATTAATTTATGTATGATTCTTAAATTCATACAAATATTTTAGAAAACCATATTCAATGTTCCAATATTACCAATATTTTTTTATATTTTTTTTTCTGAAAACTTAGATGTCTCGCGATTATGGCTATTTTATAAGACATAAGACATTAATTGTTGACTCGGTTTAGGGGATTCACCGAAATTCAAATATACTGAGTTTTTTTTAAATTTTCAGATCGCTAGAAGATTCACGTCAAGATGCGACGAACACTCAAGAAGACAGACAGACGGAGAGAAACGACTTTACGTCCTTGAGAGATGAGAATAGAGCAGAGAAAAATGTCAACATTGTCAAAAGTAAGTTATTTGTTTTATGGACTTTTTTTAAATTTAATTTTAGACTTTTTAAATTTATTTTTTACCCGACTGCTGCGAAGCCCGAAGGAGGGTTATGTGTTTGATCTGTATGTATTTAAGTCCGACCTTATGTTCCCGTGTAATTACTAAACGGCTAAACCGATTTTGATGATTCATACGTCGTTTTATTCGTCTTGATAACGCGAGTGTTATAGGGTATACAGATATCATTAAAAGTCAAAATGGCGGATCTGAGCTGTAAGTTTGTGTGTCATGAGAAACATATTATGCAACATATACACTACTAAACTAATATACTAATGGTAAGATAGGCTTTTATTGAACTTCAATAAGAAAAGCAAGGGTCTTTTAAATCATCAGAAGTTAGTTCATAGTTCTATATACACGTAGTCGGGTTTTTATATTTTCTTTTTTTTTTTTGATTTAATTAGTTTACACCGTCGTATCATCGTAATATTTATAAATAAGTTTGGAAATGTATGTTTTTTTATTATTTAAAACGGATAATAAATAGTTTCTCTGCGTTTTCTCATTTTGTATATTTTTTTTATTTTTGTATTTATTTATTATATTGTTTTATTTTTTATCATTTTTTATACGTGGACTTTTGTCTTTTTCTGGTTTTTGGAAGAGATCTCTTAGAGATAAGTCTGTCTTTTACCCACGTGACTATGTATTAAGTGCTTTATTTGTTTCAATACATAAGAGAAAGACTATATAATATGTTACAGTCAGAACTCTTTCGTGGTCAAAACTACTTTTGACTGACAAAAACAGTTAAAAGTAGTTTTGACTGCAGGCCTTGGTCAATAGCAGTTTTGACTGGCATATCGGTTAAAACTCTTAAAATGATGGCACTCCTAAAATGACGCTGTGGTCACTGTTCTAACCTAACTTAACCTAGAAAGAAAGAAAGGGTTCTTCCGAGTAACCTTCAACCTACTTACCACCTTAACTTTTTAAGAGTTTTGACCGATATGCCAGTCAAAACTGCTATTGACCAAAGCCTGCAGTCAAAATCACTTTTGACCAAACTCTATAGTCAAAAGTAGTTTTGACTAAAAAATAGTTTTGACTGTAACATATACATTTTGGTGTTTAAAACGCCACCATATTCGGTTTTTGATTTACTTAAAATGATGTCACATGCTATGCTCATTGTTCATGTTGCGTTGCGACACGTTTGGCTCAGTTTGTAATAATGCTGTGCCAGCGGTCGCGGGTTCGAATCTCGCTGGGGGCATTCATTTGTGTGATGAGCACGAATGTTTGTACTCCAGTCATGGGTGTCGCCGCCCGCACTTGACCAGCGTGGTAGACTATGGTTTGATCCCCCTCGTATCGATGGGAGACCCGCGCCCAGCAGTGGGATCTTTAAAAGAGCTAAATATATATATTTTTTTAAAAGTAGAGAGTTTAAGTAATTTTTGCTTTTGTTTTTTTTTCAGATGTTGATTCGAATTCAGAACGACATGGCAGTTGGTAAGTTAAAAATATAAGTTATATCCACTATCCCGCGGGATGTTTTATTTCCCGGGATAAGTCTATCCGCAATATTCCTATATTAGTTATGATTTACGATTTGACAAATTTTAAATGTTTTTGAAAATGGCGAATGAGAGTGAGGCGGAAAGAAGTAGACGGTTGTTGTGTGATGTTAGATAGCTCCTCAAAAATAGGCTATATGTTCAATGTAATAAGAATATTTTTAATCTAACCGGAAGTTCCAGAGATTAGCGCGTACTAACAAAAAGATAAAATCCTCAGCTTTAAATATTACTATACAGATATTCAGTATTTTCCCGCAGTAAAAAGTATCCTATATGTTGACCCGGATAACCAGTTATCATTATACCAAATTTCATCAAAATCAAAAAATTCAGACAATCAGAAAGACAAAAATTCTAAAAACTATAGATTCGGCCTCTACATCGATACTAATGTCTATTTCAATAAGATTTTCCAAAAAATATTAAACGTACAGATTCGTCTTAGTAACAATTTTATTATATGTATAGAATACCTATGTACATAAAGCTATAATTCCAGGCCCACATCTTCCAAGCAGTCGTGGTCGGAGAAAGAGGAGTCTATGGATGGGGAGTCGACTCCGAGACTATATCCTAATTTAGGTGAGTTATTTATTGTATACTAACGACTCACCCTCGCTCGGGTGCGTCCCTAGATTCCATGTTTTTTAATATTTTTGATCGGAACTCTAATTCTAATTCTAAAATAAAAGTAGCCTAAGTTACTCCTTATAACATCAGCTATCTGCCAGTGAAAGTCCCGTCAAAATCGGTCTAATCGTTTCGGAGATTAGTCGGAACAAACAGACAGTATATTACCGTACAGACGACAGTATATTATATGGTATTGTGAATAAATTATATACATAAAAATATACATACATCTATCTATTCATATAAACGTACATATGTATGTACATGTTGAAATAGCGAGTAAAATAATATAGACTTAGATGCTAAGTATAACATATAAAATAGAAAAAAAAAATATTCGATGACACGTTTGGCTCAGTTTATAATGACGCTACTTGCTGTGCCAGCGGTCGCAGGTTCGAGTCCCACTCGAGGCATTCATTTGTGTGATGAGCACGAATGTTTGTACTACAGTCATAGGTGTTTATATTTATAATATGTATGTATTTAAGGTTATATATGTGTAGTGTGTCAACTATCTGGTATCCATAACACAGGCCTCGTAGCTTACCATGGTACTAGATAGTGCTGTGTGTTAATGTCCCAATATATTTATTTATTTACATATTTTTATATTTACAGTCGAATTGAGGACTTCCTCCTTTTTTGAATCGGTTAAGAATATTAATTTATATATTACACACAAGTATTAATACAATTATTGTTTATTGTTTCAGACAAGGAATTGCCAGCGCAGGTGTCGGAGAGACGGGCCAGTTGGTAGGGCTCATATTATTATTATTTTTATTATTTTATCTGTCAGTTATTTTGTCTATATCTAAATAACTGAGAGGGGATTGCCCAAAGATGTTTTAAATAAAACCTAACTTTTCGGATTTTTTCGCGGATTTATTTTGATTTTTGGTTCCGACCATCGATCAAAAAAGTACTAAATACACAATCCCATGTAAAAGTTCTCTTAAAACTGTCACCGATTGTGTTTAGGTAATTATTCTAGTTGAAATAAATATACAAAAATGTAAATTGAACCTTAAATGAAATGCTTACAATTGTTTTCACAAAAAAAAAGTTAATCAAGCTGATGGTGGAACTCTTCAATGGCTTCTAGTTACACCATGGAGTGTGTGTTCGTTTGATTTGTTTTGGCGAGTCCCATACATTACAATTATATCTTCTAAACTATAATTATTATATGTATGTGGAATTGTTTGCAGGTTGACAACAAAGCCTCTACGAAAGCCCCTGGATTCGAACCCCGACTCGGTAGAGAACTCGGTGCGAGAGCTAGGCGTCCGTACGCACCGGCTGTCGGAGGATAAGGAGAATATAGATACTCTGTCAGGTAATTATTATTATTTATTTAAATCTATACTATATAATATTATAAATGTGAAAGTTTGTGAGTATGTATGTATGGATGTTTGTTACTCTTTCACGCCAGAACGGCTGAACGGATCTGGAGCAAATTTGGCGCAGTGATAGATTATCGTCCGGGATAGCACATGGCTACTTTTATCCCGGAAAAATGTACGGTTCCCGTGGGATAAGTTTGTTTTTGTAGAGCTAGTGTCCGCTAGTGAAACTATATTTCAGTGTTGTAATTATTGAAAAATGGAGGTTTTTGTAGGATCGCTACGCTCGGGTTCGCCCCTAGTGAAAAACAAACAAATCTATTCCACGGGAGCCGTATATTTTTCAGGGATAAAAAGTAACCTATGTGCTATTCCAGACTATAATCTATCTCTGTGTTAAATTTCATCAAGATCAGTTCAGCCGTCCATCCATACAAGATTTTATTTTGAGACTAGCGACTCACCCACGCTTCGCTTCGGGTTCGTCCCTAGACAAAAACAAACCTATCCCACGGGAACCGTACATTTTTCCCCGATGATATATAGCCTATAGCCTTCCTCAGTTAACGGGCTATCCGATGCAAAAAGAATGAAAAAGTAGTTCCTGAGATTAGCGCGTTCAACCAAACAAACAAACAAACTCTTCAGCTTTATAATATTAGTATAGATGTTAATTGTGTATCAAGGTGGTAACACAGATCTACATTTCTGCTGCCACCGCTGGGGAAGACCCGGCTGCTCCAAGTGCGAGTGCGAGAAGATCGCCCATCAAATACATGGGGTTTATGGTTTATGTGGATTGCTATATATTATGTATCTATAGCTTGCTCAGTGGAGAAACGGCCTAACTCAAAAATTTTGACATTTTAACTACCGGCTTTGTCAGTAATGTCAGCTTTAAGGTCTGTTTTTTTAATGAAATTCATGTTTTTTTGAAGTAGTTATACTTCTTTTGGCACGTTTGGAAAAAGTATGAGGGTAATTTTTTTTCGATGCGCGCGCACACCGACAGCCAATAAGCGACATGATAATAGCTGCATTCCTTTTACAAACAGAGAGTCGTGACATACGGGATGAAATCTTTAGCTATTTTTGTTCTGTTACGCCAAACAAGTATAACTTCTTACGTGCGTACATAACGTACACACACACGCGTTTTTTTTATTAGGTTTTGTTGGTTAATTAATGTCTGTCTGTGGTTTTTATTCATAAATAAAAAAATAATGTATTTTTTTTTTGGGTTAGGCCGTTTTTCCGCTGTATTTTGTTGGTATTGTATTATGGAAAAAGTATTCACAGATAAAAAATATTTGGATTATTTGATTTAATATAAGGTATATGTGAATGTTGTTTAGATATAGTTATAGTGAACAGTTATATAGAAGTAGTATCGAATTGTGTATTTGTATACGTAATTAGCTTTTTATAGTTTCGTTGTAACTTTAAAAAACATAGAAATATTAACTTTAAAGTATTTCAGGATGTGTATAGTACAAACAAACATATCGTAATTTTTTTTTTTTTACTTTGGAAGTTTTTCTTATCTATTACTAACGACTGATTATCGCTTTGATAGGCTACGTTTTCTGGTGTTTTTTGTATTTTTATTATTATATATAGTCAGCGCCATCTTTTATTATTAACGGAAGCCTATGTGTATGATATTACAGATTAAAATTTCTTTACTAAATATCATCCAAATCCGTTCAAATAAATAAAATATACACACACATAACCTTCATATTACTATTGTGAAGTAGTCAGGGAAAATAAATTTAGTTTTTGTTTTCACAAATCACTTTATACCACAGATTTTAAAATTATAATTATTAACTTTTAGATCTATACGCTGGTAATAATTTAACAACACTTTGACACTGCATAATAATTAATTAAATTCCAAGCAAGACATTTATATATCCCACGCCATTCCCATCTACTCTCCTCTACTCGCCTCACACTTCACACCGCTACACTAGCGCCTCCTCTCCAACACCCGCTCCTCACTTCACTTCACTCGTTATAGTTAATATTTTAATTAAATAAACATAACGAATAGACGGCAAAACACACATATTTTAGTATTCAGCCCTTTTGAACGTCCCACTGCTGGGTGTGGGCATTCAATACGAGGGGGTTCAGCCCATAGTCCACCACGCTAGATATTTTTTTTAGAAGTCAATTTAAAATGTAGGTACTCACTCATAATTATTAGTTGGAACTAATCATACCACGTTTGTCTACGTCACTTTCTATGTTTTTTTTTCTTATAACTTATATGTGCAATAAAGAATATATATATATATATATATATATATATATATATATATATATATATATATATATATTCTTTATTGCACAAATAAAAAAAATAAGAAAATAAAATACATAGAAAGTGACGTGGACAAAGGTGGACTTATCTCTATAAGAGATCTCTTCCAGTCAACCCATGCATGTGTGAAATAGTGTTAAGTAGCGGGACAGAAAGAGAAAGTGCAGAGAAAAAAAAACAATAATAAAAGTAAAGTATATAAGTATAACACATAATTAATACTTAAATATATGTGTGTATATATATACATATATAAATACGTAAAACATATACATATTATATAAGATTAATACATAAATACAAGTATAGATATATAATATTATATACATGTAATCTAATACATACCAAAACTATATAAATATATATGTACATAAATGCTAACCAGAAAAATAAATTATTCAAGATTGAGCTAGAAAATGCTTTTTTATGTTGGCTTTAAACGCAGCTGTAGAAGGGCTCTCCTGTAGAATTTTACGAAGTTTATTCCATAACACTGCAGCACGTACCGAGAAAGAGTTTTGTAAAAACTTGGTGTTACTTCTCGGTATCTCAAGCATCGATGTGATGCAGGGCCGCCTGGAACGTGTAGGAGTCGGAAGGAGGTTGAACCGGGAACGAAGGTAAGAAGGAAAATTGTGATTATGAAGGATATTAAATAGAAACAAAAGGATGTGCATATCACGGCGAAGGCGGATAGGGAGCCATTGAAGTTGAGCTCGGAATTCGGAGACATGATCATACTTACGCAGACCATAGATAAAGCGTATGGCGAGATTTTGGAGACGCTCAAGCTTATTCAGTAACTCCTCTGTCACATCTAAATAGCATACATCGGCGTAGTCGAGTATGGGTAGTAGAAGAGATTGCGCAAGCATAACTTTGGTTTTAAAGGGGAGAAAGTATTGGAGACGCTTTAGAGAATGGAAAGTAAAGTGCATACGCCTACTAACTTCATTGATATGAGGTGTCCAATTCATATTGCAATCCATAATGAGACCCAAGTTCCTTACCTTATCGCAGTAAGGAATTGGAACTCCAGAGTAAATAATCGCAGATACTGATTTCCAATCTATTCTGCACCTTAACCTGCTGCTGCCAATAATTATCGCTTGAGACTTCTTTGGATTAACTAAGAGACCGAAAGTTTCAGCCCAAGTTTGAATAGCGATTAAGTCATTATTTAACTTTTCTATAGCATCAGGCAAATCGTTCAACTCACAATGACGATAGAGTTGTAAATCGTCTGCATACAGATGGTAGGGAGAAGAAATAACGCGAGATATGTTATTGATAAAAACAGAGAAGAGCAGTGGTGAAAGAACGCCGCCTTGGGGGACCCCAGCCGTGAGATCCAACCACACTGATGAAGTGTTATTAGCTCTCACACACTGGCGGCGCCCGAAAAGATATGAGTTAAACCAGTCTATAGCCGCAGGGGAAATGTTAACTGCGCGAAGAGTGCCAAGAAGGATGTCGAAGTCTACAGAGTTGAATGCGCTACTAAAGTCAAGAAGTACCATCACAGTAAGCTTGGTGTTATCCATAGCGTACCGTATGTCCTCCGTGATGTTCAGCAGCGCACCAACAGTGCTATGGAAAGGACGAAAACCGGACTGGTAAGGACATAATAGATTATACGAGGTAAGGTAGGAATAAAGTTGGTTATGGACAATAGATTCAAGGACCTTAGATAGAATGGGTAGGATAGATATAGGACGATACTCATTGAGGCTGGATGGATTTGGGGTTTTGGGTAGAGGTACGACTAGAGCATTCTTCCATTGTGTTGGGAAAACATTGCAGGCCAGAGAGTAGTTTAAGATGTGGGTGAAAACTGGAGCAATGCAGTCCAACACAGGTAGAATTATGTCGAGACTGAGGTTGTCACTACCGATGGCTTTAGTAGTGATGGAACGGATACATTTCTTAATGACATCTTCTGAGACTGGTTTGAAAGAAAAAGAAAACGAGTCTGGTGGGACAATACTAGATAAGTAATTAAGGGTAGCAGATTTGATTTGTTGATTTAATGTTAAAGGTGGGGTAGCAAAATAACAATTTAATTTATTGAGGTCAACCGAGACTTCGCCCGAGTTCTGGTTCTTGCCCACGCCAAGCGACTCAAGGAATCTCCAAACTTGCGTTTGGGAGAGATCCTGAATTGTGGTGTGAATATAACGGCGTTTAGCATCCCTACACATCCTGTTGCAGATGTTACGAAGCTTTTTGTATGCAGAAAGATTATCTTCAGATGGATATTTTTTGTTTTTAGATTTTGCCCTATCGCGTTTAGCCATAGTTCTTCTAATCAGAGGTGTTAACCAGGGGGCTGGAGCATGCTTCATGCGAACTGGTCTTACCGGGGCGTGGATATCATAAAGTCTAATCAGTTCAGAAGTTAATGACTCAATCATACTATCAATATTATCTGAAGAAAATACAGATGACCAGTTGCAATTCTTTACATCCTCTCTTAAGCGTTCCAGGTCCATATGCTTAAAATCGCGCTGGAAAAGAATTTTGCCTCTAGCCTTTGGAGAACGCAGTTTATATGATAGGTAAATTAAATCATGGTAAGAAAAAGGGGCAATCATCTGGCCGTGAGATATTACAAGATTAGGCTTAGAGACGGAAATTAAATCAATAAGAGAAGGTCTACAGTTAGGAAAATAGTGGGTGGGAGAAGACAAAGGAAGAATATGCAGATTGAAAGAATCAGTTAAATCATGTAACGTTTGGGCTCTCATGTCATTTTTTAATAAGCAAGTGTTTAAGTCACCCATGCAAATCACTTCATCATATAAAGTTACAAGATTGTCAAATATACTCTCTAAGTCAGTAAAGTAATTAATTTTATCATTAGGGCAATAAAGTACTCCGAGCAAAATTTTTTTATGGTGAATAATAATTTCTAAGAAAAGATACTCAAGAGATCCCGAGGGATTTGGAGGGGATAAAGACACAACTCTGGCAGAAATGCTGAGGCGAAGGTAGATACCTACGCCACCTCCACCTCGGCCAGTGCGGTCATTTCGATATAATTTGTAACCTGGGAGAGAGCAGCTAGTGGAAGGTAATGATGGTTTAAGCCAGGTTTCAGACACGAGTATACAGTCAACTACGCCGGTGCTAAAAGATGCGAGAAAGTCGGTATAATGAGCCAGTATACTCTGCGCGTTGATATGCACTAAGGAGAGAGAAGCCGATCTATCGTCTAAAGCATTAGCAAGTTTATCTGAAAGCGGTGCAGAGTCAGATAGTGATGTGCTGTTGCTGCCAGCACTTTCGTATTCATCTGAAGAACAAGAAAAATATTGATCATCTATCATAATTTAATTATTATATAATATGTACAAATATAATAAATAAAATAAATATTATAAATAAAATAGAAATATGTATTAATAAGATAAAAAAAAAAATATACAAAAAAAAATGCAGTTAACACTATCCACGCGCATAAGTTAACTGTGAGAATAAATAACAAAAAAGATTAAAAAAAAAATTTACATTGACAACACTTAAATTAAAATTTAAAAGAAAAAAAAAATAGAAGTTGAATCACATTACAAGAAACTGTCAACATTATCTGTGACAAGAACCGCAGATCATAAACTGATTACTGAACGCATTATGACGTTGACAGTTTAACATAACACATCACATTTGACAAATAGAAGTGAATGACAGAAAACAAACAGTGGTTAACTGACTATATCTTTTAAATTTTAAATAGAAAATAAACGGAAAAGTAATATTTAGGTACCCTACTGTATAATTAATAGATATATTAGAAATTATATATAAGTGATAACTATAAAGCACAGTATAATGCGACCAAATCTAAATAGTGTAAACAAAATACCCTATTCGTCGTTATTCGATACAGATTTTTGTGGATACTTAGTGATAAGTTGTTTGAGCTCCGATGAAGTGGTGATCTTATTGCGGGTTTTATCCGGAAGGAGTACAACAATTACGCCGTCTGCAGACCAGCATTTTTTTATGCCGAAATGTTTGCGAGCAGCAGTAAACACTTCTTGTCGGGTTTTGGTCAGAAACTCCGTCAACGTTATTTTGGAGCCCTTTAATGCAGTTTTAGCCTTCCAGACATGAGTACGCAATTGAACATTAGAGAAACGTACACGAATAGGCCGGGCAGAAACATTCTTAATACCCAATCTATGGCAAGATTCAATTGCTGTAGGCCTAGCGTCGGACAACTTCATTTGGTCGGATAATATACCAAGGATCTTCTGCAGCACATCTTCATCTTTGTCCTCCTTGACACCATGGAATAGAAGAACTTTTCTACGGTACTGTGTCTCCATACGGTCTAGTCCAAGGGCAACAAGTTCCACTTGAGTTTTCAGAATGCCAAGTGATTTCCACACAAAGGTTTTAAAGGTGTAGAACTCTGCAGCCAATGCCTTAATGGTTAAGTTAGGAACTGTGGAACCTGGTTGTGTTAGATTTTTTTCAAATTCACCCATTCTAGTAGAGAACATAGAGGAGAGCTCATCCATACTTTTCAAGAGCTGTTCAACAGATGTTGCCATTGTGGAGAGAGTGTGTGGGAGAGTGCAGTCACAGTTAACTTAAGCACAGGTATTCAAAACTTAAAACATAAATATTAAATATTATTATAAATATATATTGTAGAGCTTATAAAAAACACGTCTATACACTTTACTCGCGTCTACCCGCCGAAAAAAACATATATATATATATATATATATAATTGTAGTGACACTACTTGCTGTGCCAGCGGTCGCGGGTTCGAGTCCCGCTGCGGGCATTCATTTGTGTGATGAGCACGAATGTTTGTACTCCAGTCATGGGCGTTTATATTTATAATATGTATGTATTTAAAGTTATGTATGTGTAGCGTATTAACTATCCGGTATTCATAACTCGAGCCTCGTAGCTTACCATGGAACTAGATGGTGCTGTGTGTTAATGTACCAACATATTTATATATGTATGTATAAATTTGCCCACAGTGTCTGAGGACGAGAGCGCGGCGGCCGTGCGCGCGCTGCCGCACCCCGCCGGCGTCAAGCTCACGCGCCCCGGGTACTACACCATACCATCGCTGGAGGAGATCGCCAGTGAGTTGTGACGGTTTTTTTACTGAATATATTATATACAGCCCCTTTTTTAACGTCCCACTGCTTTGCGTGGGTCTCCCTTCAATGATGTCCTCCTGACCGATTCCGGCCACGGCGGCCAATCTCATTGAGACTAGCCAACTGCGCAGGAGATATTATAGTGCACAAGTGTACGCGCAGACACAAGAGCACTCTCTATTCCTGTCACTCTCATACTCCGGTGGGACGACTATTCGACACGACCGGTGAGAGTGTCGGCGCAGGACCGACGGCTTTACGTGCTCTGCCTCGGCACGGGGGTGAAACACCGCCAACTTCCCAACTCCGGGCTGCTACTGAGGCTTACTAGACAGAAAGACTCAGTAACTAAACTTGGCCCGACCCGGGACCCAAACCCAGGACCTCCGGGTGTGCAGCCGTACATGCTAGCCACTACACCACTGAGGCAGTCATTGGGAATGAATGAATGAAAAAGATATGAGAGCCGGGATTCGAACCTGCTTCACATTTTCCAAACGAGCGCGTCACCTCTGGGCTACTACTGCTTTGACATTGACGATTTTGTATAGAATGTTTTAGACAGATTAAAAGAAGTAGATGTCAAATTTTAGTTTTTTTTTTAATTTCAAACAATCTGTAAATTCCTAATGTGATATATATTTTATCTTAAATATAGCTCTAAGAAGTTATTTATTGTTATAATAATGGTGATGTTGTGAATTACATTTATTATATATGATCAAACGAACTTCTCAAGTGAAGTTCGATCATTATTATATGAGTCGCTTCATTCGAAGATATAATATAACCAGGTAGTCCTTTTAACCTACAAGGTAGCTTTCGCACACATTTAAGAGATTTTTTAAAAAAGTCGATACATATATCGATTTTTAAATCAATTCATTACTCGTCAATGTCTACATCCCTACTACTCAGTGCCGTCATTCTTTTAGAGATTCATACCACCAATAAATACAAAACTAAGTTCGGGAACGGGTTGGGGGGGTCCTTATATCTTCGAATGAAGCGACTCATATAATAATGATCGAACTTCACTTGAGAAGTTCGTTTGATCATATATTATATTTCTTCGCTTCATTCTTCAGATATAATATAACCAGGTAGATGTTTAGAGAAGTTTTGTATTTATATCCATCAAATCAACCAGTATCAAGGGAGTAAATTTAAAATGTATTACCAACTATATTATATTAACTATATAATATAATAATGTGAAAAGTTTAAAAGATATATCAATACTAATATTATAAAGCTGAAGAGTTTGTTTGTTTGTTTGGTTGAACGCGCTAATCTCAGGAACTACTAATCCGATTTGAAAAATTCTTTTTGCATTAGGTAGCCCGTTAATTGAGGAAGGCTATAGGTTATATCATCCCGGAAAAATGTACGGTTCCCTTGGGATAAATTTATTTTTGTCTAGGGACGAACCCGAAGCGAAGCGAGGATGAGTCGCTAGTTATACATATATGCCGCACAATGTAAACATGTAAACACATGTTGTGGGTACCGCGGCAACCAGAATAAAGACCTTTCTGTAACAAGATTTTTCACAATAAAAGGTTTCCATATTAATTCAGACTTATTCACCTTCGTTATGAACGGATGCCAAGCCTAAAATGACAAAAAAGAATTTTCATATATAATATTTCGAAGATACTTTAGAATAATTGGAAAAAAAAAGAAAAGCATAAAAGTATTTAGTATTCTAGTTTATTGTGAAAGCATCAATAACTAGAGAGTACGGATCTTTTTTCTATTAAAATATAGCTCTGTTATTTGGCCCTAACCATAGAAGTAAACAAATTAATTTTAGATTTTCTTAATTGTATTAATATTCAATTAAGAGCTAAATTAGACAATTCACTTTTTTTTTTTCAGATTATTTCCAGCTTTAAAATTTTCTTTCGTGTTTTTAAGCCAAATATTTCTTTTTTGATTTTTAATATATTGTGACTTCACGAGCTTAGATCTTCTAACGAGGGACAAAGTTTTAACTTTGTTTCACAATAAACAGAATTTTATACCTTTTGTAAAACGATTATCTTTATATAATATATAATACTTATATTTTAATATAGATCCAGACACCTTTAGCGGCATAACGTGCATCAAATTTCAATTGCATATTACTTCAATTGATGAAATTTCCTGATAAAATATTTTTGCAAATGTAAAATATTTTTTGTTAAAAAATATTCATGGTTTTATGACATTTTTCGGTTCGCAAAGAAATGGTTGATTAATGAGCCAAACATGAATCAAAATTTTCAAAGTGACAAAATTTTCAAAGTGCAAAATCTTAAAAATGTAACAGTTTTAAAGAAACGTTTTGGCTTTCATTATAGTTATTTCTAATACAAAGAACACAGAGCCTGATGAATGAGTTCAACACTTTAGTAAATGTTCTATGGGCTACTGAAAGGCCGTAGGGTATATTACTAAATTCATATGTGATCAAATTGAATTCTCTTCTTCTCAATTTGAATTCGTCTTCAATTTGAATACTGCACATAGTGTTATTTACTGTACTCATGTTTGCTTTCTCAAAAATAGATAACAAATTTGAAGGTAGGTATATCAACTTGTGTTACTAGCGTTGTTGTAAACAACGAAAGAATTAAAATTAAATTAATAAATTTTTTTTTAGAATTAAAATTCTAGCAATATGGGAAAATTCTACCTAAATTACAAAGTTATATTACGTTTGTAATATTAAGTAAGCAATGGTGAGAGAGGCTGTTAGCGTGAAGTACAGACTTACTGGCGAGATGCAGACGGCCGCGGTTTGTTAGAGCGCGCAGCGCTGAACATTTGCCGAGCTGGCATCTGGCGGTTCAGAGGGCCTCTGCTCGGGCCTTTGCACCTCTCCTGCTGTTTTGCTGATAACACGGGGGTCTGTTCCAGTTTTCATGACAGGCCACGTATACGTTGCTAAGTTTATTAGTGAAAAACGTCAGCATTCCATATTAATCGTAACTTTTTAACTTAATTATCGTTTAATTTTATCATTTACAAGTACTACTGTTGATCAGCTTCTTGACAATCGTCAATGAGATTAGAGAGGTATTAGAAATTGCCTCATTATTTAATTTTTGTGCTAACAGAAGGTAAATTTAAATATATAAGTAGGTAAAAATAAAGGTACCTAATCTTTTAATAGATTATGTTTAACCTCTTTTATTATATTTAAGAATAGGCTAAAATTTGCGCCAAAGTACTGTGAATTTCCTCAACAAATGGATCATTTTCAGTCTCCTTTCATAGTGCTATGAGAACTTCTGTATCGAATACTGTACCAACATTGGGACCACCATTTTTGAAAAACGAATTTCTGCGCTAGGCATAAAAGTGTCCTGATCGGAATTTCGAATTGTCATTAATTTTAGCCTCATTAATGTTTTGATCTAGAATACGTCGCTCAGTAATGAAAATTACGATGGTTAGGTACCTTTGTGTTTAACATACAATTAACCGCCAGGTTAAAACTTATGTGGGTTATTGCAAAATAATAATGTGTCGTTATTACTTTTTGAACATGTTATAAAATTAATAAAGCCGTCGTGTTAACTCACGGTTAACCGCCAGGCAAAAACGTTCGAAATAAACATTACAATATAAGGTATAAATTATATATTTTATAATTTTCAATTTTATACGGCCATCGTGTTAACGCACGGTTAACCGCCAGGCGAAAATGTTCAAAATGAACATATTACCATATAAGGTACAAATTATATATTTGATAATTTTCAATTTCATACGGCCATCGTGTTAACGCACGGTTAACCGCCAGGCGAAATGTTCAAAATGAACATATTACCATATAAGGTATAAATTATATATTTGATAATTTTCAATTTTATACGGCCATCGTGTTAACGCACGGTTAACCGCCAGGCGAAAATGTTCAAAATGAACATATTACCATATAAGGTATAAATTATATATTTGATAATTTTCAATTTTATACGGCCATCGTGTTAACGCACGGTTAACCGCCAGGCGAAAATGTTCAAAATGAACATATTACCATATAAGGTACAAATTATATATTTGATAATTTTCAATTTCATACGGCCATCGTGTTAACGCACGGTTAACCGCCAGGCGAAATGTTCAAAATGAACATATTACCATATAAGGTATAAATTATATATTTGATAATTTTCAATTTCATACGGCCATCGTGTTAACGCACGGTTAACCGCCAGGCGAAAATGTTCAAAATGAACATATTACCATATAAGGTATATATTATATATTTCATAATTTTCAATTTTATACGGCCATCGTGTTAACGCACGGTTAACCGCCAGGCGAAAATGTTCAAAATGAACATATTACCATATAAGGTATAAATTATATATTTGATAATTTTCAATTCTATACGGCCGTCGTCCAGGTAATTGAAATATACTTATATAAGGTGCTCAATAAGAGTGCACTATTTCATTTAAAAATAAAAACACGAAGTTTTCGATGACTTTTTGACAAAGATGTAGCTGTATCTCACCGATGGCGCGTGGGCTATCGACCTTGAGCTCAGGAATTATTTCTGGTTTCTTTTTAATAATCTAGGTAACAGCTGTCAAATTTCAAAGTTGTCACATGCACGAAACGATTAACGAAATGACGCAAAGTTTAAATAGTGCCTTCTTATTGAGACACCCATTATTTATTATTATCTTAATAGAAATTTTGTTTTAAGGTTATATCATTCTATGTGGCCCTCGTGATAACTTTCAGTTAGCCGCCGGGCTTTAAAATAGGATTATAAATTTATATCTAATATTTAAGAATATATAATATCAGAATTTATACCCTAAAATAAACATTTCCCATATAGTTTAATTGTTCATTAAACAAAATTACACAAACAAAACTATTTTCATCTATAGTAATCGAGTGATTATAGAATTTCGCGAATAATTTCAAAGTACGTTTTAATACATAAACGACTGGTCGTCTTCCTTATAGTATCAACAGAGACGCCTCGTCCAGCAAGTGTGGACGTCGCGGAACGTCGCGTGCTGGTGTGCTAGATGACGTCACGTCTACACCACTCTATTAATACCTGCTTTATCCGCCTAATTATGGACGCCTTACAGTTATTAAGAGGTTAAGTATATTAGGAGGACGGTCATGTTGTGGAACAAACATATCATATCTTCAAGTCATATTGCAGAATATATGCAGAATCGAGATAAATTATCTCGAAAATACTGCAAAATTAGTGTTGGTTAATCTCGACCGACTACCTACGTCTTTATAATATTTTAGATTAGTATATTAATTCCAATATATATAATATATCATATTTTCGTATTTTGTCAATAAAAGGCTTTGTACGCGTTGGGCTGTATATAAAACTAAGAAAATTACAAATTTATTCGTAATTTTTCTCTCCTTATATTCCTTATAAGGATACCAATCAGATAAATTGTGGATCCCATCTACTATGAAACAGTGGAAAGTTGGGTTTTAATTTAAATATTTTTAAAATACTTTTAACACGTTTATCAGATCCAATATTGCTACTTAACAGAAGAGATAATGTGGATCTCTGGCTGTGAAGAATTCCATGCCTATAGTTCCTTTATTATACTGATTACTTAAAAGCATAAAATATTCGTTACAAAGCTATGAATAATATGGTAATTATTACCATTGCAATTCTGCAACCACTGTTTAATAAAATATGACGACAAAATGTGGGTAATCGTAAATAGATAATATGTACATACCAAAGGGATTCTAATGATGATTTAATTTGAATCCGACGACGTTTAAACAATTATTGTTCCTTAAGTTTTTTGAATTCCCGTTTGTATTAGTTAATATCTTCTTGAACATTTTCACTTTTCTTTGTAATTTTTTACCCGAAGAGTGTACGTGTGCTTTCTACCTCGCACGAAAAAAGAATGACGGCACTGAGTAGTAGGGATGTAGACATTGACGAGTAATGAATTGATTTAAAAATCGATATATGTATCGACTTTTTTAAAAAATCTCTTAAATGTGTGCGAAAGCTACCTTGTAGGTTAAAAGGACTACCTGGTTATATTATATCTGAAGAATGAAGCGAAGAAATATAATTATAATAATACTTTCTTAGATTTACGCGAATATTTGACATTTATTAGACAGTAGGCAGTGGTAGCCCAGTGGTAACGCGCTCGCTTGGGAAACCGAGTGAAGTGGGTTCAAATCCCGGGTCTTGCACCTCTGATATTTTCATGTGCGAATCATTTCTAACACGATTACCACTTGCCTTACGGTGAAGGAAAACATCGTGAGGAAACCTGCATGTCTGAGAGAAACTAGCAAGTTTTCAAAAAACATGCTCAGTCCGCCCGCACTTGGCCAGCGTGGTGGACTATGGCCTGATCCCCCTCGTATTGAAAGGAGGCCCACCCCCAGCAGTGGGACGTTAAAAAGAGCTGAACAGATACAATACATTTGACATTTTAAATAAAGCTATTTTTTGGGATTATATCGCGGATTTATTTAGATTTTTGGGGTCCGACGTTTCGAATGCTTTATTTATTATTATAATATTATTATTTTCAGACTACCTACGTCCAGACGGGACCTGCGTCGTGCCTCATCTCACGATCGGCCGCAAGAACTACGGCAACGTGTTCTTTGACTGCGAGATTGACGTCGCTGGGATGGACTTGGATTCTTTGGGTGAGTTTAATAATAACTTATTTATATCTATACTTAATATTATAAATGTCAATGTTTTTGTTTGTTTGTTTGATCGTCTTTCTTTCACGTCGAAACAGAGTGAAGGATTGGCGTGATTCTTTGTGTGGAGATAGTTGGAGGGATGGAGATTGACATAGGTTAATTGTTACCACGGAAGATTATCTCACTCCCACGGGAAAAATAAAATAAATAAAATAATAAATAGATAAATATGTTGGGACATTAAACACACAGCACCATCTAGTTTCATGGTAAGCTACGAAGCTTGTTTTATGGATACCAGATAGTTGATACACTACACGTATATACTAACTTTAAACACATACATATTATAAATATAAACACCCACGACTGGAGTACCTACAAACATTCGTGCTTATCACACAAATGAATGCCCCCAGCGGGACTCGAACCCGCGACCGCTGGCAGAGCAAGTAGGGTCACTACAAACAGCTAAACGTGTCTTCATCATACGCACACTCTTTTATTTGTTTTTGAAGTAAAACTTGTTTACGCACACTTGACTTGGACGGTAAGCTGGTGAATGCGTTACGGAAACGTGTACGTACGTCCGTTGTCATGGTAACCGTTGTTGTTGTCCGACAAATGATATATAATATTATATTCTTTCCTTATATGATATTCTATAGATATATGATTGTAATATGCCTAATATGCGTTATTTTTAGTATCTCACCTATCCTAATTATTTTAAACATAAATTGAATTTCACAAAGGGTACTGATAACCTACAGAAGTTTTATTTCTTGCGCGTGTACACATCCATACACGCACTATTTAATTTTGTTATTTTTATATATATATTTCTCCATTTCCAGTGCACTTCCTGAACAAAGAAGTGATAATCTACCCGGACGACGAGAACAAGCCGCCGGTGGGCGCCGGCCTCAACCGCCGCGCCGTGGTCACGCTGGAGCGCGTGTGGCCGCGCGACAAGACCGAGCGCCGCCCCGTCACCGAGCCGGACAGGTGGGCTTGTTACCGAGTAATTAGATGATGTACATTCAAATTCAAAATATTTTATTCAGCATTAAATTTTTACAATTTTTTACTGAACGTCATGAGTCTACTACCGGTTCGGAAAGAAGCCTCAGACCTGAGAAGAACTGATGAAAGAAACTCAGCGGGACTCACATTGTTTCGTTATATTCATTCATTTATAAAGATTATGGGGGCTGTTTTTCTCATAATTTGAACCCCTCCCTCCCCCTTGGTGAGGTTTAGTGAGATTTTGTTAGACCCCCTCCTATTCACGTGAGATTTACGCTACAGTTGCTAACCTCCTGAAATCTGGTCCGAAAGTCAGTGAATTTATAATTAAATACACTTTGACACACAATTATAATAATTGCTGTCCCACTGCTGAGCACAGCCTCCCTTCATAAAACTTGCTAGGTTCTCTCAGACATGCAGGTTTCCTCGCGATGTTTTCCTTCACCGTAAGGCAAGTGGTAATCGTGTTGGAAATGGTTCGCACATGGAAATATCAGAGGTGCGAGACTCGGGATTTGAACCCGCTCCACTCGGTTTCCCAAGTGCAAGCACGTTACCACTGGGCTACTATTGCCTAAATATAATAATTATCACTCCATATACTAAATATCCGACCTAAAAATCCGACCAACCGCTTTAGTGTCAAGGAATAACAGACACACATACATACTTTCGCATATATATTAGTTGGAATAATTTGAAAGAAGATAATAAATTATATTTAAAAGTACAGTAGAAACTCGATTAACCGGACTGTCCGTAGGCATTCGGATAATCGAATTCCGGATAATCGAATGTATGAAGAAAAGCTGATTTTTTCCTGAAACAATTGCTGACTAACAAAAACTACTTTTTATCCCGGAAAAATGTACGGTTCCCGTGGGATATATTTGTTTTAGTTTGTTTAGAGGCGAACCCGAGCGAAGCTAGGATGAGCCGCTAGTGCTTTAGCGCTTGCATAAATTCAATTTGTAGGTATATAATTGGTCGCGGTTGGTAGTCCGGATAATCGCGGTCCGTATAACTGAGGGCCGGATAATCGAGTTTCTACTGTATATAAAAGGCAAAAGTGATTGACTGGTGTATTAACGAATAGGCCAAACACTTAAGGCTAGAAAATTGAAATTTCGCACACACATTCCTCATATGACGAAGGCATCCACTAAGGAGGGATTTTTCAAAATTCAACCCCCAAGGGAGCGAAATAGGGGATAAAAGTTTGTATGAAACATTTTATTATTTGGACATATTTGTAAAAAATTTCGTATTTTTCGTAGTTTTATCGCGAGCGAAGGCGCGGATTCTGTTAGTTTAAAATAAAAATACAAATTTAAAAAATAATAAATCAATTAAAAATTTTCCTAACAATACAATATTATTTTTTAGATTGTTGAAAATGGACTACGAGGGCAAATTGCGTCGTATCTGCGACAAGTATGACACCAAGTTCATCGAGTACCGTCCGCAGACCGGCAGCTGGGTGTTCAGGGTGCGTGGGTTCTATTTTCTATAATAAATAAAATTGAAGTGTCTGTGTGTAATGTCAAAATAACAGCTTTATACTAAATGCATATGAAAGTATATGCGGTATTTATAAGAACAATAATTTTAAATTTTTATTTGTAAACAGTAAATTATTTACAATAAATACCCCAAACTACAAAAAGTATAATGTTTTTTTTTAATTTTAATTATTATTTTCAATGTATATAACAAACATCACATTTTTTTTGAGAACTTATTTATAGATATATGTAAAAATTGTGGGAAGTACGGGAAATTTTCTCGTGGATTTGAAAGCTTGAGCTAAAAATCGATTAGCTACGGGAAAGCTTCCCTAGAGATACCCGTAGATCGGGCGATTCGTTGCGTCCATTTTTTTTAATTATTTGTCTATATCTTATACTAGCGACACCCTCGCTTCGCTCGGGTTCGCCCTTAAGTTTCTTCCTCACCCCATATAAACTTTCATCCCCATTTTTACTCCCTTAAGGGATGATTTCCTGGATAAAAACTATCCTTTGTCCTCACCAGGGTCTCAAACTATCTTCATACCAAATTTCATCTAAATTAATTCAGTAGTTTCGTAGCCTATTCGGCACAAACAAACAAACAAACAAAAATCTTTCCTCTTTTTAATATTAGTATAGACTCATAATGTAAATGTGTTTGCAAACAGGTGGAGCATTTCAGTAAATATGGACTGTCGGATTCTGATGAGGAAGATGACACGCCAGACGTGCTGAAGAGGCAGATTGTAAATCAAAGTCTGCAGAAGTCGGCTGCACCGGGTATGTTTTTTTTTAAATTTTATAATATAATTATTATTATATATACAGAGTCATTTTTAATTTACTGAAGGCCTTTTGGGAATATACTATTTACATCATAAAAACAACATCTTTAAGAAAAAAAAAATATTTCTTAAATTTTTATTTACATATACAAAAATAAAAATATTTTTATTGCACCTTCTAAACGGTGATATTCCTAGTATCTGGTCAAGTGTAAATGAGTAAGCGCCGCCTCCTGCATCCCCTCCCCCTCCCCCACCCCTCCCACTCTACCGGCCACGCGCTTTCTTTTGCTAATGCTGGACTATTACCGTTTAGAAGGTGCAAAAAAATTTTTTTATTTATGTAAAAAAGAAATATTTCTTTTTGTTACAGATGTTGTTCTGATGTAAATAGTATATTCCCAAAAGGTCTTCAGTAAATTAAAAATTACCTTGTATATGTATACTATTTTAAATAAAACTATCTTTTCGGATATTTTCGCGTATTTATTTTGATTTTTGGTTCTCGACGTTTCGACCGTGACCATGATCGTTGTAAAGCATTCGAAACGTCGGGATAAGTAATGATAGATTAATAAGAGTTTTTATTTAAAATGTCAAATGTTCGCATAAATCTAAGAAAGTATTATATATGTATACTAGTTTTTGCATGTGGGTTTGCTTATGTTGAAAGTATGTTGGTAAAAGTCTATGACGTCGTCTCAATGCTTATTTGTCCAAACGATTAATTTACTGAAAGAGTTTTTAATACAGAATTATTTAATTTTAAATGTCAATTCTATTGGTATTTAATACACATTTTATTTTTAAAAAAGCCAGAATAATGTATTTTATCTGTGTTTTGTTTTAGTACAAAAACCCCTAATTCCGACGCCAACATCAACCCCTCTGGGGAATTTGTCAGGAGTCGCAGTCAATGGTTCTGGACCTATGCTGGGGGGTCTCGGGGGTCTTGGAGGTCTAGGGGGTGTTGGAGGTCTGGGGGGTCTCGGTGGTGTCGGGGGGTCGCCATGCGGAGAGCTGTTCAACATGCAACAAAGCTCATTGAATCTCCTAAGCGGATCTAAAGGTAATAGAAATGTTATATATGTTTTAACGTTTAGTATAGATTTCTCAGAGATGAAATATTTTCCCGCAGTAAAAAGTATCCTATATGTTGACCCGGATAACCGTCATCATATCGAATTTCATCAAAATCGTGATGCAGTAACAAACAGACAGACAGAAATTCTAAAATACCATAGTTCGGCCTCTGTATCAATAATAAAGTCTATTTCAATAAGATTTTCTAAAAAATATTTAATGTACAGATTCGGCTTAGTTATCATAATTTTATTACATGTATAGAAGATAGTTTAAACACGAAAAACAGGCGCGAAATGGTCGAGTTGCGGAAACCAGCCTAAACATACCATACCAAGGTAGTTTAAGTTATTTGTTTCAATGAAAAAACATTTATTATCGATTTTGTTGTTGTAATATGATCATGTACAGATTACAGACAGACATTTTGTATTTGTTGACACACTTTATTATTATTAGTTTTGTTTTTAAATATGTTTTGTTTTTAGAAGTGGGTTTTAATCCACTTCTAATTGGATAGTTAACCAATAATTAAAATAAATTAATCCAAAGCAACAATTAAAAAAAAAAACTTATATGAGCTATGAAAACCTGATTAAATTTCAAATAACTACACACACACACACACACGCATACATACATATATATATATATATATATATATATATACATATATATATATATATATATATATATATATATATATATATATATATATCAGTGGCGAAGGGTGAAATTTTAGCAGAGGTAAGCCGTTCCAAAAAAATAAACAGACAAAAATCATTGATACACTATTTTTATATATCAATGCAAAAAAAAGACATGTAATTGTGAAGATATTTTTCTTTTTTTTATAAGGCTATTGTGTTTTTAAATACATGTAAAATATTCAAGCAAAATACATTTAACATTTAATATAATAATAAAACCTCATAAAATATTAATAACGCCATCTATGAAAAATCATTACGCATCACTTAGTACGAGTATTCGTAAGTGAAAATACGGGAATTTGATTTTATTTTTCTTTATTAAAAGTGTATTACATCCTATATTTTTTGGGATTCAAATATTATTATTTTTTTTTTGTTAATTTTACATAAATATGTTTGATCAATATAATATTTAATATAAATACCGCCATCTTCTTAAATCTCATTAAACTACTTCGTCTTTCTTAGTGATGAAATTGATCTATTGTTTTATTGTATTTTATTTATCAAGCCAAATTGGACGAAAATTATGAAATAATACACAAAAATGAACAATGAGAAGCGCAGGCGTAATATCCTATAGCGATACGTCCGTTTTTAAAATGTCTAAATAACCTATTTAGTATTTAGCTTAATTCGTCAAATTATATTGTTAATTAATGTAACATTTAAAATAACATATTGTTTTTCTCTCTAAACTTAAATAGAATCAGAATATAATAAACATGGAAAACTAAATATTATTTTAATTTAGCACATTCACATATTTTAGCATATCTTTAATAAAAAGTTTTATGAAAATATATAGGTAACTCATTTCATGTAATAATTAAATCATATTTCAATCAAATAAGTATCTTGATGACATGCTTTTTAATTATTGAACAACTAAGTTTATAAAACTAAAGTCAATATTGTGCAAATGAATGCCATAATGGCTAATCGAACTCACCGAAATTAACAAATATGTGAAACACTCACTTTCCACAAACAAACAGCGCAAAATGTCTATATATTACACTAAAATCAAGTTAAAACTCAATAAAACAAAAAAATTCTTAAGCAATGCACTAGTAGACAATAACAATCCGCCGTATTATAAAATTTATATTAAATCTGAAATCATTCAAATAATAACATTGCTCGTCTGACGCTTCGCTTGTCAAATTAGGGACGTTTTGTAATTTTTGACCAATCACAGGCAGGATAAGACGTAAGGAAGCAGCTTTTCGAGCAACAAAAATTTGATAAGTGCGCATGCGTAAAATACTAAAAATGAATGAAATCACGTGACAATGTTCAATCCAAAACATTGAATGAAATACAATTTTGTATGAACGCGGTAAGCTAAAATACAACGTCTTATCGTCGCATTTCTTTGAAGAAACGCGTAAGCAGTTTGGAGCGCAAAAATGTATTTTGCATTGCTTGTGATTCTTTGCGTTATATTATTTTCAGAAATTAATGTAGTGATAATAAATAGATTGTTTATTAACTAATTATGTTAATTCAAAAAATAAATATTTATAATGAATGAAGGATTATTAGATTTCTAAAAGGTAAGACGGTGGGAATCGTCTTGTATGGACCCTTCGCCACTGATATATATACAGTAGCGCTCAAAAGTATTTTGACAACATAAAATTCATTATTATTCCTCTTAAAATAAAACACTATCGGACAGTGTCTTGAGTATAGTGGAGAGCATTATAACTACGATCATTTGAACGTCATGTTACGACTTGTATCGACTTGTCACTTTGTGCTGCCTGACGAATGTGACTTTCAGCGAGCTCAAAAGTATTTTGACACACAGTTTGCTCCGTAAATTCGTGGATGTTACTTGCTTCTTTCTTCTGATTTCTACTGATATTTACTTACAGTAATTATTTCAATATGCCGAAATGTAAAGAATATTCCAGTGATTTTAGAAAAGCCGTGATAAATGCGCTAAAGCAAGGATTGAAACAAATCGAAGTTGCTCGTATTTTCAAAGTGTCTCGTCAGCTCGTTAGTGCATGGAATAAATTGTATAATAAACGAAAGATTGTCGAAAATAAGCCTCGCAATGGACGTCCAAAAAAAACGTCTCCTAAAGTCGATCGTATCATAAAAAAGTTATCAACAAATGATGTTCGCAAGTCGGCTGTAATGATACAAAGAGAATTAAAGGAAAAATATCACGTCGACATTCACGTTTCCACTGTCAAACGACGCTTGAAACTCTTTGGATTACATGGACGAAGACCGACGAAAAAGCTTTTAGTATCTACGAAAAACCGGAAGGCCTGACTTGCGTTTGCAAAACGGCACATATCATGGTCAAGTTCAGACTGGTCTAAAATTTTGTGGAGTGACGAAAGCAAATTTAGTTTAATGTCATGACATGACAAGACTTGTCACGACATGACAAGACATTAAATTAAATTTGCTTTCGTCACTCCACAAAATTTTAGACCAGTCTGAACTTGACCATGATATGTGCTGTTTTTTTTTTTTTTATGTTGGTACATTAACACACAGCACCATCTAGTTCCCATGGTAAGCTACGAGGCCTGTGTTATGGATACCAGACAGTTGATACACTACACATATATAACTTTAAATACATACATATAATAAAATATATAAACACCCATGACTGGAGTATAAACATTCGTGCTCACACACAAATGAATCCAGCGGGACTCGAACCCGCGAACGCTGTCACAGCAAGTAGGGTCATTACAAAACTCAAACATGTCGTCAAAGTCGAATATGGCGAAAGTCCATTTTAATTTATTTAAAAAATATAATTATATTTCTTATTTCAGCATTCGGGGTGAAGAGTCCGACGAGCGAGCTGGCGCGCCTCGAGCACCGGCAGAGCCACCACGTGCAGGTGATGAAGGCGTCCCTCTACAACGACACCGGTGGGTATCCCGCGGGATTAGTTTTTTTTTGGGTTTAGCTTATATATATCATTGATTTTGGCCTGTGCTTAAAACTTCAAATGGTAGCTATGAGAGGTCATCTAACCAAATTCAATAAACTTCTTTATTTCCAAATTTGAATGTGAGATTATAATCTAAATTTAAAAAATAAGGTACAAACAAAACATTGTAGTGTTCGTAGACTCACTTAATAAAAAAAATTTATATATAGAGAAATAAATCCACCAATAAAAACAAAATAATCATTTATTTTATCATTATAGAATTAAACTAGCGACTCACCCTCGCTCGGGTTCATCCCTAGATTGGTTCCCCATACAAACTTTCATCCCCATTTTCACCTCCTTAAGGGATTATTTCCGGGATAAAAAGTATCCTATGTATTTCCCAAGGTCTCAAACTATCTTCTTACCAAATTTCATCTAAATCGGTTCAGTAGATCCAGAGATTACCCCCTACAACCTCACAAACTTACAAACTTTACCTCTTTATAATATTAGTATAGATAAAAAAATATGTACGAACAGAAATGGATGACGACGTATCGGTGTCGACGGGCGACCAGCTCGTGCCCCGCGCGAGTCTCGCAGCCCCCCTACCGCCGGAGACTACGCCCCCGGGGAGGGAGGACCTGGAGATGGTGCCCGTGACGCAGACTGAAGGTGATTGTCTTATTTGTACAAGCCATCAAAAAAGTACTAGATACAAAATCCCAAGCAAAAGTTCTCTTAAAACTGTCACCGTTTGGGTTGGGGTAATTATTTTAGTTGAAATAAATATACGACAATGTAAATTGAACCTCAAATGTAATGCTTAAAGTAAAAAATATAATTAAAAGAGTTCAAATGTTCAAATGAGCGGTCATTCGGTGATGTTATTTTTGAATTTATATTTCTTTTGGCACGTTTAGAATAAAATATGAGAGTAAAGTTGTTACGATGCGCGCGCACACCGACAGCCAAAAAGCGACATGATGAAGTTAGCTGCATCCCTTTTACAAACAGAGAGTTGTGATATACGGGATGAAATCTTTAGCTATTTCTGTTCTGTTACGACAAAGAAGTATGTACTTTTTAGCGCATATATGTTCTTTACACATATGCTCTAAAAAGTTTGTTCTGTTTTTTTTTTATTTTTTTATTGAATTTTGTGAATTTAATTAATTTTTATTGAAATATTAAAATAAAAGATCACTCATATTATTATTATTACTCTAGATGGCGATATAAGTGAAGGTTTTATTATTTTAATACGATACATATGTTTTTCAGAAGCGATAATGCGTCCGCTATACATCCAGCCGCACACTGTCGTACTGCAGTTTCATAAGAAAGTGCCGCCATTCAAACAAACCATAGCAGGTGGGCATATTTATAATTAGCGAATCATTCGTCTCTAGTGTAAAATAATACAAATCTATCCCACGGGAACCGTATATTTTTCCGGGATAAAAAGTATTGTATGTGTTATTCCAGATCCAACCAATCTATCTCTGTGCCAAATTTCATCCAGATCCGTTCAGCCGTTCTGACGTGATTGAATAACAAACATCTATTCAAAATTTCGCATTTATAATAGCAGCGTTTTACCTGAAATAAAACGCTTATTAAAATACTTACCTAACTGGAAGCTTTATATTGAGAGAGCATTTCCGTTTCCGTCGTTAAAGTACCAGTTGTCGTACTTTTATTCACTAAAACCGGCAGTAGGTGGCGCCACCTGGCGGTCGCGCGCCCTTTGAGGTTTTCTTGTAAAATCGAGCGCCATTTAAAATTATTGGCTCAATATCCACCAGGCAGAAATTAAAGTGAAAGCTTCCAGTTAGGTAAGTATTTTAATAAGCGTTTTATTTCAGGTAAAACGCTGCTATTAAACAACTTGACCGTAACTGGAAGCTTTATATTGAGAGTCTGTTTGTTTTCGCCTGGTGGCGCAACCTACTGTAAATTAAGGCTTATTTAAATTAAAACGCCAATGTGAATGTAATAGAAGTAATTTTAATCAAAAATCAAAATTTACCATAGTATATAAGTATTATTAGATATAATAATCTACATTCTATATGAAAAAGATTCTAAATTTTTAATTTATCGGTGAAAATAATTGCGTTACATTTCCGGTTTCAATGTTTCTTAATACTTCACGTTCATAATATTTATGAAATGTGTTAGCTGATCGCCAATTGCCTCTAGCTAGGATGTCGTCAACAGAAGCATTTTCCAACCAACTCTTAGAGGCGACTGCTGACCGAACACTTCCTGGTGTAGACGTGATACCAGCATCTCGGAGTATAGTTTTTACCCAGCCTGCTATTACAGTGCGTGAGGCAGGTCTAGCCACTCCTCTTACTGTAATAAAAAGATTAAATGGTTTTGCAGAATCGCGTCTTTCATTTAATACTGTTATGGTTTTATTTATCCAAAAAACAAGATTCAGATTGCAGTTACGAGGATTCAATAGAAACCTCCAACTAGACTGCCTATAGTTACTACTATCTGTTTTTGAACCGAATTCAGGAATTAATGTAATACTGTCATTACTTCTTATGAGGTGATCGGGATCAGTTCTTAGCAATGTAAGGTCATGTATTCGTCGCCCAGAGCATAATAATAACAAAATAGCTGTATGACGCGATATTTGGAATATGTTATTTAAATCTACTGTGTAACTTGCTAAAAATGATTGTAATTTATCTATATCCCAAATAGGTGCTTTATTATGTTTCGGATTTTTTAAAGCAATTGATTTCAATAAATGTTTTACTAGCACGTGTGAACTTAACTTACTTGATGTTTCAGAGTTACATAATGTAGATACTACCGATTTGTGTAGGAGTATAGTATTGTAAGATAATTTATAAATTAAATATAAATCTGATAGGAATTGTGCTAACTGGGATCCTTTGGGATTTTTTGGATTAACGTTATTTTCTTTAGACCATGATACCCAACGGTTCCAAGCTACTTCGTATGTTTTCAGAGTTGATTTACGAAAAGAATTTTTAAGTAATGATAATTGTTCAGTATTCCATGATTCTATGGCATCAGTCCACCCCCACATTTCCAAACTTCCAGAAGAATGTGTTGAAGCTGTGGTGGTGGGAGTCCCGTTGACGTATCTATTAGATGTTTGTGTAAATTGGTTAACGTGAACGGTGCTTCGAGTGCTCGAGCTTTGACGTCTGCTCGCCAGAATACTTTCTCCCAACGGGGGACAACTATTAGAAAAACTTCTATTGACCGATTCAAATGAGCCAGTACTCTGGGGACTAGAAATGGTGGTGGAAACACCCATGCCAACGGGTAGTTCCATGGAATACTGAACGCGTCGTGAAATAAAGCTTGATGGTCTCTCAAATCTAGGGATACATAATTGTATACTACATGAGCAGTTTTTGAGGCAAATAAATCTATTACCGGGATTCCCCACTTCGCAAACACCATTTCCACACAGGCCGGTAGTAGGTGCTACTCGGAAAGCTGACGATGACGCGATAGTTGATCGGCTTGATTGTACTTGCCTGGAATATGGTGTATTGTGAAATGTATTTGATATTGATCTAATAATGCCATAATCTGATAGGTTATGTTCAAAAGGTATTTGGATTTCGTACCTCCTTCTTTCCGTAACTGAGCGACTGCTGTCTTGTTGTCGCATTGTATTAGGACTGAGCTGCCCTGCAAGGAATGAGCCTGATTCTGAAGAGCATGTAGTATGGCTAGCAACTCTTTCTGGTTCGAATGAAGATGTTTTTCCTCTACGGACCAGTTGCCCCAGAAAGCTTGATTGTTCATTTGTGCTCCCTATGCCACGTCTGATGCATCGGTTACTAGAAAGTTCACTGGAGGGGAATAATGTAATGGTGTTGTTAACTGGCAGTTTTGAATCCACCAGCTCAGTTCGCTGCACACACCCTGTGGTAGAGGGTACGCTTTGGATGAATGTTTTAGTATTCTGTTTAGTAACATTAACATTTGTCGATGTTTGAGTCGACCCCGTGGAACTACAAAACTGGCAAAATTTAGGAGCCCTACTATTCTTTGTAATTCTTTTAGTGTCGCTTTCCCTAACCCTAGCATCAGATTTAGTTTTTCTTTTATGATTTTTACCTTTTCGTTTGGCAAAGCTTTTAGATTCATCCAGGGTTTCCAAATTATTCCTAAGTAATTTATACTCTTCTGAGGGACTAGTATTGATTTTTCCATGTTTATGTGCCACCCTAATTTTTGTAATAATTGTATTGTGAGTTTGACATGATTTAAAAGCGTTTGAGCGTTTTGATGTACTATTAGATAATCGTCCAAATAGACTACTATTCTGACATGCCATCGTTCTCTCATTGTTTGAGCTATCCAATTCGTTAAAATCGAAAACGTTTTCGGAGCTGTGCTCAGACCGAATGGGAGGCAAGTCATCTCCAATAATTCTTGATTGTAAATGAGGCGTAGAAAACGCCTTTGAGACTCTGCTATTTTTAGATGAAAGTATGCCTGAGATAAATCTATTTTGCACATCCAGTCCCTCGGTTGAAGAAAATTTGGTATTTTGTGCATGTTTATTAAGTGAAACGGTTTGGCCAGTACATATTCGTTGAGCGCTTTGAGGTTGAAGATGGGCCTGGTTGTTCCGTTGGGTTTGGGTACCAGAAACAGGGGGGAAATGAAACTGGGTGTGTATGGTGCTGCCACCAGAATGCCCTGAGATTTCATTTCTTGCACTATTACAGACATTTCCTCTGAGACCGGAGTTTGAAATGGTCCTTTCATTATGTTTGGATAAATAAGAGGTGGTTTTTGAAAAAAGGGTATGCGATACCCTCGAATCAATTTTAGAATTACTTTCGGTGCTCCCATTTTCAAACATTCTTTATGATAAAGCGCTAACTGACCTGCTTGAAATTGTTTCATGTCATTGTTTTTTATTGTAATTATGTCCGCCTCTGGTAATTCTTCGAGAATTTCCACGGCCTCTAATACTTCCACGATCGGGCCGCGAGCCTCTGTTTTGAAATGACCCTCTATATTGGTTGACATTCATAGGGTATTGAGGAAGTTGTTTATTATAACAAATTTCACCCCGCGAGGGTGGATTGTTACAACCATGCAAGTGCATAGTAGTTTGATTATTTTGTTCACAGCAATTACACTGAGCTCCACGCGATGGAACTATAGATTTTCGTATATTCTGCCCCCGCGAGGGGCGATGATTCATTTGAGTTACCCTTGCTTGCGAAGGTATACTATTTTTTGTAGGCCAAAAAACTTTGCGGACCCCACCAGATTTTTCTATGGCTAAAGAAAATGCTTCGGAATCAAATAAATGCGTTGTTGATGGTGGAATTTTATTCAGAGATGTTTTTACTAAAGAGTCGCGAACCTGGCTTGTGATTGTCTCACGACGCATCTCAATACTTTCAGCCCTGTGGCCACATACTAATTGTAAAAGGTCGGATGAAATTTTAAACAAGTCTCCTTTTAAAAATAATTCATCCACCTTGTCACCTAAATTATCGACATTAATCGAATCAGTATTTTTTGCCCAAAAGATAAGATTTCGAATGCCTTCTTGTAGTGAAATTTTTTGTTTTAGTATGCAATATGTTATAGCAGCATAAGCTTTATCGGCATACGCAAGATGACGTGAATTGTCAAACATTTTAACTTCATCATTTGTTTCCAGGTCTGTGAAGCCTGGAGTATGATTATAGAGCTTTTGTGTTTCAGCGTATCTTACATCAGACCATGAGGTGCTACCAAATCTTTGGACATCCGACAACATTTTTAAATAACTGTCGGAGGTCTTAGGAATAGAAGGTTCCTTTAATTTAGTTTCTATTTCAAAAGAAAAGCTATTCTCATCTTGGTCATGCTCAAGACCGAGTTGCTCGCATAGCTCTTCTTGGTCTGGATAAATTGACACACTATTTGGCCATGTTTTATCATTATTATTCAAAGTAACAATTTGTCTTAGCTCACCCATTTCCTTCAATAGCTTGTCCATCCGAGGGTCTGAACGTTTAGCTCGCTTGCTTTTCTTATACTTACGCCCAGCGTTGCCAATTTGTGGGGAATTCCCCAAACTGCGGGGAATCTGAAGTCGATTGGGGATTTGTTGGGGATTGGCATAATGTGGGGAAAATGCGGGGATTTTGAACATCGATAGTCCGACCGGGTCCGAACACTTAAGCATTAAATTACTAATAAAAATCGTACACAGTTTTCACGTCTGAACCAATTTAGCTTTTAACTTAAGCTGTACTAAGTGTTAAAACTACGCAAATTTTCTTAGTCACGAATTTCTTCACTAGTAACAATTAATAACTTAAATGACTCCTAGCAAGTTCTCCTAATTTAAACTTCTATATATTACAATAATAATAATTTTGAAGTTATATTTATATATTTTTTTTTATTTATAAATGGAACTAAATCACAGTCTAATCTTGTTTATTCATAATTCAAAAATATAATTTAAAAAAACAAGTTGATATTTACAAAATATAGTCAAAGTTTTGTTAGAAATCATAAAAAAAATGTCAAAAATGATAATTTTTTTTAAGCTATGCTAAATCTTTGTTGACAATTTATTCAAATTTTTAACACTACCTTTAATCTTCTGTGCATCCATAAAATGGCATAATATATAAAAAATTTAAATCGATCAAAAATGAATAAAATATTGATAAATTCGAAAAATTAAAAACTTAAATAGATTCTACGGGAAAAAATCCAAAAAATAGGGTTAAAATATACCATCCTCTACCTCCCGAGACCATGAAACATAAATTTCTCGGAAACGGCTAATTATTTCAATTTCAAAAAAAAATTGCTTATTATATGTATTTCGAAAATTATATTCCCCTAGTTTCACTAAAACCAAAAGATGATTGCAGAAATAAAAAATAAAAAACGAAGAAATAATTAAAAACCGAGATTTCTGCCAATATCTCGAAAACTTTGAAGTTATTGTAAAAAGTGTTATCTATAAAAGTTGTAGATTTTTACTAGACCTATAACTTTTGTAGAATTTTAATTCCTTATAAAGCTGCTAACGTTTTAAAAACAAAACTTCAGGTTTTAATTTGGTTGTTTCCAAACCAGATTTCGATTGGACTATATTAATTTTATTTAGTTATTATATTTCTAACATAAATTAAAATCCGAAAATATAGTTTCATTTAAAATTATTTAAAAATATAAAAGAAAAAATGAATATTATTTAAATACTTGAAACTTGTTTATTTTTAATTTTTTGAGGGGAATTTGTGGGGAATCAAGTATATTTTTGTCCCCAAATTGGGGAATTTGAGTTAGATTTTCGGGGAATTTGATAAATTGGTATTGGCAACGCTGCTTACGCCGTCGAATCCTTCGCCTGTTATCTGATGATGAGGATGAACTCGAAGAGCTGCTACTGCTAGTACTGCTAACAGAGCTGCCTCGTTTTCGTTTGCGTGCTTCTCCACTTGGACCTGGTACGGCCTGTGGCTCGAAATTACTAGGGTCCTCATTCATTTCTGGAAACCCAAGACGTGTTAAATAAAAAAGGTAACAAACTGTACGACAAAAACTGGTAACGAGGTTTCTTTTGATACCTCTTTAAATTATATTTCTTCGCTTCATTCTTCAGATATAGTATAACCAGGTAGTCCTTTTAACCTACAAGGTAGCTTTCGCACACATTTAAGAGATTTTTTAAAAAAGTCGATACATATATCGATTTTTAAATCAATTCATTACTCGTCAATGTCTACATCCCTACTACTCAGTGCCGTCATTCTTTTTTCGTGCGAGGTAGAAAGCACACGTACACTCTTCGGGTAAAAAATTACAAAGAAAAGTGAAAATGTTCAAGAAGATATTAACTAATACAAACGGGAATTCAAAAAACTTAAGGAACAATAATTGTTTAAACGTCGTCGGATTCAAATTAAATCATCATTAGAATCCCTTTGGTATGTACATATTATCTATTTACGATTACCCACATTTTGTCGTCATATTTTATTAAACAGTGGTTGCAGAATTGCAATGGTAATAATTACCATATTATTCATAGCTTTGTAACGAATATTTTATGCTTTTAAGTAATCAGTATAATAAAGGAACTATAGGTATGGAATTCTTCACAGCCAGAGATCCACATTATCTCTTCTGTTAAGTAGCAATATTGGATCTGATAAACGTGTTAAAAGTATTTTAAAAATATTTAAATTAAAACCCAACTTTCCACTGTTTCATAGTAGATGGGATCCACAATTTATCTGATTGGTATCCTTATAAGGAATATAAGGAGAGAAAAATTACGAATAAATTTGTAATTTTCTTAGTTTTATATACAGCCCAACGCGTACAAAGCCTTTTATTGACAAAATACGAAAATATGATATATTATATATATTGGAATTAATATACTAATCAAAAATATTATAAAGACGTAGGTAGTCGGTCGAGATTAACCAACACTAATTTTGCAGTATTTTCGAGATAATTTATCTCGATTCTGCATATATTCTGCAATATGACTTGAAGATATGATATGTTTGTTCCACAACATGACCGTCCTCCTAATATACTTAACCTCTTAATAACTGTAAGGCGTCCATAATTAGGCGGATAAAGCAGGTATTAATAGAGTGGTGTAGACGTGACGTCATCTAGCACACCAGCACGCGACGTTCCGCGACGTCCACACTTGCTGGACGAGGCGTCTCTGTTGATACTATAAGGAAGACGACCAGTCGTTTATGTATTAAAACGTACTTTGAAATTATTCGCGAAATTCTATAATCACTCGATTACTATAGATGAAAATAGTTTTGTTTGTGTAATTTTGTTTAATGAACAATTAAACTATATGGGAAATGTTTATTTTAAGGTATAAATTCTGATATTATATATTCTTAAATATTAGATCATCAATCATCAATCAGCCTATCGCCGCCCACTGCTGAACAAAGGCCTCCCCTAATGAGCGCCAACCATCCCGGTCCTGGGCAGCCCGCATCCATCCACTGCCAGCCACCTTTCTTAGGTCATCTGTCCATCGTGCTGCAGGGCGTCCTACACTACGCTTGCCTAAACGTGGTCTCCACTCTAACACGTTTCGGCTCCATCGACCATCGGTACGTCTGGAGACATGACCGGCCCACTTCCACTTCAGCGAGCTTATTCTGCGCGCGATGTCGGTTACTTTAGTTCTCTGGCGAATGACTTCATTCCGAATTCTGTCCGCCAGAGAAACCCCAAGCATCGCGCGTTCCATTGCTCGCTGAGCGACCTTGAATTTGTGGACCAGCCCTACGGTGAGTGTCCACGTTTCGGCTCCGTATGTCATTACGGGTAGGACACACTGATTAAATACCCTGGTCTTAAGGGATTGTGGGACAGATGACTCTAAATATTAGATATAAATTTATAATCCTATTTTAAAGCCCGGCGGCTAACTGAAAGTTATCACGAGGGCCACATAGAATGATATAACCTTAAAACAAAATTTCTATTAAGATAATAATAAATAATGGGTGTCTCAATAAGAAGGCACTATTTAAACTTTGCGTCATTTCGTTAATCGTTTCGTGCATGTGACAACTTTGAAATTTGACAGCTGTTACCTAGATTATTAAAAAGAAACCAGAAATAATTCCTGAGCTCAAGGTCGATAGCCCACGCGCCATCGGTGAGATACAGCTACATCTTTGTCAAAAAGTCATCGAAAACTTCGTGTTTTTATTTTTAAATGAAATAGTGCACTCTTATTGAGCACCTTATATAAGTATATTTCAATTACCTGGACGACGGCCGTATAGAATTGAAAATTATCAAATATATAATTTATACCTTATATGGTAATATGTTCATTTTGAACATTTTCGCCTGGCGGTTAACCGTGCGTTAACACGATGGCCGTATAAAATTGAAAATTATGAAATATATAATATATACCTTATATGGTAATATGTTCATTTTGAACATTTTCGCCTGGCGGTTAACCGTGCGTTAACACGATGGCCGTATGAAATTGAAAATTATCAAATATATAATTTATACCTTATATGGTAATATGTTCATTTTGAACATTTCGCCTGGCGGTTAACCGTGCGTTAACACGATGGCCGTATGAAATTGAAAATTATCAAATATATAATTTGTACCTTATATGGTAATATGTTCATTTTGAACATTTTCGCCTGGCGGTTAACCGTGCGTTAACACGATGGCCGTATAAAATTGAAAATTATCAAATATATAATTTATACCTTATATGGTAATATGTTCATTTTGAACATTTTCGCCTGGCGGTTAACCGTGCGTTAACACGATGGCCGTATAAAATTGAAAATTATCAAATATATAATTTATACCTTATATGGTAATATGTTCATTTTGAACATTTCGCCTGGCGGTTAACCGTGCGTTAACACGATGGCCGTATGAAATTGAAAATTATCAAATATATAATTTGTACCTTATATGGTAATATGTTCATTTTGAACATTTTCGCCTGGCGGTTAACCGTGCGTTAACACGATGGCCGTATAAAATTGAAAATTATAAAATATATAATTTATACCTTATATTGTAATGTTTATTTCGAACGTTTTTGCCTGGCGGTTAACCGTGAGTTAACACGACGGCTTTATTAATTTTATAACATGTTCAAAAAGTAATAACGACACATTATTATTTTGCAATAACCCACATAAGTTTTAACCTGGCGGTTAATTGTATGTTAAACACAAAGGTACCTAACCATCGTAATTTTCATTACTGAGCGACGTATTCTAGATCAAAACATTAATGAGGCTAAAATTAATGACAATTCGAAATTCCGATCAGGACACTTTTATGCCTAGCGCAGAAATTCGTTTTTCAAAAATGGTGGTCCCAATGTTGGTACAGTATTCGATACAGAAGTTCTCATAGCACTATGAAAGGAGACTGAAAATGATCCATTTGTTGAGGAAATTCACAGTACTTTGGCGCAAATTTTAGCCTATTCTTAAATATAATAAAAGAGGTTAAACATAATCTATTAAAAGATTAGGTACCTTTATTTTTACCTACTTATATATTTAAATTTACCTTCTGTTAGCACAAAAATTAAATAATGAGGCAATTTCTAATACCTCTCTAATCTCATTGACGATTGTCAAGAAGCTGATCAACAGTAGTACTTGTAAATGATAAAATTAAACGATAATTAAGTTAAAAAGTTACGATCAATATGGAATGCTGACGTTTTTCACTAATAAACTTAGCAACGTATACGTGGCCTGTCAGGAAAACTGGAACAGACCCCTGTGTTATCAGCAAAACAGCAGGAGAGGTGCAAAGGCCCGAGCAGAGGCCCTCTGAACCGCCAGATGCCAGCTCGGCAAATGTTCAGCGCTGCGCGCTCAAACAAACCGCGGCCGTCTGCATCTCGCCAGTAAGTCTGTACTTCACGCTAACAGCCTCTCTCACCATTGCTTACTTAATATTACAAACGTAATATAACTTTGTAATTTAGGTAGAATTTTCCCATATTGCTAGAATTTTAATTCTTAAAAAAAAAAAAAAAAAAAAAAAAAAAAAAAAAAAAAAAAAAAAAAAAAAAAAAAATTAATTTAATTTTAATTCTTTCGTTGTTTACAACAACGCTAGTAACACAAGTTGATATACCTACCTTCAAATTTGTTATCTATTTTTGAGAAAGCAAACATGAGTACAGTAAATAACACTATGTGCAGTATTCAAATTGAAGACGAATTCAATTTGAGAAGAAGAGAATTCAATTTGATCACATATGAATTTAGTAATATACCCTACGGCCTTTCAGTAGCCCATAGAACATTTACTAAAGTGTTGAACTCATTCATCAGGCTCTGTGTTCTTTGTATTAGAAATAACTATAATGAAAGCCAAAACGTTTCTTCAAAACTGTTACATTTTTAAGATTTTGCACTTTGAAAATTTTGTCACTTTGAAAATTTTGATTCATGTTTGGCTCATTAATCAACCATTTCTTTGCGAACCGAAAAATGTCATAAAACCATGAATATTTTTTAACAAAAAATATTTTACATTTGCAAAAATATTTTATCAGGAAATTTCATCAATTGAAGTAATATGCAATTGAAATTTGATGCACGTTATGCCGCTAAAGGTGTCTGGATCTATATTAAAATATAAGTATTATATATTATATAAAGATAATCGTTTTACAAAAGGTATAAAATTCTGTTTATTGTGAAACAAAGTTAAAACTTTGTCCCTCGTTAGAAGATCTAAGCTCGTGAAGTCACAATATATTAAAAATCAAAAAAGAAATATTTGGCTTAAAAACACGAAAGAAAATTTTAAAGCTGGAAATAATCTGAAAAAAAAAAAGTGAATTGTCTAATTTAGCTCTTAATTGAATATTAATACAATTAAGAAAATCTAAAATTAATTTGTTTACTTCTATGGTCAGGGCCAAATAACAGAGCTATATTTTAATAGAAAAAAGATCCGTACTCTCTAGTTATTGATGCTTTCACAATAAACTAGAATACTAAATACTTTTATGCTTTTCTTTTTTTTTCCAATTATTCTAAAGTATCTTCGGAATATTATATATGAAAATTCTTTTTTGTCATTTCAGGCCTGGCATCCGTTCATAACGAAGGTGAATAAGTCTGAATTAATATGGAAACCTTTTATTGTGAAAAATCTTGTTACAGAAAGGTCTTTATTCTGGTTGCCGCGGTACCCACAACATGCGTTTACATGTTTACATTGTGCGGCATATATGTATAACTAGCGACTCATCCTCGCTTCGCTTCGGGTTCGTCCCTAGACAAAAATAAATTTATCCCAAGGGAACCGTACATTTTTCCGGGATGATATAACCTATAGCCTTCCTCAATTAACGGGCTACCTAATGCAAAAAGAATTTTTCAAATCGGATTAGTAGTTCCTGAAATTAGCGCGTTCAACCAAACAAACAAACAAACTCTTCAGCTTTATAATATTAGTATTGATATATCTTTTAAACTTTTCACATTATTATATTATATAGTTAATATAATATAGTTGGTAATACATTTTAAATTTACTCCCTTGATACTGGTTGATTTGATGGATATAAATACAAAACTTCTCTAAACATCTACCTGGTTATATTATATCTGAAGAATGAAGCGAAGAAATATAATATATGATCAAACGAACTTCTCAAGTGAAGTTCGATCATTATTATATGAGTCGCTTCATTCGAAGATATAAGGACCCCCCCAACCCGTTCCCGAACTTTAGTTTTGTATTTATTGGTGGTATGAATCTCTAAAAGAATGACGGCACTGAGTAGTAGGGATGTAGACATTGACGAGTAATGAATTGATTTAAAAATCGATATATGTATCGACTTTTTTAAAAAATCTCTTAAATGTGTGCGAAAGCTACCTGGTAGGTTAAAAGGACTACCTGGTTATATTATATCTTCGAATGAAGCGACTCATATAATAATGATCGAACTTCACTTGAGAAGTTCGTTTGATCATATATAAATAATGGGTGTCTCAATAAGAAGGCACTATTTAAACTTTGCGTCATTTCGTTAATCGTTTCGTGCATGTGACAACTTTGAAATTTGACAGCTGTTACCTAGATTATTAAAAAGAAACCAGAAATAATTCCTGAGCTCAAGGTCGATAGCCCACGCGTCATCGGTGAGATACAGCTACATCTTTGTCAAAAAGTCATCGAAAACTTCGTGTTTTTATTTTTAAATAAAATAGTGCACTCTTATTGAGCACCTTATATAAGTATATTTCAATTACCTGGACGACGGCCGTATAGAATTGAAAATTATCAAATATATAATTTGTACCTTATATGGTAATATGTTCATTTTGAACATTTTCGCCTGGCGGTTAACCGTGCGTTAACACGATGGCCGTATAAAATTGAAAATTATCAAATATATAATTTATACCTTATATGGTAATATGTTCATTTTGAACATTTTCGCCTGGCGGTTAACCGTGCGTTAACACGATGGCCGTATAAAATTGAAAATTATCAAATATATAATTTATACCTTATATGGTAATATGTTCATTTTGAACATTTCGCCTGGCGGTTAACCGTGCGTTAACACGATGGCCGTATGAAATTGAAAATTATCAAATATATAATTTGTACCTTATATGGTAATATGTTCATTTTGAACATTTTCGCCTGGCGGTTAACCGTGCGTTAACACGATGGCCGTATAAAATTGAAAATTATCAAATATATAATTTATACCTTATATGGTAATATGTTCATTTTGAACATTTTCGCCTGGCGGTTAACCGTGCGTTAACACGATGGCCGTATAAAATTGAAAATTATCAAATATATAATTTATACCTTATATGGTACTATGTTCATTTTGAACATTTTCGCCTGGCGGTTAACCGTGCGTTAACACGATGGCCGTATAAAATTGAAAATTATAAAATATATAATTTATACCTTATATTGTAATGTTTATTTCGAACGTTTTTGCCTGGCGGTTAACCGTGAGTTAACACGACGGCTTTATTAATTTTATAACATGTTCAAAAAGTAATAACGACACATTATTATTTTGCAATAACCCACATAAGTTTTAACCTGGCGGTTAATTGTATGTTAAACACAAAGGTACCTAACCATCGTAATTTTCATTACTGAGCGACGTATTCTAGATCAAAACATTAATGAGGCTAAAATTAATGACAATTCGAAATTCCGATCAGGACACTTTTATGCCTAGCGCAGAAATTCGTTTTTCAAAAATGGTGGTCCCAATGTTGGTACAGTATTCGATACAGAAGTTCTCATAGCACTATGAAAGGAGACTGAAAATGATCCATTTGTTGAGGAAATTCACAGTACTTTGGCGCAAATTTTAGCCTATTCTTAAATATAATAAAAGAGGTTAAACATAATCTATTAAAAGATTAGGTACCTTTATTTTTACCTACTTATATATTTAAATTTACCTTCTGTTAGCACAAAAATTAAATAATGAGGCAATTTCTAATACCTCTCTAATCTCATTGACGATTGTCAAGAAGCTGATCAACAGTAGTACTTGTAAATGATAAAATTAAACGATAATTAAGTTAAAAAGTTACGATTAATATGGAATGCTGACGTTTTTCACTAATAAACTTAGCAACGTATACGTGGCCTGTCATGAAAACTGGAACAGACCCCCGTGTTATCAGCAAAACAGCAGGAGAGGTGCAAAGGCCCGAGCAGAGGCCCTCTGAACCGCCAGATGCCAGCTCGGCAAATGTTCAGCGCTGCGCGCTCTAACAAACCGCGGCCGTCTGCATCTCGCCAGTAAGTCTGTACTTCACGCTAACAGCCTCTCTCACCATTGCTTACTTAATATTACAAACGTAATATAACTTTGTAATTTAGGTAGAATTTTCCCATATTGCTAGAATTTTAATTCTAAAAAAAATTTATTAATTTAATTTTAATTCTTTCGTTGTTTACAACAACGCTAGTAACACAAGTTGATATACCTACCTTCAAATTTGTTATCTATTTTTGAGAAAGCAAACATGAGTACAGTAAATAACACTATGTGCAGTATTCAAATTGAAGACGAATTCAATTTGAGAAGAAGAGAATTCAATTTGATCACATATGAATTTAGTAATATACCCTACGGCCTTTCAGTAGCCCATAGAACATTTACTAAAGTGTTGAACTCATTCATCAGGCTCTGTGTTCTTTGTATTAGAAATAACTATAATGAAAGCCAAAACGTTTCTTCAAAACTGTTACATTTTTAAGATTTTGCACTTTGAAAATTTTGTCACTTTGAAAATTTTGATTCATGTTTGGCTCATTAATCAACCATTTCTTTGCGAACCGAAAAATGTCATAAAACCATGAATATTTTTTAACAAAAAATATTTTACATTTGCAAAAATATTTTATCAGGAAAGGAGGGGTTTCGATAAGGCCCTTTACCGGCCCCCCTGAATTTTTTATTATTTTAATATTGTGTTTATAGGACTACACTTAAAATTTACAAATATATATAGCATCAGCCAATATTCGCTATATTTATGTGTTTAAGGTAAATGTTTGATTACCAGTTGATGAGAACAAAATGACAAAATATACTAATTAATATTATAATTATCGGTTTTATTTTGAGAAATCAAACTTAAACAAGGTGTAAAAGATATTAACACTATCCCTGTCCGATGTATCACATATGATTCACGGGACAGTTCTCGTACCAACTTTACTACGTTCATGTATCATATTTGAGCAAAGATATACTTCAATTCAAGGCCCATTTTTTATTGGACGTAGCAGATCAAAATCAATTTTTAGTATATGGGCGTAGTAAGAACATTATCTCGTTTAAAAAAAAAACAAAAAACCATCGTGATTTTTTGTCGTAAGTATGTTTTTTTCTCTGTCAAAATCTATTACTAAAATAGATATTCAAGTAAAACAAAAACATGGCATTTATATTGTTTATTTAGTAAAATAAAACTGAGAAAAGGAAGAAATCTTTTATTTATTGATAAACTCTTTGTGCACCTCATTGTAACACGCCAAACAGTAAGCTTTACCACATTCTAAGCACTCCGTGTGTACTTGCTTTGCCTTGTAGGGTTGCCCTTCCTCCTTTCTTTGTGCGTAACATCGTACACATCGACGTCTAATAATCTTTCCGTCTCGCCGTGGTATCTCTGATAGGTTATGTCTCCTTGGGTTTCCTGTGGATAATCTAACAGTCTGTTTTTTCTGGACAACATCGCCAAGCCAATGAAGAATCATCGCCTCTTGGATTTTCAATATACCAACGGAACATCCAGTTGCCTCAAGAAAAACTACTCTTGTATTGACGAGTACGGCCAGAAATAGTAAATCAATCGCAATTTTCTTGTACCACGTGAGGTTTTATCGCAGCGGCGAGTAGTAGCTACATAGCTGATCAGCTACGTCAATGCCCTTTTTGGCGTCGTTATAGTCGATAACCATGTTTGGTTTCGAAGACTCTCCTCTCCAAGAAGACACATTTGTCATTCCATCATCGTGGCACGTCGATACCATCAGGACGTCTCTCTTGTCATGCCACTTCAAAACTGTTACATAACTATCCATTTGCCTTGCCATGACGTCGCCACGTTTGAGCTTCTTTTTTGTGACTACCCAGTCACAAAAAAGAAGCTCAAACGTGGAGACTCAAGCAAGAAGACACCTTTTGTTTTTTCTATAAGCACTAAAATTTCCCGTCTATAAGTACTAAAAGAAAATCGAAGACTAAGATGAAGTTTTGGAAAGAAAATATAGTAAAATCAGTCAATCAGTACATTATTAACTATAATCCTAAATACAATTTATTTATTTTATACCATCAGCGCAGTGTAGTAACACGACAATTTTTATATATGTAATAGCTTACGTATTTGTGTACCACATATATGAAAATCGCTTTGTTACTAGGTTGCGCTCTATATACAATAACTAGATAAAGATTGCAAAAACTACAGAAATGACGTATTTTTGTAAAACAAGCCAAGTTAAGCGGTTCCTTTCATAAAGGTCCTATCAAGTTACACAAAAAGTATATGTATTTTTGAAAGCCTTATATTATGCACATTATAAAAAAAAATAAGAATGATCTAGATTATAAACTTTAAAAAATATGATTCACGGGGGCCGGTAAAGGGCCTTATCGAAACCCCTCCTTTCATCAATTGAAGTAATATGCAATTGAAATTTGATGCACGTTATGCCGCTAAAGGTGTCTGGATCTATATTAAAATATAAGTATTATATATTATATAAAGATAATCGTTTTACAAAAGGTATAAAATTCTGTTTATTGTGAAACAAAGTTAAAACTTTGTCCCTCGTTAGAAGATCTAAGCTCGTGAAGTCACAATATATTAAAAATCAAAAAAGAAATATTTGGCTTAAAAACACGAAAGAAAATTTTAAAGCTGGAAATAATCTGAAAAAAAAAAAGTGAATTGTCTAATTTAGCTCTTAATTGAATATTAATACAATTAAGAAAATCTAAAATTAATTTGTTTACTTCTATGGTCAGGGCCAAATAACAGAGCTATATTTTAATAGAAAAAAGATCCGTACTCTCTAGTTATTGATGCTTTCACAATAAACTAGAATACTAAATACTTTTATGCTTTTCTTTTTTTTCCAATTATTCTAAAGTATCTTCGAAATATTATATATGAAAATTCTTTTTTGTCATTTCAGGCCTGGCATCCGTTCATAACGAAGGTGAATAAGTCTGAATTAATATGGAAACCTTTTATTGTGAAAAATCTTGTTACAGAAAGGTCTTTATTCTGGTTGCCGCGGTACCCACAACATGTGTTTACATGTTTACATTGTGCGGCATATATGTATAACTAGCGACTCATCCTCGCTTCGCTTCGGGTTCGTCCCTAGACAAAAATAAATTTATCCCAAGGGAACCGTACATTTTTCCGGGATGATATAACCTATAGCCTTCCTCAATTAACGGGCTACCTAATGCAAAAAGAATTTTTCAAATCGGATTAGTAGTTCCTGAGATTAGCGCGTTCAACCAAACAAACAAACAAACTCTTCAGCTTTATAATATTAGTATTGATATATCTTTTAAACTTTTCACATTATTATATTATATAGTTAATATAATATAGTTGGTAATACATTTTAAATTTACTCCCTTGATACTGGTTGATTTGATGGATATAAATACAAAACTTCTCTAAACATCTACCTGGTTATATTATATCTGAAGAATGAAGCGAAGAAATATAATATATGATCAAACGAACTTCTCAAGTGAAGTTCGATCATTATTATATGAGTCGCTTCATTCGAAGATATAAGGACCCCCCCAACCCGATCCCGAACTTAGTTTTGTATTTATTTGTGGTATGAATCTCTAAAAGAATGACGGCACTGAGTAGTAGGGATGTAGACATTGACGAGTAATGAATTGATTTAAAAATCGATATGTGTATCGACTTTTTTAAAAAATCTCTTAAATGTGTGCGAAAGCTACCTTGTAGGTTAAAAGGACTACCTGGTTATATTATATCTTCGAATGAAGCGACTCATATAATAATGATCGAACTTCACTTGAGAAGTTCGTTTGATCATATAATATAAAGTAAACCGTCACTTAAAAATATACGACAATAAGGCGTGCAAATAATTCATTTTCAATGGTATAAATCGAAACAAAAACTATGGGCGTTCAAATCACAGATCTTTTTATTTATAAATTGAAGGTAGATACTTACTGCGCACAAATTTCGCTTTATTCGATTTATCACTTTATTGTTTATTTCCAACGATTTGGAGAATAACTTTAATAACTTTAATACTTAATAATTATTTTGCAATTTTTTGCAAGACTTTAGTAGTGCTTAATGAAAAGATGTTGCTTCGACGAAAACTTAAACGCCAATAATTTTAAATGGCGCTCGATTTTACAAGAAAACCTCAAAGGGCGCGCGACCGCCAGGTGGCACCACCTACTGCCGGTTTTAGTGAATAAAAGTACGACAACTGGTACTTTAACGACGGAAACGGAAATGCTCTCTCAATATAGCTTCCAGTTACGGTCAAGTTGTTTAATATTTATGAGATTTAATTTGTTTAGACATAAGCTATATTAATCTATACATACAGATAAATAAAATTGAAGTGTCTGTGTGTAATGTCAAAATAACAGCTTTATACTAAGTGCATATGGAATTATATACGGTACTTATAAGGAAAACACAATTTTTAAAATTTTTGTCTGTCTGTTTGTTCCGGCTAATCTCCGAAACGGCTGGACCAATCCTAACGGGACTTTCACTGGCAGATAGCTGATATTATAAGGAGTGACTTAGGCTACTTTTATTTTAGAAAAAGAATTAGGGTTTCGCTCAAAAAAAATAAAACTTACCTAGGGACGCATCCGTCGGGTCGCTAGTCTATATAAATAAAAATGAATGTTGGTAAGCGCAAAACTCGAGAACGGCTCGACCAATTCAAGTAATTTTTTTAGTATGTTCCTTAAGGTCCACGGAATGTTTTAATAAAGAGAAAAAATGAAAAATTAACGAAAAAAGAAAATTAAAATTTATATGGCTAAATCTGGCTAATAACTATTTATATCTATTTAAAACGTACCTAGGGACTTAGTATATAATATGAATGTATCCCTCAGGTCGTCTGAATGCCGCGTGCCTGGCGGACATGAGCGTGAGCCGCGCGCGCCACTCGCGCGTCGGCTTCGGCCCGGGCGGGTCGCTCGTGTTCGTCTCCACCTACAACTGTGTCAACGATTTGCCTAAGAGTAAGTTGTGTTGCCTCTCACACTTGACATGAATGGAAATTAGCATAATAGAATAGGATAAATAATCTGTGTCAATGTTTTGGCTGTTAGTTTTGTTACCTCTCACGCTTGGCATGAATAATTAATATATAATCTGTGTCAATTATTTGGCTAACTGTGAGCTTAGTTACCTCTCACGCTTGGCATAAATGATAAATAGTCTGTGTCAATGTTTTAGCTGTTAGTTTTGTTACCTCTCACGCTTAGCATATATGATAAATTATCTGTGACAATGATATGGCTAACAATGAGCTTAGTTACCTCTCACGCTTGGCATGAATGATAAATAGTGTGTTTATCAATGATTTTGGATTTGATAGAGGTATCAAGATGGAATTAATATCAAATAATCAGATCTGCAATCTCTTGGAGCTGTGAAAATATCAAACTTTTACCTACTTCGTGGTTACCTATAAGTATGATAACAGTTGGTTTTAGACCTCCTTTGTACAATTTGTGTATTTTTGTTAAGTTACTGTTAGTATGCCGCACATGTTGACATTCGCAAAGGAATCAAAACCTATAGGCTACTACCCGTTGACATAGAACCATGTAATTTGGTAACAAGCAATGCGTTATAGCAGAAGTGTATTGAACCCTTTTTTTAACGTCCCACTGCTGAGGGTGGGCCTCCCTTCAGTACTCGGGGGATCAGGCCATAGTCCACCACGCTGGCCAAGTGCGGGTTGGCGGATGTAGGGGTTTACATATATGTGTATGGGTACTTGTATGTGTGCTTAGGGTATAATATGTGTAACCGCATCGCGAATCAGCAGTCGCTACTCGTCACTCGCTACTCACTGTCGAGAGTATGCACAATAAATCTATTATTGTTAGACCGGCGTCTCATTTAATCCTCAAGAACACGAATACATAAAGTGGACGTCTCAAAGGTCATTATATAGTTGTTACAGACGTTTTATCTATTATATTATATTTGATTTTTGGTTCCCTAAATTATATATAAAAAAAAACCACGAAAAAATCCGAAAACATTATTATCGATACAGAGGCTGAATCTATAGTTTTTAGAATTTTTGTTCGTCTGCCTGTCTGGCAACGCATCACGAGAAAAACACTATTGATTTTGACGAAATTTGGATGATGATAGCTTATTTGGGTCAACATTTAGGATACTTTTTTCTGCGGGAAAATATCTCATCTCTATGAAATCTATACTAACCTTAAAACGAAGGGACGAAACCAAGTGGAGCAAGGGTGAGTCGCTAGTAGTGTAATAAAATCAGTATATGCTATATCAAAATTCTACTAATCATGTACCGTTTTTAAAGAAAATATAAGTATGGTGTGTCAAAACGTGTATCGTTGGAGGTAGTGAGTGATTTTTGCAGAATTTATTTTATGTATTTTGATACCAAAACATGACTAAAGATTAAAAATTATCGCACGTAATTCAGTGAAAGTAATTATGGTGAATTAACTTGATTCAGTTTAGAGGTTTTATCTGCAGAATTCATGTGTTTACGATTGTAAATTTAGTCAACATATGACAGTAGTGCCAACGTTTAATAGTTACTGTGACATAGACAATTTAAGCGTTCGGATACACTTAACGAAATATTCGAGTGGGTTCTATATTTAAGAAATATTTACAACATGGCTTCTCACTCACAAAAATGGGGCTGTTGTCAAGAAGTTTATGAAGGAGAAAGTTTTCTTACTTGTTCTAAGTGTAAAGAAATGTACCACTTTGCTTGCATTGGTTTAGATGAAAATCTTATGACTCCTAAAAAAAGTTCGTCGTGGAAATGCCCTACTTGTGTAACGCAGATTCCAAAAGGAAAAAAAAAATGATAATACTCCTGTCTGTAATGTAAACACAACTAGAGGCAATAAAAGACAAGCTGTTAATTCCCCGCCGATTAGTAGACGTGATGATCTTCTAACACGTGAAGACGTCAGCGACATCGTTCAAGAAATAATACAATCACAATTTAATGACATGTTGTCTAAATTGAATAGTACTCTGAATGAGGCACTGAACACAAAACTAAAGCCTATTCAAAACGAAATTTCAGAAATGATTAAATCTATGGAACACATGAATGAACAATTTGAGGAAGTCCTTAAGGAACATAAAAACACCCAAGAGGCTTTGGAAACGCTGAAAATTGAAAACATGAATTTAAAAACTACAGTTTCGGACCTTAACATTAGATTAAATCAATTAGAGCAACATTCCCGAGCTAAAAATATAGAACTACAATGCGTACCTAAAAAAAACATGAAAATCTAATTAACATTGTTACTGAAATAGGGAAGGTTATCAAATGCGACATTAATGAAAAAAATATTATAAACTGCACAAGGGTTGCCAAGATACAACGTGATACAAATCGCCCACGGTCAATTATTGTGGAGCTATCTAATTCTAGACTGCGTGATGAAATGTTAGCAGGTATCATAAAATACAATAAAACGAACCCTAACAATAGATTAAATAGTAGCCTTATTGGAATCCCGGGGGTAAAATCTATGATATACGCTGCTGAACATCTATCTCCTGCTAATAAATCCCTTCACGCTGCTACCAGAATAAAGGCTAAGCAGATGCAATACAAGTTTATATGGGTCAGAAATGGCCGTATCTATGTACGCAAAAATGATGAGTCTGCTTTTATATGGATAAAAGATACTAGCTTTTTAGACAAAATTGTTTAAATTTTTCTGTTTTTATTTTTATTTCCGATTTTAATTATATATATTTTTTTATATCTTGGTAAGTCATGTATTGCTATTTTTATTTCACAAAATTCTGTAAGTTAAAAATTTACTATCAGAATGTCCGAGGCTTGCGGACAAAAACACATAGTTTCTATACTCAAATTTGTTGTAGCGATTATGATATTGTAATATTGGTTGAAACATGGCTCAATGACAGTGTTTTATCACATGAGTTGTTTGACGATAGGTATACGATATACAGAAGAGATCGAGAAAGCTGTAATTTTTACAATAAAAAGGAGGGCGGGGGTGTTTTAATAGCTGTACAAAATAAATATAGGTCGAAACGCATGCATTGTTGGGAAAGTAACTGTGAGGATATATGGGTCTCCCTTGATTTTCCTGAATCTAAATCTCAAAACCGATTGACTCTGTGTGCCGTATACTTACCTCCACCAGTTAATCACAATGTGCTTGATCACTGTTTAGATAAATGGAATTCTGTATGTGAAAGTAACTCTAACAGTGTCATAGTGGGTGACTTTAATTTGAGTTGTGTAAATTGGTCGTTAATCAGAGATAATAAAATTTGTTATATAGTTCCGAGTTTGGGTCAGCATCTGGTTGACTTTACTTATCTATATAAACTTAATCAAGCCAATGATGTTGTAAATGAAACAGGTAAAATCTTAGACTTAGTGTTAACAAATGTTGCTTGTGAAGTTTCCAAATCATTTAATGAATTATGTGATGTTAATCCTTACCATCCCCCTTTGGAAATAGTATTATCGTTGCCAAAAGAAATTAAGCTTGCTTATAAGCGAAATCTTTTAAAGCCGAATTTCCGTAGGGCTAATTACGAATCTATTAATAAATATTTGCAAGACCATCAATGGGATGAAATATTTAAGCAAGCGAAGGATGTAAACACTATGTTGGCGTATTTTTATAACATTTTACAAGAGACTATTCGTAAATTTGTGCCATTTTCCCTTAAACATAGGAAAAATAAGTTTCCCCCCTGGTTTAGTCGTAGTCTCATTAAGTCTCTTAAAGAGAAATATACTATAAGGTGGCGCTATAAACTATATAATAATCCTATGGACGCTATAGCTTTAAAAATTGTCAGTGATCGAGTTAATTGTCTTGCTAGGATGAATTACAATATATATACTAATAATATCGAGCAAGGAATTATAAGAAATAGTAAGTTATTTTGGACTTTTACTAAACAAAAAAGGGGTGGTTTGAGCTTATTCCCGGCTAATATGTCTGACGGAGTTACAGAGACGTCCGAAGGTATGGCGATTTGCAACTTATTTGCAAAACAATTTTCCCTGGCACTTAACTCTAACAAACAAACTAATACCTCTGTAATTGAATTTTCCGCATATTTAAAGCACCTTAATGATAACAGTTCTTAATAAAGAAAGAGCTTAAGGGCTTTATCGAAGGAATAATTGGCATTTCAGAAAGAATTGCTGTTTTGAATATAATGATACCCCCGAAGAAAGAAAGATGGTCTATTGTCCAAATATACTCCCCTACAGAGCAATCTGCTCTTCTCGAAATTGAGTCCTTCTACTCATCCTTAAATACTGTTGTCAAAGAACGTACCCACAAAAATTGTATAGTTATGGGAGACTTTAATGCCCAAGTAGGAACACCAAGAGATGGAGAAGACATCATACTTGGCCCTCATAGCAAAGGAAAAAGAACAAGAAATGGGAAAAAATTAATAGAATTCGCTTACGAAAATAACTTGAAAGTACTGAATAGCCAGTTCAGGAAAAGAGCATCGAAGAGATGGACATGGATATCACCAGACGGGCGGTATAGAAACGAAATAGACTATATTCTCACAAACAGAGTTAAATCTTTTGAGGATTGTAGTACCATCGCAAACCTCAATTTCAATAGCAATTACAGAATGCTCCGAGCGTGTCTAAACATATCATCAAGTTCAAACCTAAGTAGACCCTTCAAAGTAAAATCCCTAATTTCAAATGATACGATATCGATCGACACTATTAAAGAAAAACTTAATTTCCTCAAAGAAACATCTATTAAATATCTAAACACTCAACAAAAATATAATGTACTACACGAAATATTAACAACAAAATCAAAGACCAACAGTAAAAGAAAACAAAACGCAAAGGAAAATATGTCCGATAAGACTAATCAGCTTCTAGAAAAAAGGTCCAACCTGATAAAGATTATAAATAAAACAAAAAGTATAAGACAAGAAATAGGACAACTAAGTAAAGAAATAAACACACAAATTAGAAAAGACCGAGAACGCCGAAGACTTGCGATCCTCGAAAAACATATTATTAAGACTGGAGGTATCAAGAGAGCTATTAAGCTATTAAAGGACAAGACAAACTGGATCCCTAAGATGAAAGATCGATACTGCGTGACAAAAAATAAAAGACCGGATATACTATCAGTAGCTACTAAATTCTACGAAGACTTGTATTCTAGGAAAAACAACATTGACAAAACTGACCTAAAAAATAACGACAATGTACCACCTTTCCTGGAAGAGGAGATAACCAGAGCCATAGAAACACAGAAAACAGACAAAGCCCCTGGACCTGACCAAATTAGCAATGAATTACTAAAGGATTGCAAAAATTACGTCGCACCTATACTAAAAAACATTTTTAACGACATACTACATACCGAAATAATACCAACACAGTGGACAAGTTCGACTATAACACTGTTGCATAAAAAAGGTGACAAGAGCGAAATAAACAATTATAGACCTATCAGCCTAATGTCCAATATATACAAAATATTCGCAAAGGTTATCCTTCTTCGAATAACTAGGACTCTAGACGAGAACCAACCTAGAGAACAAGCCGGGTTTAGGGCGGGGTACTCAACACACGATCACATTCATGCAGTAAGACAAGTCTTTGAAAAGAACAAAGAATACAATGTACCATTCTACTGCGGCTTTATTGATTACAACAAAGCTTTCGACTCAATCGAGCACGAAAGCATTTGGCAAAGTCTAAAAAACCAAGGAGTCGAATATAAATATATTAGAATTTTGAAAAACGTATACATGAATAGTACAGCCAGGATAAAGTTGGAAAAGCAGGGTAAAGAAATAAAAATAAATAGAGGTGTTCGCCAAGGAGACCCCTTGTCCCCCAAATTGTTCACTGCCGTCTTAGAAGAAATATTTCGGAAATTAAAATGGGACCAGTACGGCTTAAACATAAATGGAGAACAACTAACCAACCTACGATTCGCGGATGACATCGTAATATTTGCTGAAACAAGAATCCATCTCCAAAACATGCTAGTAGACCTGGAAAGAGAACGCCGTAAGGTTGGCCTAACAATGAACACCTCGAAAACTAAAGTCATGACAAACGCGACTGAAGACCCTATTATACTAAATGGCGAACTAATCGAATATGTAAAGGAAAACAACTACTTAGGCCAACTGATCTCAACAACTAATGCAATGTCTAAAGAAATAGATACAAGAATAGGCAACGCATGGAAAAGCTATTGGACATTAAAAGAAGTCATGAAAAATAAAGAAACGAAAATGTTTGTTAAAAAAAAGTTATACAATACTTGCGTGCTACCCGTCCTCACTTATGGCTGCCAAACTTGGGCCCTTACCAAAACACAACATGCAAAAATAAAGACCTGCCAAACAGCGATGGAGAGGAGCATGCTCAATATCAAGAAAAGCGACAGAATAAGAAATAAAACAATCAGGAAACGAACAGAAGTTGACAATGTAATATGTAGGATTCGGAAACTGAAGTGGACATGGACTGGCCATATAATAAGAGGCAATGAAAAATGGAACCAAACTTTGGTTTTCTGGTATCCCAGAAACGCAAAAAGGAAACGTGGGAGACAGTTCTTAAGGTGGGAAGATGATATAAAAGCAACAGCAGGGAAAACATGGACCAGGACAGCACTCAATAGAAAAAAATGGAAAGATATGGAGGAGGCCTTTGCCAATGGCGGCAAACAGACCGTTGTCGATGTCGACTCACCAGAGTCATAATTTTATTTTTTAATTGTGATATGGGCAATTAGTAATATGTAACAAAATTGTGTCTGAATAAAGGCTATATTATTATTATTAATGATAACAGTATTTCTGTTACAGTTCCTACAATGACTAGTGAGGAAGTACTTAATATCTTAAAACGTATTGATCCCAATAAGGGTGCAGGGCCAGACGGTATATCTCCATATTTTATTGCATCTTGTGCTTCTGTCCTGGCTGAACCATTATGTTCTATTTTTAATAAATCATTGGTCTCTGGCATTTTTCCGGATAAATGGAAATCAGCTATGGTGGTTCCTGTACATAAATCAGGTAGTACTAATTTGATCGGTAACTACAGGCCCATCTCAATTTTGTCTACATTAGCTAAGGTTTTTGAATGCGCTGTTTATCCTTTGATTCAAAAGCATATAAAAAATTATCTTTCCTTCGATCAACATGGATTTTCTAGTTCCAGATCTACATGTACTAATTTGGTATCTTTTACTGAAACTATAGTCAATGCAATAGATAAAAATAAGGAAATAGATGTAATATATACTGACTTTAGTAAGGCGTTTGATACTGTTCCGCATGATATTCTTTTATGTAAATTACAAGCATATGGATTTACTGGATCTCTCCTTGCCTGGCTAAAATCATATTTAGAGGCTCGCTCGTTCTTTGTTGTTGTTAATGGTTTTCAATCGGATGTACGTCAGATTACATCTGGCGTGCCTCAAGGCTCACATCTAGGTCCCGTATTGTTTAACATTTTTATTAATGATATATTCAATTGTTTTCTGGCATCTTCTGTGTTCATATATGCTGATGATTTAAAATTTGCTAAAACTATTGATTCGCTGAGTGATTGTAGGCTCCTTCAAGATGATTTAGAAAGACTTATGCAATGGTGTGAAATTAATGGTATGAACTTAAATAAGGAAAAATGTTATCAAGTAAAATTTACTCGAAAATCAAGTTACGTTACTTACAAATACCATATAAAAGAACATGCTCTAGAGCCGTTGGAAATTATTAAGGATCTGGGTGTGACTTTTGATAAAAAAATGACTTTTCTTCCCCATATGGAAAATATAGTAAAACGTGCTTCTAAGATGCTCGGGTTTGTTATACGTAACACTAAAATTTTTAAAAGTTTCAATATTAAAAAGCTCCTTTATTTTAGTTTGGTTAGGAGTATCTTGGAGTATGGCTCAGTTGTCTGGCGCCCTCATTACGCTACGCATATCTTAAGACTGGAGCGTATCCAGAAACGATTTCTGTGGCATCTGATTTTCAGTGCCTGTAAAACCAAAAAAATTCCTTCTTACAAAGAAAGATTGGCCTTTTTCAAAATGACCGCTTTGAATGAACGTCGGGAGCTTCTGGATCTTTTGTTTACTCATAAACTACTTAACAGCTTTATTGACTGCCCCAAATTGCTAAATAAATTTAGCCTAAGAGTTCCAGTGAGAATTCCACGTAAGCCTATTACTCCACTTTGTCCTCCACTTCGTCGAACAATCCTTGGTGCCAATTCCCCAGTCCCCCGGTTATGTAAAATTTTAAATTATTATAGCGTGGATGTCGACATATTTGCTGATTCCATAGCCAAACTCCGCAAGACCATTTGCAACAACACTGTCAGTCTTATATAATGTTATAATTGTTAAATAAATATATCTGTGTACCTTAACTGTTTACCTCTAAAATATATTCTGTATAATATTTAAAAACTATATTTCTGTGCATGCTGTGTTTATTTGTAAGTAATCACTACATTTCGTTCCTAGTTCTTAGTTCTAGTTATATAATTTGTGTGCATTATTGTAAGTGATTGTAAATAAACCTAATAAATAAATAAATAAATAAATAAATAAAAAACATACATTATTTTTATTATTATTTTGTCTGTTCCAGCTGCAAACCTGAGTGAGTTGGGGCACTACGTGCGAGGCCGCTCGGAGGACGACTGGAGCGAGTCGATGGTGACCCGTATGTGTATAGGCCGTACGGGAGACAGCACTCAGGTATATTGTTAAAGTTATCTTATACTAGCGACTCACCCTTGCTTCGCTCGGGTTTGTCCTTAGTTTGATTCCCTATACAAACGTTCATGCCCATTTTCATCCCCTTAAGGGATGATTTCCGGGATATAAAGTATCCTATGTCCTTACCAGGGTGTCAAACTATCTTACCAAATTTCATTTAAATCGGTTCAGCAGATCCAGAGATTACCCTCCTACAACCTTACAAACTCACGAACATCACCTCTTTATAATTGTGCGTTTTTTTTTTCAAAACTCTTCATGCTTTTCGTATGATAAAATGAAAACGCACATTGTTTCGTTTAAAAAAGTGCTTTATGTGGTGTGCGTAAGTTCGAATTTGTGTTTAGACAATTAGGATTTTCGATATTAAAAAAAATATTTCCTTCCAGAATATTCTATCGCGTCAGCTCGAGAGCCTTCTGGAGTTTTCCGAGGCGGTGCAGACGCAAGGCGCGTGCGACAAACTTGTCGTGCGACAGTCGCCGGGCGACCGTCGCGCGCTGCTGCGCCGGCTGCTGGACGACGCGTGCGACGCCGGGGGAGACACTAGTGTAGGTGTCGTTTAATATTTGAAAATTATGCTAGACAAATAGTCTATGTCTGTGCCAAATTTCATCCAGATTCGTTCAGCCGTTCTGGCGTGATTGAGTAACAAACATCCGTCCATACAAACTTTCGCATTTATAATATTTATGGGATTATAAGATTTAATTTATATAAACATAAGCTATTTTAATCTATACATACAGATAAATAAAATTGTAATGTCTGTGTGTAATGTCAAAATAACGGCTTTATACTGAATGCACATGAAAGTATATACGATACTTATAAGAAAAAAACACAATTTTTAAAACTTTTGTGTTTGTAATGGTTAATCTTCGAAATGGCTGGACCGATTTTGACGGGGCTTTTACTGGCGATTGTTGTTGTTATAAGGAGTAACTTAAGCTACTTTTGTTTTAGAACAAAAATCAGGGTTTCGCGCATAAAAATTAAAACCCATGAAATGAAAAAGAGGGTAAAGCGCTTTATAGATTTCAAGAAATGGAATTAGAAATCGGTGTAATTTTTGTTTAGTTCCTCAATTGATTGTGTTCAACTTACCGTTGAACAGCCAGAGGTCTGAATTTTTTTTTTGCGCCAGAAACCTTCACAGGCATATACAGAATAACCCACCAGAGTTTCATCTCAATAGGATCAATGGTTTAGGAATGCATAGAGGACTAACATGCGAACATTCATTTCTATTTACATATTTATATATGTTACAGTCAAAACTATTTTTTAGTCAAAATTACTTTTGACTAAAGAATTTGATCAAAAGTGATTTTGACTGCAGGCTTTGGTCAATTGCAGTTTTGATTGGCATATCGGTCAAAACTCTTAAAAAGTTAAGGAGGTAAGTAGGTTGAAGGTTACTCGGAAGAACCCTTTCTTTCTTTCTAGTTTAGGTTAGGTTAGAACAGTGACCACAGCCATCATTTTAACAGTTTTGACCGATATGCCAGTAAAAACTGCTATTGACCAAAGTCTGCAGTCAAAACTAGTTTTAACTTTTTTTGTCAGTCAAAAGTAGTTTTGACCACGAAAGAGTTCTGACTGTAACATATACATAGATGTTTTAAATAAAACTATCTTTTCAAATTATTTCGCGGATTTATTTTGATTTTTGGTTCCCGACGTTTCGTTAATTTAAAATGTCAAATATTCGCGTAAATCTAAGAAAGTATTATACACATAGATAGGCTATAAGAATAATATTATATATAAAAATATATATACATTAATGTGTTTATCACTATCCACAGTTTGGGGTGTCCGGTGAATATTGTCTGCAGGTTTGGAAGCTGTGCGACGCTCTCTGGGGAGCAGATCTCGATAATGACGGTGAGTGTTGCCATTGACAGATAGGATTGATTGATATAAAAGGGAATATACGTGATTTTTTTAAATTTCTTGTTTTATAACATTAGTATTAGATTATAGATAAAGTAATATAATATATGGGCAGTGGTAGCCCAGTGATACCGCGCTCGCTTGGGAAACCGAATGAAGCGGATTCAAATCCCGGGTCTGGCTCTAATATTCTCATGTGCGAATCATTTCCAACATGATTACCACTTGTCTTACGTTGAAGGAGAACATCGCGAGGAAACCTGCATGTCTGAGTCATGGCAAGTCGAAAGACATGCTCAGTCCCCCGAGTATTGAAGCGAGGCCCACTCCCAGCAGTGGGACGTTAAAAAGGGCTGAATATATATACAATATAATATGTTTTGTTCCGCAGGTGTGCCAGGGACAGACGAACAGTCAATAGTGAACCGACACAATCGTCTATTGGAGTGGTTCAAAGACGCGGTGTCGCACATAACAGATAAGAAACTCGCAGAGCCGCGTGAAGCTGAGAAAGAGGATGGTACGTGTTTAGTTTGAATATGGTTTTTAGTTAAAAAAAAAACAAAAAATCATTGTTTTGGGTTCAATTGCGTTAATAAAGATCCCCGATAATAGTTTTTCTCAAATATCTTCCATGTACAGACAACGATCAGTTACACTTTTATTATATGTATTCAGTAGCGACTCACGTCCCTACGTACGTTTTAATTTTTTTTCAGTGGAACCCTAGTTCTTTTTCTATAATAAAAGTAGCCTAAGTTACTCCCTATAATATCAGCTATCTGCCAGTGAAAGTCCCGTTAAAATTGGTGCAGCCGTTTCGGAGATTAGCCGGAACAAACGGACAGACAAAAAAAATAGTATATAATTCCATATGCATTTAGTATAAAGCTGTTATTTTGACATTACAAACAGACACTTCAATTTTATTTATCTGTATAGATGAATGTTGTTGTAATAACTTAATGCTATATTTTCTATGTTACCTGACAAATATCTTCTCCTGTTCCAGAGAAAGACTTCCACAGCGCCCGAGTGCTGACCCTCTTGCTTGGTGGGAGAGTGGTGGAGGCGTGCCGGCTGTGTCGGGACAGCGGGGACCTCAACATGGCCGGGCTCCTCGCGCAGAGTGCCGGTGAGAGGGGGGGGGGGGGAGTGGGGGTGTGAGCTGGGATAGAGAGAGAGAGAGTAGTGATACTTTTTACATAATACTTTCTTAGATTTACGCGAATGTTTGACATTTAAATAAAACTATCTTTTCGGATTTTTTCGCGGATTTATTTTGGGGAATAATAGGGAACCAAAAATCAAAATAAATCCGCGAAAAAATCCGAAAAGATAGTTTTATTTAAATAGTGATACTTTTTTTTTAGTTTTCGTGTGTTTTGTATGTACGTATGTATTAAATTTCATTGATATTCGTCCAGCTGTTCCACGGTCAAGTAATAACAAACATACTTAGCACGTTTGGCTCAGTTTGTAGTGACCCTAATTGCTGTGGCAACGGTCGCGGGTTCGAGTCCCTCTGGGGGCGTTCATTTGTGTGATGAGCACGAATGTTTGTACTCCAGTCATGGATATTTATGATATGATACGTGTAGTGTATCAACTATCTGGTATCCATAACACAGGCCTCGTAGTTTACGATGGAACTAGATGGTGCTGTGTGTTAATGTACCAATATATTTATTTATTATTTATTTATACACACACAAACTTTTCGATTTATAATACTAATATATATTTATAGGTGATCCAGCTTTCAAATCCCTGATATTCCGGCAAATGAACACGTGGCGGGAATGTGGAGCCCTATCGCTCATGGCGGGGAGTCGTATCGAAGCCCTAAACCTCCTGTCCACTGCGGGCAAAGCTCCGAACGCACATTGGCTACAGACTCTACACGCTGTGGCTAGGTGAGTACTTTATAATAGTTTTTATAATAGAGTTTATAGTAGGGTTCGCAATAGGGCTCATAATAGGGTTTATAATGGACCGAAGTCCTGCGGGCAAAGCCCTAAACACATTGACTAAAAAGTCTAGATGTAGCTAGGTTAGTACTTATAATAGGGTTTATACTATATGTACACATTTTTTTGTTTTTAATTTTTTCTCGCTTTCTCTAAAAGATATCTGCTAGTAATCCTCGAGCTTGAGAAAAAAGCATCAGTTTTTAGCATCGATGAAAAAAGTACTAGATACACAATCAGCGACAAAAAATGCCCTCACCGAATGAGCGCTCATTTGAACATTTGAGCGCGCTTTTAATTTTTTTTTGTGAAAACAACTTTAGACATTGCATTTAAGGTTCAATTTACATTGTCGTATATTTATTTCAACTGAAATAATTAACTAAACACAATTGGTGACAGTTTTAAGAGAACTTTTGCATGGGATTTTGTATCTAGTACTTTTTTTATCGATGGTTTTTAATTAATTTCATTAATTTTCAGGTACACAACACAACAAATCCCGACGCTGGAGCAAATAATAAGAACATACGAGAGCTACTTCAGCTCTTCGGATGAGGAAGTGGATCTGACGACGCTCTCTGATGACGAGATGGGCATGCAGTTCCCGACTCCACCGTACCTTGAAGAGTATAGCTGGACTATGGTTAGTGTGTTTATGGGATTATGGGGTTAGTTTAGGGGGTTTTGATTTTTACTAAAAAATTGGTAGTAGCTGATCGGTTAGATGTTAGGTCTAACTTGAAATTTAATTAAATACATTTATAATTTAAGCTAAGTGGTAGCCCAATAGTAACGCGCTCGCTTGGGAAACCAAGTGAAGCGGGTTCAAATCCAGGGTCTCGCACCTCTGATATTTTCATCTGCGAATCATTTCTAACATGATTACCACTTGCCTCGGTAAAGGAAAACATCGTGAGGAAACTTGCATGTCTGAGAGAACCTAGCAAGTTTTCGAAAGACATCTGAAGTCCGCCAACTCGCACTTGACCAGCGTGGTGGACTATGGCCTGATCCCCCTCGTACTGAAGGGAGGCCCACTCCAGACGTTAAAAAGGGCTGAATACAATAATTTAATTTTTTAATGATCTTTAAGTTTATATGGAAATCTTATAGCAAAAATATTTTTAGTTTTTCTAGATTTTTCCAATTTTTTGGGTATTTTTTTCTAGTTTTTTGTTTTTCTTAAAAAACTTGTTCGGACTTTTACATATAAACAAGAAAATTCCAAATCGATGTTTTTTCAAGTGATACGTTTACCAGCGAACAGCAATACATTTTTTTTTATATATTATGTATAGATAGATTAACGTGAACATTATATATTTTTATTACATTAAGAAATGCGTAAATATATATTTTTTTGAATTTATTTTTCGCTTGTACTCGATTTATGTTCATAAAAAATACTTATACATACAATTTTCAATATATTATTTAGAAAATACGTTTATTTGTTTGTTTGCTTGTTTGTTTGTTTGTTTGTTTGTTCTTGGCTACTTAACATTCCACTTAGTTATACAGTACATCGATAGTACATGAAATCACAAATATTGTATAAAAACATCTAACCCTTGAATCTAATAAAATAAAACTATTATTATAAAAACGAAACTTTGTATGTGTGTGTGTTTATCATTTTTTTAAGTTGAAACTTTGAACGGATTTGTATGAAATTTTGTACAAAGACAACGTGACCTAAAGTAACATGCATTTAATGGTTAGTATTGAATAGAAACACTGTGAAAAACAAAACCAAATCTATCCCACGGGAACTTTACATTTTTCCGGGGTAAAAAGTAGCTAATGTCCTATTCCAGGCTGTAATCTATCTCTGTGCCAAATTTCATCCAGATCCATCCAGCCGTTCTGGCGCGATTAAGTAACAAACATCCATTCATCTAAAGTTTCGCATATTATAATATTAACTAGCGACTTTTTTTTAAATAAAAGTAGCCTAAGTTACTCCATATATAATACCAGCTATCTGCCAGTGAAAGTCCCGTTAAAATTGATCCAGCCGTTGTAGAGATTAGCCAGAACAAACAAACAGACAGACAAAAATTTTAAAAATTGTGTTTTTCTTATAAGTACCGTATATAATTCCATATGCATTTAGTATAAAGCTATTATTTTGACATTACAAACATACATTTCAATTTTATTTATCTGTATAGATTAATTATTTAATTATAATCGGATATAAATTCAAACAAAGCCAGGGTATATCGCTAGTACCATACCAATGTATAAACAATAATGGAACTTTCCAGAACGGCAAGTACCGTCGTGTCCTGGACCTCCGCTACGAGCTGCTGCGAGCTCGTGCCTTCCACTCCCGCCCGCGACTGTCGCCCGCTTCCTACACGCCGGACCCCTTCGATCACGCTCTCAGGTGAATATCAACATGCTTAACAAGCTAAACATATAGTTTACTATTACACGAATATTTGACATTTAAATTTTTTATCGTTTTCGATGCCCGTGACCGTAGTTTGAGGAGTTTCAAACGTGTTTTTTTTTGTTTATGCTATATATAAAAAAAAAATAGTATTTAGTTTTTTATAGCTATGAAAATTGTTACAAATGCGAAGATTTTCAATGATGATTTAGATATATTCGTGTATTTGTATTTATTTTGCAGCTATAATTATAATTCGTAATTTCTCACCTATAACAAAGTTTCTCAATTTCGAAAAAAAATATTCGAAGAGGCATAGTTATATTTTCAAAAATACCTCCTCAATTATTGCAGTTATTTTTTATACTATTCTTTTTTAAATATATAATTAAATATATGATATACTATATATTTATAATATGTATGTATTTAAAGTTATATATGTGTAGTGTATCAACTATCTGGTATCCATAACACAGGCCTCGTAGCTTACCATGGAACTAAATGGTGCTGTATGTTAATGTACCAACATATTTATTGAAAATGTCCTTGTTTTTTATTTATAATATGTATATATTTAAAGTTATATATGTGTAGTGTATCAACTGTCTGGTATCCATAACACGAGCCTCGTAGCTTACCATGGAACTAGATGGTGCTGTGTGTTAAAAAAATATACTGTTATACATATAAGATCTTGATATATCTAACTTACGTGTATCTTCTTCTCGTCTCCAGCTTTATGCTGGGGTGCTGGCTGGGCGCTCCGTCTCCGGCCAGTATCACGGGGACGGCGGAGCAGCTGTGCGCGCGCGGAGACTGGCACCTGGCGCTGCAGGTCCTCGCCTATCACCCTGATGACCTCGTGTGAGTACGCTTGAGGACCTGGGGCTGGTCTGCAGGTTCAGGGTTAAGTGCTGGGTTCGGACTTAGTGTAGTTATTGGTAGATGGAACGACTGCCTAGGGCGATGGTACTTGGTTTGGTGCTGGCTTACCATCCCAATGATATAATGTGAGTGTGCTTGCTGGAGAATGCGGGGCTTATCTGCAGCTCCTGGTGTTGAATGCTTAGTCGGGCTTAGTCCCCAGCCGCAGGCACCTGATGCGTGACGTAGTTCGCGCCACGCGTCGATAGAACTCTTATTAAAACGCAGCGCCATCTATTGAAAACTATTAGAACTCTTATTGAAACAGCACCATCTATTGAAATAAATTTAAACTACTATTACCATATGATTAATAAAAAACTCCCCCCAGGCGCGGGCACCTGACGCGCGAGGTGGTGTCGCGGCACGCGCCGGCGCGCGCGCAGTCGCCGGCGGCGCAGCGGCGCCTGGCGCTGGTGCGGCGGCTGCGCGTGCCGGAGCCCTGGCTGCTGGCGGCGCAGGCGCACAGGGCCAAGTACGAGGTGGGTGGTTCGTGGTTTATTTGTTTTGAAGTGAAAACTTGTACAGGCAGGTGTGTTTGTATGGGGAGTGAATCCATGTGAGTCGTCATCGACATGGTCACGTGACGTGTTAACGCTAACACTCGGAGTGACGATAGATGTCAATAAAAAATGATATTCCATTACATGAGAAATTATTGATTCCCCATAAAAATTTTCTTTCCCCTTTTCACTCCCTTAAATGATTTCCAGGATAAAAACTATTGTATATCCTCGAATGATATTCTATAAATATATAATTGTAATGTGCCTAATATGCGTTATTTTTAGTATCTCACCTATCCGAATTGTTTAAAACATAAATTGAATTTCATAAAGAGTACTGATAACTTACAGAAGTTTTACTTCTTGCGCGTGTACACTTTCATACACGCACTCTTTAATTATTTTTCTATTCCAGCACAAGCCAGCTCTGGAAGTGGAATATTTAGTTGGCGCAGAGCAGTGGAATGAAGCACATAAGGTTCTATTGGACGAGCTGTTGCCTGAAGCGGTGCTGTCTGGTGAGACTTTAGGTGCTAAGTTCGTTTAAAATAAAACTATCCTTTGGGATTTCTTCGTAACAACTATATAAACTTTTGAGACGTCTAACACCTTAGTCTCTCCCGTGACCATGATCGCTGTAAAGCATTCGAAACGTCGGGAATCAAACATCAAAATAAATGCGCAAAAAATTCGAAAAGATAGTTTTATTTATATAGATTAGTTAACCACTTTATTTATATATTTTACAAATTATTATTATTCTTTTCTTCACATAATCGAATATTTGGTAATAAAATTTAAAAATATGCCAAAAATATATGCTTCAGTCAAAGGAAAATACAATGTAAGGAAAAGAGTTCGCCTTGTAGTGTGGCTCATGGCATCCACTGATGTAAGATCTGTCAAAGCTAGTAATAAACAGGACTTGGAACATAATGGTTGTCTCATTTAATAACATCATTACAACCTACTCTTCGTTTTTTTTATTTATTTTTTGAATTGTGTATAACTTGTGTCCTCAGACAACCTGCAGAGCATCAAGCACACGCTGGAGGCGCTGAGCGCGGCGGCGGCGCGCCACCGCGTGGGCGGCTGGGAGCGCGGCGGGCAGGCGCTCTACCACTACCTGCACGTCTGCGACGAGGTACACATATCACATCACCTTCAAGTTCTATTTTTATCACTAGCGACTTACCTGCGTCCCTAGACACGTTTCAATTTTTTTGAGCGAAACCCTAATTCTTTTTCTAAAATAAAAGTAGCCTAAGTTACTCCTTATAATATCAGCTATCTGCCAGTGAAAGTCCCGTTAAAATCAGTTCAGCCGTTTCGGAGATTAGCCGGGACAAACAGACAGACAGACAATTTTTTTCAAATTGTGTCTTTCTTATAAGTACCGTATATAATTTCATGTGCATTTAGTAAGAAGCTGTTATTTTGACATTTCGCACAGACACTTCAATTTTATTTATCTGTATAGATAAAACGTAGCCTATTAGCCCTTCTTCAAGGTCCCATCTGTCTCTATATTATAATTCGTTAAAATTGGTTCAGTGGTTTAGGCGTGAAAACGTAACAGATAAATGGACAGAGTAATTTTTCCTTTATAATGTTAGCGACTTACCTGCATTTCGCTCTATGCGGATTTTGTTCACAATTTCATGGGTTATATTTTGTTTACGCGAAATTCTGTTTCTTTTTTTAAAATAAAAGTTATTTCTTATAACATCAGCTATCTGCCAGTGAAAATCCCATCAAAATCGTCCCAGCCGTATCGGAGTTTAGTCGAAATAAACAGACAAACAGAAAAAAAATGTTCTTTTCTCATTAGTATCGTATATAATTTCATATGCATTCAACAGCAACAGACACTTCAATTACAAGGTACAAAAAAATAAACTTTGCTTTTCCTTCCCTTTGCAATAATATAAGGAAGTCTATCGGATTTGTTAACACTTGTGATAACTCCGCTCCCTTTGGTAGTAGCATGATGGTATATATCTCTTTATAATATTTTATACTAGTGACTCATCCTCGCTTCGCTCGGGTTCGTCCCAAAGTACGGTTGATTTTTTTTTTCTAAAATAAAAGTAGCCTAAATTACGCCTATTACATCAGCTATCTGCCAGTGAAAGTCCCGTCAAAATCGGTCCAGCCGTTTCAGAGATTGTATTCAGCCCTTTTTAACGTCCCACTGCTGGGCACGGGCCTCCCTTCAATACGAGGGGGATCAGGCCATAGACCACCACGCTGGCCAAGTGCGGGTTGGCGGACTTCACATGTCTTTCGAAAACTTGCTAGGTTCTCTCAGACATGCAGGTTTCCTCACGATGTTTTTCCTTCACCGTAAGGCAAGCGGTAATCATGTTAGAAAATATGATTCGCACATGAAAAATATCAGAGGTGCGAGACCCGGGATTTGAACCCGCTTCACTCAGTTTCCCAAGCGAGCGCGTTACCACTGGGCTACCACTGCCAGTGAAAGTCCCGTCAAAATCGGTCCAGCCGTTTCAGAGATTAGCAGGAACAAATAAACAGACACTCCTACTTTATTTATGTGTATCAGTATAGATTAGTCTGTATACCGTGTCCGTGTGTGCGACAGATCCGCGGGCTGGTGGTGGCGGCGCCGCGCGGCGCGCCCGCGCTGGCGGCGCGCCTGGAGGCGCTGCGCCCCGCGCTGGCCGCCGCCTGCCGCGCGCTCCGCGGCCTCACCGCCACGTGAGTGCACTCTCCCCCTCCCCCTCTCACACACACACTCACACATGTGTACATTGATGCACACGCACACGCGCCATACTATACAGTGTTCATGATAAATTGGACTTAAGAGGGAATCATCGCTATATAAGTGTACACACACACACACACACACACACACACACACACACACACACAGATGTATGTACATAGATACACACGCCTTCATACATTGATACACACGCATAGGCATATATACGACGTGATGTGACGACACGTTGAGCTCAGTTTGCAGTGATTTTACTTGCTGTACCAGCGGTCGCGGGTTCGAGTCCCGCTGTAGGCGTTCATTTGTGTGATGAGCACGAATGTTTGTACTCCGGTCATGAGTGTTTATATTTATAATATGTATGTATTTAAAGTTATATATGTGTACTGTATCAACTATCTGGTATCCATAACACAGGCCTCGTAGCTTACCATGGAAATAGATGGTGCTGTGTGTTAATGTACCAACATATTATTATTATCTTCACTCTGTTTGAATGTCTTAGAACAGGTGATTATTTATAATGTTATTTGTAATTTATGTTTTTCTGAACTTATACTTCTTTTGGAACGCTTAGAAAAAATATGAGAGTAAAATTTATACGATGCGCGCGCACACCGACAGCCAAAAAGCGACACGATGAAGTTAGCCGCATTCCTTTTACCAACAGAGAGTTGTGACATACGGGATGAAATCTTTAGCTATTTTTGTTCTGTTACGCCAAAGAATTGTAACTTCTTACGTGCACACACACGTTTTTTTTTAATGTGCAATAAAGAATATATAATATGAGCCCGATGTCGCTGCAGGTCGCCGCGGTCGGCGCGCGTGGCGGCGGCGCGCGCGGAGATGGGCGCGCGGCTGCTGCAGCTGGCGCTGGCGGGCGGCGGGCCGCCGCCGCACCTCGCCGCGCTGCTGCGCGCGCTGCGCCTGCCGCCCGACTGCGCCGCGCGTGCGCAGGACAAGGTACGCACCCCACCCCACCATCCTCCTCAACCTCCCCATCCTCCTCAATCTCCCCCTCCTCCCCTTAGCTAACGGCGCCGCCAGTCTATCAACGACATCAAAGAAAAGGCTTTTCACCCAGTATCTTTCAATCCTTTATCCTTCCTTTCCGCACCCTCAAACTTTCTCCCCTTCCCTTCAGCGCCTTCAATCTATATTTATTAACCCCCCTTCCTTTCTAATCTATGTTTATCAGCATCCTTCACAAACCCTTAAACCAACCACCCTCCTTCCTTCCTCCACCTTCAAACTTCCTGCCCTTCCTTCCGGTGCCTCCAATTTATATCAATAGATCCCTTTCTCTTTACTCAGTACCTTTTTATCTCTTTTCTTCTCCATCAGCACCTCTAATCTCCTCAACCAATCAGATCATACTGCAGATGTTCTTTAGATGTTCGGTCCAAAGGTTGTTACCGAACACATAAGCAATGATGCTTAAACGGTGCATTATAAATACATAAAAACACGCCTCAAAAAGTAAGTGCATGTTCGGATAGCAATCAAATCGGCTGCATTCATTATCATTCATAGCAATTCATTATCAGTGTATCATTAACTTTAAATCAATAAACTTTACGACGATTTCGGACTGTATTTAATCCCTCCCGGACAAATTCTAAGAAATCCGTGCGAATTTCCGAGAATTCAATTGTTATCTAGCACACCGGTGTGCTCGCGGTCCTCGAGGTGTTAATTTATCAAGCAATTAGTAGTAGGTCGCGTCCCCTACATTAGATATAGAAGTTCTGGGTTCGAACCCCGAGTCAAGATAATGTTCTATCTAAAAATAATAGAAGCTCGGTGTTGCGAAGATGTTAGTGTTACAATCGAGTATCGTGTGACCTAGTGTGAGAGTGAAAGGGACAGAGTGTACATATGTGCGTGAGCTCTCCCTCACACGCTGCACTATAATATCTCTTTCGCAGTTGGCGGATTACTAAGAGATTGGTCGCCGCGGCCGAAATCGTTCAAGTCACCTTTATATAAATTCGAGTTCATAGATTATTTTTAAATCCATACTAATATTATAATTGTGAAAGGGTGTTTTTTTGTTTGTTTGTTTGTTTGTTTGTCCTTCTTTCACGTCGAAACAGAGTGACGGATTGGGGTGATTTTTTGTTTGGAGATAGTTGGAGGACTGGAGTGTAACATAGGCTGTGTTTTACCACGGGATATTATCTCATTCCCACGGGAGAACACGTTATAATACAACCTACAACAACTCATCATCCTTCTACAAGTGCTACAAGGATCATTTGGCACTTAGGTGACATTGACATGAGGGCGTGGATGTGAAATTAGGCTTTTTCTTTTATAAAAAAAACCTTCTAACCTCTCTAACACTACTTTATATTTTGAAATATTTTTATTGAAATACCAGCGACTCACCCTCGCTTCTCTCGGGTTCGTCCCTAGGTTGCTTCCCAAAACAAAATTAATTAATTAATTTGGTATTAAATTTTTTTTCGTGGGACCCTATTTTTTTTTTCTAAAATAAAAGTAGTCTAAGTTACTCCTTATAACATCAGCTATCTGCCAGTGAGAGTCCCGTCAAAATCGGTCCAGCTATTTCAGAGATTAGCCGGAACAAACAGACAGACGGACAGACAGACAAAAATTGTAAAAAATGTTGTTTTGGTATATGTAACGTGTATACATCCATATGCGTTTAGTGAAAAGCGGTTATTTTAATATTACAAACAGACATTCCAATTTTATTTATCTATATAGAAAAAAGCACGAAATATCCACAACAAACATCAACTCCAACTTCTCTCAAAAGTGACGCTTTACAAGATGGCGGTGTTAATTCCGATTTCTTGATAAAAATAATCCTTGTAGCACTGTAAATTATGTTCTTCACCACAGATACGACAGATTTGGCGGAGCAAGCCTCAGAGCTGTGCCTCGAGTCGTCCCAGAGCTCCCCGATCTCCTCCCACCGGACAGCCGTCAAGAGTTAAAATGTACTAAAAATCCACTATTTAAACACTTTAGGCACCAGGGTTAGTATTGTTCTACCGTCATTAAAAAGAAGGCTGCAACTTTGCCAAAGTTGATTTCGAGATATTTCAAGTTTTGTCTTATTACTTAGTAGTAGTTTGTACGTAGTCACCATGAAAACAAGAGACAGTGGTAGCCCAGTGGTAACGCGCTCGCTTAGAAAACCGAGTGAAGCGGGTTCAAAACCCGGGTCTCGCTCTGATATTTTCATGTGCGAATCATTTCCAACACGATCACCACTTGTCTTACGGTGAAGGAAAACATCGTGAAACCTGCATGTCTGAGAGAACTTAGTAAGTTTTCGAAAGACATGCTTAGTCCACCCGCACTTGGACAGCGTGGTGGACTATGGCCTGATCCCCCTCGTATTGAAGGGAGGCCCACTCCCAGCAATGGGACGTTAAACAGGGCTGAATACCATGAAAATGGCTATGGTATCTCCAGGTTCGTAAGACTTTGAGCTTTATGAATAAGACAATAGAGTAGCATTTTTTTTTGCTGATTCCGAATCTGCATTTAAGTCATTTTTAACCAAATTGTTAGTTACGGCCTTCTTTATTATGACGGCAGAATGTTTCTATATAAAATATCCTGATAATTGCGATTATTTAGTTGTTTTATTGTTAAAACAGTAATAAAGTTTATTCGATCGTGTGTGTGTATGTCTAATCGGATTTGTTTTTACTTAAAATCGCGCCATCTTGTGACCAAAAGTGACGTCACTATCTTTTGACGTTTAAAACAAATTTCTTTGAATTAAATTGGAGATGCCTTAAAATATTATTAATATTATTTAATTAAATATTATAAAAAATACTTTTTTTTTCACGTCTTACTAGAAATACATGTAAATTTCTTCTGGAAAGTTCTTTAAAGTAACCGTTCATAACATTTTTGTATCTATTTGACTCGATGACATACATATTGATATTTGTAAATTGTTTGAGGGATATTTGAGAAATGTCAATGCAAGTGTCGTAAGTCATAACTCATAATACTTTCTTAGATTTACGCGAATATTTGACATTTTAAATAAAACTATCTTTTCGGATTAATTTGCGGATTTATTTTGATTCTTGTATTATGGGTAGGCGATGTCTGTAAAAATTATATAACGCCTTTGAGACGTCTATAACCTTAGTCTCTCCCGTGACCATGATTGCTGTAGAGCATTCGAAACGTCGGGAACCAAATATCAAAATAAATCCGCGAATAATCCGAAAAGATAGTTTTATTTAGAATGGCATAAGTCACTTTGTGAATTCTTTTCAAAAAGCCAATTGTAAATTTTGAGTTATGCAGTATTTTTCGGTGGAATTAATGTTATTTGTGATTTGATTTGATTGTTGTATGTAGATAATAATATTATAAATGTACGTATGTTTATATAAATATATGTATATATATATCTTTTTGGTACTAGTTGGGTCGTTCTTACACTGAAAATTTCAATTAAAGAATGATTTTTTTTAAATAAAATTAACTTGATAATATGTACATTATACATATATTTATATAGTATATGAACATTTATTATATTAATGGATGTGATGTGACTGTTAAAATACAAATATAACGTTACAAAATGAGTGCATTTCATATGAGTTAGTTATTTCAGCAAAATCACTAAAAAAGCTTTTTATTTAGAAATGATAGTTATTTTTTTTCAATAGTAACGTGATAGGGAGAGAGAGAGGGAGAGGCAGAGAGAGAGAGAGAGAGAGAATGAATAGAGACGTGTCGCTGTCGTGTAATATCGATAGATTTAATATATATATACAAATTATTATATAATAACATAAATGTTGTTTTATACTTATGGGTACGGCGCTAGTATTTTAGTTAAATTTATTCTATTGTACCTAACATTTGCGAAGTAATTTGTTTAGTTAACTGGCAATTTTTAGAGGTACAGATAAAAAAAAGATTAAATTTTTGTAAATAATTAATTACTTATTGGAAAAAAAGATATAGTAAGTAAGTAAAAAAAGATAAGTAATACACCGGTATAAATAGTAGGTTGTGTCATTCTTAAATAATGAAATTTAAACTCAGTAGGATGTCGCGGGTTCGGTTTCCGCTTTAAGAACCTTAGTGCGTCTCATATGTACGTTATATGTATGTATGTAGAAGGTCTGGTTGAGACAAAACTTAGTACAGTGACACTACATGTGGTTAGACTTACATCATTAAGCTCTTTCTCTGTCTATGACGTCGAAGTTTCTAGAGGAATTAATATGAAATATCTTGATCATAATGTTTAAAAAGAATCTTCTAAAAGTGACACTTTATTACCTGTCATTTCTTCTTTTTTTTTTTTGTTTTTTTTTTTAGAGCCTATGAAATTTTTTTTACTGTAAAATCTAGTAAAATATAGTATAGTCGTTTTTGAATCGATTCATAGTATCGATATAAAATATTAAGCCAAATAACGATTTAATTAAATTTAAATAAACAATGAATCGAAGAACGAATCCAATTATAATTTAATTTTTCATTATATCTGTCTTAGTTAAAACAGTTATATTTTAGGCCAAAACGTCTAGTTATTTTTGTAATGCTTCGTAATTTGGATTAGTGTTAATTATTAAAATTAATATTTGCAAGGGATTCATAGATAATTAATATTTTTTTTTAGTCTCTGATTTCCTTGAGTTCATAATATTTGAGTGCATTCACACGAGTAAATGAAGTCATTTTGTACAAAAAAAAACTTTTTTCTATTTTGTCATTTAAAAAAAATGTGATAGTTTTAAAAAAAAACTCGTCTTAATGCACCCATTACTTATTTGCCAATCTATTTATGTCTCTTTTTATCTCCATATGAGTGAGCGAGACAGCGATAGCAGCGTTCAAAATTAATGTATGGCTAAATACATATTGTAACGATATTTATTTGAGAGTAATAGAGTAATATGCGTATTTAAAGTATGTTCTGTTTCTTTCTTTCGTCATATGGAGTGAGAGAGATGTATACTTTATATAGCTCTGTAATAGTTTAGAATTACTATGTTGTTTTATCCGATGAAGTAAAAATGAAGAAAGCTAGATTTTTTTTGTAGAAAACTCATTATTTAATATATTATATCATTATTGTAATGAAATATAATAATATTAATAGAAATAATTTCTTATTCAAAAGGGACAAAATTAATTAGAATTTTCAAAGCTTTTAGGTCAATATGGATTTTTGAGACGGGACAGTAAGGGCAGGTACCTTAAATACTATAGTTACAGGAAAACGCTCCTAGGAGACCATCCATAACTTTTTGAGATATTCTGAACTGCATTCACAGATTTTGGAAAAAATGTACAGTCAGCGAGAAAAATGCTAGAATTCGAAAAAAAATTTTTTCATGTCAATCGATCCTATTTCATGTAAGGATCAAAAGACTCTATGGGACCATTTAAGGTTTGAGTACTAGAAATGACAGAAATCGCCAAAATCCTTTTCCATACATTTTGTATGGAAAAACGTTTAATCAACTCGAAATATTCTTTGTTGCCAAACGGTCCTATTTTTTAATGTAATTGTTGTAATTTAATTAAAATACTAGGACTGAGGACAATAAAACAACGTGTTCGGCTGTGGCATAAAGACGCAGAAGGAAGTTTATTTCTCACAGAGTAAAAAATCACAAATATGACACAGATTATATAATATTATAAACATTAGTTTTATTTTGAGCAATTATTTTAATTTTCAACACCCCCACTCTCAAAATAAATAACTATTGAACATTTACAATACCTAATAAAGTTAGAAATTTATGGTGTTTGACAGAATTTAAACTTTTAGTGAATATATCTGCTGGCATATCTCCAGTGGGCAAATAATTTATTTTAACAATATTTTTATCAATTATTTCTCGACAATAATGAAAACGAACATCAATATGCTTTGATCTATTATGATATACTGGATTTTCAGATAACTTTTGAGCACGTTGATTATCATTATATATATTTATTGTATACATTTTCCTAGTTATCTCATACTGTAAATTTATAAGATACACAGCTTCTCTACAACCCTCTGTGATTGCCATATACTCTGCCTCAGTGCTTGAGAGTGCCACCGTTCTCTGCTTCTTAGAACCCCATGATATAACTGAACCAGACAAAACAAAACAGAGTCCTGTATATGACTTTCTATCTATAGAACTATTTGCCCAATCAGCATCAGTGTAACCCTTAATATTAACATTTCCATCCTTATAATATTTTAAACCTAAGTTTCTTGTTTTTTTTTAAGTATCTTAATATTCTTTTTGCATAAATCCAGTGCTCATCATTGTGACAGTTATTAAATTGACTCATATATCCTACAGCATATGCTATATCTGGCCTTGTAAGCACAGCCAAATACATAAGGCTACCTATTAGCTGTTGATAAGGATTTTGACCTTTTACATCTTGACTTTTTACAATATTTAATTTAGCCTCCATGGGAGTATCAACAACTTTACAATTAATCATATTAAATTTATGCAACAATTGATCTATATAATTTTCTTGGCTCAAAGTAATGATATTATTCTTTTTATCAGTTTTCACATTTATACCAAGACAATTTTTAATTTCACCTAAGTCTTTAATTTTAAATTGGTTACCTAAAATTTGCTTTAATAATTCCATTTCTTTTCTATCATTTGAGAAAATAAAAAAATCATCTACATACAGAGTTACAATTGTTCTGAGACCATTTACAATTTTTAAATACAAACATGGCTCTAATTTTGACTTTTTATAACTATTAGCTAACATTACACTATCAACCTTTTTATGCCATGCCCTTGAGGATTGTTTGAGACCATATATAGATTTATTCAATTTTAAAACTTTATTTTTATTACTATTAGAACATTCAAATCCTTCAGGTTTTTGCATATATATGACCTCTTCTAATTCTCCATTAAGAAACGCAGTCTTAACATCTAAATGGGCAGTCTCTAAATCTAATTGCACAGTTAGAGCGAACAATAACCTTAAAGTTGTATATCGGACTACAGGAGAAAAAGTTTCCTTATAATCTATACCACTTTTCTGATTATAACCTTTTGCAACAAGTCTGGCACGATAACAAATGTTATTTTCACTATCAATTTTCCTTTTTAAAACCCACTTACACTTAACAACAGTCCCACTTTGTGGAGCATCGACAAGCTCCCACGCACTATTATCATTAAAGCACTGTAATTCTTCTTGGACAGCATGCATCCAATGTTCCTTCTCTGGACTATCCAGAGCTTCCTCCAAGGATAATTCACTGTCATCTCCATTGGTACTTGCTGTACACATATTAGAAAAACCATATCGATCAGGCTTACACCTCTCTCTAGCAGGTAATGATTTTACTATACTGCTAGAGCTTCCAGTAGAACTATTGGAGTCTTCTGTATCACTCGGCAGATATGTGGGATCATCTGTATTATCAACTGAGATAAATGAATCATCTGCCTGACTGCTTTCCCCCACTGAATCCAACATTTTCTCTTCAATTGGTTCTTCTGGTTTCTTATTCTCATCAGTGACAGTGACATTACTTGTAAGTGAATCCTTCTCAATAATAATGATATCTCGGCTTGTTTTAATTACCTTGGATTCTGGATTGTAAATTCTATATCCCTTCACTTCTTCTGAATATCCAATTAATATACACTTTTCAGCCTTCTTATCCCATTTAAGCCTTTTCTGTTTTGGCACATGCACCATAACAGTACTTCCATACACTCTAAGATGACTAATATCAGGCTTGGTATTAGTCCACAATTCAAATGGAGTTTTATTATTTAAGCCTGGTGATATAATCCGGTTCTGCAAATAAACAGCGGTATTAGTCGCTTCTGCCCAGAGCTCTTTTTCTAAGTTAGCATCAAATAATAAACATCGAGCCTTTTCTACTATGGTGCGAATCATCCTCTCACTTAAACCATTTTGTTCAGGTGTATAATAGTTGGACTTTTGATGAATTATGCCCTTATGTCTAAGAAAACCTTCAAATTCATTACTACAAAATTCATGGCCATTATCACTACGGAATACTTTAATTCTTCTATTTAGTAAATTCTCAACTTTGGCTACATAATTCTTAAAACATTGAAAGGCTTCACTCTTATTTTTCAAAAAATAAATGTGAGTCATGCGGCTATAGTCATCCACAAAGATTATAAAATACCTTGATCCTCCTAGAGAGACTGTTTCCATTGGGCCACACACATCACTATGCACCACTTCTAGTAACTGAGCGCTTCTATTGCCATGGCTTGGAAATGGTAAGCGACTCTGCTTTCCTTCACAGCAGGTGATACAGGAAGTTTTACATGCTTCAGCCTTTTTTTCAATGGACAAACCTTTGACAGCATTCTGCATTCAATTAAGATAGGTAGTATTTATATGTCCAAGTCTTCGATGCCACGTCTCATTAGATACCACCACTGCAGCTGACAAGTGTGCTGGTGTATTTAACTTATACACCCCATTAACTAAATTAGCTGTTGCTACCAAAACTCCTTCTCTGTTGTAAATATCACAACCTTTCTCTCTAAAAGTTACTTTGTTGCCTTTACTTATTAATCGACTCACTGACAACAGATTTGTTGTGAGGCTCGGTACACACATAACCTCTTGAACTGTTATATCAAAATTGCATTCATCAGTACAAGTAGTAATCTGCACGTTTCCATAACATTTAACCGGCACTTTAGTCTCATTGGCAACAACAATCTCCTTGGTGTATGGCTCGTAAGATGCATTCTCGATCCAATGTTCATTTGTTGTCAAATGAACGCTCGCGCCCGAGTCAACATACCAATCAGATTTACTGTAAGCGCCACTAAGAAACACGGCACTAAATGCGTTTGTTTGATTACGATGCGTTTCTTTAGAATGCATTAAACTTGGGCACTGATTCCGATAATGTCCTATTTGTTTACATTTAAAACATTTAATTACTTTTGATCTTGACAGTTCGCTATCTTTACTGCCACCTTTCTCTATGGACTTGACATTTTTCTTAAAAGTTGGTTCCACTGAGTTTTACGTTGCAAAACACCAAAGGCAGCACTGTCGCTTTCATTCACTTCCGATTCCATATCTAATAATTTAGATTTAATGGCGTCCGTGGTAATTGACATTCCGGAATGTTCTATAGCCATTATCATTGGTGAAAATTTTTCTGTCAATCCAGCCAATAATAATGAGCCAATCCATTCGTCATTAATATTAAATCCTGTTCCCGCTAGCTTCTGACCAGTTTCCACTAATTGAGTAACGTACGAATTCATGGACGAACAATTTTCGAGACGAATTGATATGAGATTTCTCAATAGGCTTATCCTTCTTGTAAATCCCGAATCATCATATAAAGATTTTAGTTTCATCCATAGTTCTTTCGTAGTTTTTACTTCTTTTATATGAACATAGATGCAGGGATCTATTGTTAAAATTAATTTAGCTCTGGTCTTGGCGTCTTCCGCAGCTCCAACCTCTGATGGACCTTGCTCTGGCTTAATACATCCTAGCATACCTTCTAGCACTAGAAAGTTCTCTGCCGCAAAGCACCATTCACTATAATTCTCGCGACCTTTAAGTTTAGGCACGCTTATAATATAGTTAGAATTAGAAGACGCCATAGCGGTAACTATAAACTACCACTACTGCACGAAACACGCACTACACAACTGACTGTTCTCTTAATGCAATTATTACAGTTTTTAATTTGCGAGACACTAGTTGTATAAACAGGAATAGTCTGGCATAACCTGGGCCCATAACCTGTTGTAATTTAATTAAAATACTAGGACTGAGGACAATAAAACAACGTGTTCGGCTGTGGCATAAAGACGCTGAAGGAAGTTTATTTCTCACAGAGTAAAAAATCACAAATATGACACAGATTATATAATATTATAAACATTAGTTTTATTTTGAGCAATTATTTTAATTTTCAACAGTAATCAAAAGACTCTTAATACAAACGTAAATAGGTAACATTTAGGTGATCTACAAAATAAATTGCTTAAAATGGATATCGTGTTTCAAAAAAACACGTTTAGTTGATACAATTTTATTTTATTTTTATTTGTCAATGCAATTATGATTTTCTCAAAGAGTATTTTGATCACATTAAAAAATAGGACCGTTTGGCAACAAAGAATATTTCGAGTTGATTAAACGTTTTTCCATACAAAATGTATGGAAAAGGATTTTGGCGATTTCTGTCATTTCTAGTACTCAAACCTTAAATGGTCCCATAGAGTCTTTTGATCCTTACATGAAATAGGATCGATTGACATGAAAAAATTTTTTTTCGAATTCTAGCATTTTTCTTGCTGACTGTACATTTTTTCCAAAACCTGTGAATGCAGTTCAGAATATCTCAAAAAGTTATGGATGGTCTCCTAGGAGCGTTTTCCTGTAACTATAGTATTTAAGTTACCTGCCCTTACTGTCCCGTCTCAAAAATCCACCCTGTATAGCTACGAAGCAAAAGTGGTCTAAAACTTCAAGTTGAATTGAAAAAAATGTACATATTTGGGAGAAAAGTTAAATAAATTATCTGTGGAATTATTGCATTTTTTCCTTTTGTCAATTTTTGTGTTGCCAGTGTTCAATATTTTGTAAAAAATATTATCAAAATCAAATCAGTTTTAGACATTTCATAGAATATTATGTATTATTTTATAAGTTTAAGTGACATGAGAAAATGTTTCCAATTAATATAAATAGTAATGTATAGATTTAGTTTTTTAAAGTTTTTGTTTAGTTTTTAAGGTAAAATGCTGTTTAGAACCAATTTTTTTTTTTTTTCAAGTTGGTACAAAGGTAAAAATCATTAAGTCCAAATGAGTAATAATATTAAATATTAAAAAAATATATTATCTTGTGAGAGTATTTTAGTTTTTTTTTTATTGTTTTAGAAGTAAGCAAGGTGAGTTTTTAGGGAGAAGTGACTTAGTGACTTTTGCCCTTGGCCCGAATGTAGCAAATAACATGTTTGTCAAAATGCTAGTTGATAGATGAATAAGTGTAATTATAATAAAGTATTTTTGAATTCATATTGTTTTTTTTTATTTTCTACTAGCGATTCACCCTCGCTTCGCTTTGGGTTCATCCCTAGACATAAACAAATCTATCCCACGGGAATCTTACATTTTTCCGGGATCATATATAGCCTATAGCCTTCCTCAGTTAACGGGCTACTTAATGCAAAAAGAATTTTTCGAATCGAATTAGTAGTTCCTGAGATTAGCGCGTTCAACCAAACAAACAAACAAACTTCAGCTTTATAATATTAGTATAGATTTAAAAGTCTACATTTTAGCCTATTTAGCACTGAACAAATTAAACAAAATTTAATTATTTACAATATTTTATTTATAACAAATACTAATAATACATATATAATTTATTTTACAACTATATAACTTTAAAAAAATATAATCAGATTAATTCAATGTCAATTGCCAAATTCACAGTTAATTTCAACTCAAAATCTAATATATTTAAATTTAAACGAGCAATTCTTGTATATTTATTTATTTATTTATACCGGCGATCTCGGAAACGGCTCTAACGATTTCGCTGAAATTTAGCATGTGGAGGTTTTTGGGGGCGAAAAATCGATCTAGATCAGTCTTATGTCTGGGAAAACGCGCGTTTTCTAGTTTTCATGCGGTTTTCTTTCGCATTATTCCACGCAAAATATGGTCGATAATTTCTTACAAGGGTATAAGCATCGTGGTCAAGCGGCCAAGGTGCAAGATTAACAATCACAGATGTCCGGGTTCTAATTCCGGTCGGACAAAAAGTTTTTATTTTTTTGTATTTATTCAAGTTTTTAGTTTTTTTTTTATCTAAAAAATACGATATAACAAAAAAGAACTACGAGCGAAGCTCGGTCGTCCAGGTACTACAAATAAATCAACAAAATGTCTACAAAATACCATATAGATTGACATTTTGTTAGTTATTTATTTTAACAACACTCTTGTATACACGACCTTATATATCAGAAGAATAGCATTTGCCTGCGACTCCGCGCGCGTTCTTTTATTAGATCTATATTCTATACATATAATAAAATTCTAACTGAGCCGAATCTGTACATTAAATATTTTTTAGAAAATCTTATTGAAATAGTCATTATTATCGATACAGAGGTCGAGTCTATAGTTTTTAGAATTTATGTCTGTCTGTCTGTGATCGCATCACGAGAAAATCACTGGACAGATTTTGATGAAATTTGGTATGATGATAGTTGGTTATCCGGGTCAACATATAGGATACTTTTTACTGCGGGAAAATATCTCATCTCTGAGAAATCTATACTAAACGTTAAAACGTAGGTAGGGACGAACACGAGCGGAGCGAGGGTGAGTCGCTACTTTATATATAAATAGACAAAAACAAAACAGTTCAGTACATTTTTCTCTTCTGTACGTCAAACGATTTTTCTTTTTGTTCAGCTATTACACAAAACTATTACACAATGACAATTACACAATGACAATTACACATTACAAAACTATTACACAATGACAATTACACAAAAACACAGCGAGAATTGAACGTGTAACCTTATTTCCACTAGATTTTGTTCACTACTCTACCCGTGCGTCAATAATATAAAAAAATGAACTATTTTGTTGCTTATTTTATATTTTAATTAGCGACTCACCCTTGTTTCGCTTCAGGTTCGTCCCTAGGCAAAATCAAATCTATCCCACGGGAACCATACTTTTTTCCGGGATGATATAATATAGCCTATAGCCTTCCTTAGTTAACGGGCTACAGGCGCGGATCTAGAGTTACATTTTGGGGGGGGGGTCACATGCTGAACTATACATATAATCTATATCTAATATATTTAATTAACATAATACTTACTAAACGAACTATTCTTGTATATTTATTCATTTATTTATTTATACCGGCGATCTCGGAAACGGCTCTAACAATTTCGCTGAAGTTTGGTATGTGGAGGTTTTCGGGGGCGAAAAATCGATCTAGATTAGACGTATGTCTGGGAAAACGTGTGTTTTTGAGTTTTTACGCGGTTTACTTTCACGTTATTCCACGCATAATATGGCCTCTAATTTCGCACCCTCGAGCATAAGCATCGTGGTTATCCGGCCAAGACACAAGGTTGACAATCACAGGTGTCCGGGTTCGAATCCCGGTCGGATACAAAGTTTTACTTTTGTTTTTTTTTGTATTTATTAAAGTTTTTAGTTTTAAGTTATATAGATTATCATCTAAAAAATACAATATAACAAAAAAGAACTTCGAGCGAAGCTCGGTCGCCCAGGTACCAAAATAGTAACTTAGCAAAATCGGTACATGAAATATTCTTTAAAAACAATCACTGTAACCGTGTAACTAGTGTACAGAATATAGAATCCAAAACAAAAATTATGTCTAAGTCTGTTTGTGTGTGCGGTTTCACGCAAAAAGTACTGATACGATTTTAACCAAATTTTGTGTAGAGAAAATTTATTATTCGGATCAACATTAGGGATGCCTTTTACTACAGGAAAAATTTTATTCCCACGGAAAAACACAATATCGGGTTTTATCGAGGAATCTGTTTATTTTTAAGAGCAAAAAATAATTATTATTAAAACCTGAAGATTGTGACTTTAAAACTTTAGCAGGTATATATAAAACAAAAACCCGTAAAATGCCCCCGCTGTCCAGCTACCCCCTAGAAATGGAGGGATGCAAACAGTTAAGAAATAGTTTTTTTCCAATTTCCGGCTTACTGTGACATCCTATCGAAAAATGTTCTTTATTCACAACGAAATACATGTAATAACCAATTTTTTTTTTTGAAATTGGAATGTTTAGCCGTTTCCGATAAATTTATATTTTATGGTCTCGGGAGGTTTAAAATCACCCCCAACTTTAAGTGGATGTTTACATTTAAATAAATTGTCGTTCAATTTTTAGTAATTTCTTTCGTCTTGCACTCTACTTTTTGAAGAAACAAAAACATTGTATGGTCGTCCTGTAAAAACACCCTTAAAAATTGAAAAAAAAAAACTGGAAAAATCGATAATTTTCACTTTGTAAACTACTTTTTTTTTATTAATCATTGAAAAAAAAACGTGTTTTTTGGAAATATCTCAAAAACTTTAAGGTTTTTGAAAAAGTGTCATCTATATAAGTCGTAGATTTTTACTAGACCTACAACTTTTGTCAAGAATATTTTTCGATAGGATATCACAGCAAGCTAGATAATTGAAAAAAACTATTTTTCAATGTTTGCATCCTCCCATTTCTCGAGGGTAATTGGACAGCGGACCTGCTAACGCTTTAAAAAGGCAATATCAACTTAATTTTTTTAAATTATACTTTTAACTAATGAATAAACAAGATTAGGCTATGAATGAATTTCATTTCAATTAGATTAAATTAGATTTCAAGGTGATAACAAAAAGTTATTACCTTGAAATCTAATTTTTCTGAAAAAAACAATAAATTTAACTCCAAAATCGATCAAAAATTAATAAAACATCGATAAATTCGAAAAAATAATAACATAAATAGATTCTACTGAAAATAATACAAAAGAGTACAGGATACTTTACGTGAATTCTAATTTTTATTATTTCTTTAAGATTCGTCAAATAGCAATGTTTGAATGTTTACGGCAACACTGTATAAATAATATGCGTCAAATTAAAAACTTAATGATACCATTTTTTTTGTTTTTTCCGAAATATACACTGGTGTAGTTAGTGTATAAAAATTGAGTTAATAAAGTACACTTTTTCAATGATAATGAAAAAAAAAATGTAGTTTACAAAGTAAAAATTATCGATTTCTCCAATGTTTTCAATTTTTAAGAGTGTTCTTACAGGGCGACCATACAATGTTTTTATTTCTAATAAAAAGTAGAGCTTAAGACGAAAAGAATAAGCCCTATCTGAAAATTGTACAAAACAAAATTTTTAAATGTAAACGTCCACTTGATATTGGGGGATATTTTCAGTCTCTCGAGACGATAAAACATACTTTTCTCGGAAATGGCTAAACATTTCAATTTCAATTTTTTTTTGTTTATTATAAATATTTCGAAAATTACATTCCATTAGTTTCATGAAAATCATAGGATTATTCTAGAAATTAAAAATAAAAAACCAAGAAAAAATTAAAAACCGAGTTCTTTGCAAATATGTCGAAAACTTTGAGGTTATTGTAAAAAGTGTTATCCATAAAAATTGTAGATTTTTACTAAATCTACAACTTTTGTTAAAAACATTTTTCGATAAAACGTCACAGTAAGCCGGAAATTGAAAAAAACTATTTTTCAACGCTTTGCGTCCCCCCATTACTCGGGGGAAGCTGAGTATCGGGGGCATTTTACGAATTTCTATTCCTTATATACCTGCTGACATTTTAAAATCATAAAACTTCAGGTTTTAATATTTTGTTCCCAAACCGCATTTCGATTGGACTAAATCTGTATAATCCGTATTAATTAATATTATAAATATGAAAGTTTGTGAATATGTATGGATTTTTGTTACTCTTTCACACCAGAACGGCTGAACGGATCTGGATGAAATTTGGCACAGAGATAGATTATAGTCTGAAATAACATATAGGCTACTTTTATCCCGGAAAAATCTACGGTTCCCGTGGGATAGGTTTGTTTTTGTTTTCCTAGAGGCGAACACAAGCGAAGTAAGGGTGAGCCGCGAAGTATTAACGATTAAAAACTTAATTTGTTTCGAATTAGGTATTTAAAAAATAATTTTGTATTAATCCTTCTTTTCTTAAACTTCAAACTTCTTAAAGACGTATTTTTGGCTTTGGGGGGGTGGGTCATGACCCCCATGACCCCCCCCCCCCCTGGATCCGCGCTTGACGGGCTATCTAATGCGAAACGAATTTTTCAAATCAGATTAGTAGTTACTGAGAATAGCGCGTTCAACCAAACTAAGAAACAAACAAACTCTTCAGCTTTATAATATTATTATAGATATATTCTTACAGTCACTTCAGTAGTTCTATAGAATATCCCTGTTGAAATAAATAAAATAAATAAATATATTAGGACATTAACACACAACACTGTCTAGTTCCATGGTAAGCTACGAGGCTTGTGTTATGGATACCAGATAGTTGATACACTACACATATGTATATAACTTTAAATACATACATAATATTATAAATGAAAACACCCATGACTGGAGTACAAACATTCGTGCTCATCACACAAATGAATGCCCCCAGCGGGACTCGAACCCGCGACCGTTGGCACAGCAAGTAGGGTCACTACAAACTGAGCCAAACGTGTCGTCAATAGGATCCCATCATAAGCGACAAAGGCCACATAGAAACCAATAAATATTTATTGATTGCTATGTGGCTTTTGTCACTTTTGATGGGATCCTATTGGAGTTTTTACATAGGGATGTAGGTTACAGACAAACAAACAAAATCATTTCTCAATAATTAATTCGGATGACCTTATACTATTACTGGTACAGATTACATACAAGTTATGTATGAGGCAAATATATTAACCAATTCGGACTATTTTAATTTACTTAAAAAAACAACACAGCGTTAAAACATTTAAAACTATTTTATTTCATAAACTAGCGACTTACTCTTGCTTCGCTCGGGTGCGTCCGTTTTAATTTTTTTGAGCGAAACCCTTAACTCTTTTTCTAAAATAAAAGTGCCTAAGTTACTCCTTATAATATCAGCTATCTGCCAGTGGAAGTCCCGTTAAAACTGGTCCAGCCGTTTCGGAGATTAGCCGAAACAAACAAACAGACAGACAGACAGACAAAAATTTAAAAAATTGTGTTTTCCTCATAAGTACCGTATATAATTCCATATGTATTTAGTATAAAGCTGTTATTTTGACATTACACACAGACACTTCAATTTTATTTATCTGTTAACCGATTCATTGCGACGGCCTTTTTTACGAACTACGGCTCGTGGCGGCGAACAAATTTTTCATGACACCTCTAGGGCGTCACGCGCCATACGTTAAAATGACACCCCTACGGTGCCTTCAGCCATATATGAAAACTTTGTGCTTTTTTTTCTTTTTTTGGCTTATTTACACTTGATTTCGTTCAGTCAGCATCTAATATCAGACCTAAGCAGTTTGTTAATTCGTTTAGAGTGAGTTCCTTGTGTTTAGATACGTCATTTACTTGAAATGACTATTTTGTATCAGATATTGTAAACATTTGGTATTCTTTTTTCTTTGACTATACAATTTAAATAGCTTAATAATATATTTTAAAATATGTTCTGAAATTGGTGTTGCAAAGTTTTTTTTATATACTTGGTGCAATATTGGCAACTAAAATTCCCAAGAAAAGTTTGAAAGTATTGAGTTTAGCTATTGAGATGACGTCTATTATTTCGCTCGAGTTCGGCCCTAGATACCTTATGACGGTTAGTATGGAATACATAGACTATATAGTCTATATACATACATTATACATAGGTATGATGAGTTTTATATCTCTTAGTTGAGAAATGATTAATTGCCCATACAAAGTTCCACCCCCCTTTTCACCTTCTTAAGGGATGATTTCCGGGGTAAAAATTATTCTATGTCCTTCCCGGGATCTCAAACTATCTCCATACCAAATTTCGTCTAAATCAGTTCAGCGGATTAAGCGTGAAAAGGAGACAGACAGACAGAGTTACTTTCGCATTTATGATATTAGTATGGATATTAGTATGGATTTTGTAATACACTGCGACTTTATATTTTTTATAGCTTATAGAATTGTTACAATTTTTTGAATTGAATCGAAAACGCCCATACATCCCTAAATCGCAGAGTGACGAAGACGAAACGCAGTGTACTTTGGAACAGAACTCTCAATCATATGAAGAGTATGTTCTTCCTAAAAAAAAAAATGAAAGATATTGGGACATGCACAGAAATTAAGAAAATATAGATTGCACTATTACAAGTTGCTTTTAAACATAATTATTTTGAATATAAAAATAACATAAATTTTCTTTGAGACCCCTTCATTTTGATAAAAAAGATTTAAAGCCTAAAAGATAGCGCCCGGTATTTTGTTATTTTAATTTACACATGGACATTCCCGTCACCAAAGAAGAATCTACCGATCAATATCGATATATATATATTATAGAAAACACTTTATCCGTTCCGTAGTTACGAGGAAACATCAAATCATACATCATAATCATAGCCTTTCTCGGCTTCGTCGCAGTCGGGTATAAAACTATGCAAAACGGGTAAAATGTTCAGTTCCATACGTTATTCTACGATTAACAGAGTTTCAACGGATTGGATTATGATGACGCCGCTCGGTGTCATCCGCCACACGTGAAAGAAATGTATTCGGAACAATGAGAAGGTTTTTAACCCCTGAAAATTTTCTATTCACACTAAATCCTGAAACGAACAGTACAGGCATGATCTGTGTGATAAAATAATGATAGATTTATTTAGCGAAAACCTTTAAAAATGTCATTTTAACATAGTTTCGACCAGGGCCGAACGAGCTCAAGTAATATTTTGTGCTTGAAGTACATACATATCTTTTGTCTCATCATAAATTGAAGGTCCGGACTGTATGTAGTGGTCATAAGGGTTATAATTAAATGTGCCTATACCTGTAATTTCTCACTCCACTACTACTATCACAAGTCACGCTCCTATCTAAAGTTTTTATTACTATACTAGTATAGTTATGTACATAGCGGCATAAACGTAGCGAACTAACTAAAAAATTTCACCCCAAATTTGGGGAAAACCATGCGACGAAAAAAAGCTAAATTCATTCAACATAATGTACATTTTAGAAGTTTATTAGTTTTGTGGTGCTGAATTTTGAAAAGTTTTAACAATTTAAAGTCAAGTCAAATTAATAAGTTATAGTTTGTCAATTTGAGACATTTCAGTTAGATTTTAAAAATGTCGTCGGAAGGTAAAAAAGAACAAATGTTGGCAGCACATTTTATTCATTCATGATTTGGAATTCGTTACCTACCTATTTTTTTTACATTTCAAAACTCAAGAAAAAGCGCCGATGTTCGACAATAGGTAGACCGGGGACAAATGAAACAATTTTACTTAAATCGTGTGCAGTGAAGTATCTATAATATCCTCACCCCCCATATTTATATAATTGAAAGGGTCGTTATCTAGCTCCTAAATTAAATATAATCTATAACTCTATTTCGAATAGTTAACCTACAATCACCTTTTAAAGAAGACCGGGAACAGTGGTTCTATTGACCCCACCCCAAGGATGGTTGAAACAGTGTGTAGGAATAATTGAAACACTGAAAATATTTGAGGAAATACTAAAGATTTTTATTCAGTCTTAAAAATTTACCTTACCACTACAATACTTATTGAGATCTTGACAAGTCCGTCAACGTAACATTATTATTTCAAAAATTATAAATGCAAAAACATCTTCAACATAAATAACTCAAAATATCTTTTATTAATATAAGTTTAGTGATCTAATTTGTGCTATTGAATACTATTTTAAGTAATTGACAAACTTAGTACCTTATTATGCTGTAATAGCAATACACGGGGGAGAAAAAAGGGTAATCCAGTTTCATACAAAACAGCTCATCCCAGTCATGAAAATGTTTCAATCATGACAATGTTTCAATCATAACAATGTTTTAATCATAACAATCAATTATTGGCCCGTATAATATGTTTGACTCTTCTTGTGAAATTTAATTTCAGAGAAGATCAATCAAGTTGGTTAATATTTGGCATTTAAACTATTTTTTTTAGAAATTAATATCCTAAAACTAATCAACAATTATAGGTAGGTGTTTATAAAAATTAATTTCCATTAAAGATTACAAAGTAAAAAAATAATCTGTTTCTAAAAATACAAACTTACTTAATTTGTAAAAAAAACTATCCTCTAGTATCTTCCCATTAACTAATCAGTCTCACAGTTTTCAGAGAAGGAACTAGTGCCATCAAGATTTACTCAATATTGAACATTCCCAAAAATCAATGAACTTAGCTTATAATAGGCATTTGAAACTAAATTATTTTTTTCGGTAATTATATCCTAAAACTAGTCAAAAATTGGAAGATGTTTATAAAAACTAATCTCCATTAAAGATTACAAAGTAAAAAAATAATGCGTTTTAAAAATACAAACTTACTTAATTTACGAAAAAAAAAAACTATCTTCTAGTCTAAGTAGTTAGTGGGGAGAATCAGTCTCACAGTTTTCAGAAAAGGAACTATTGCCATCATGAGTTACTCAATATTGAACTTTCGCAAAGATTTTTTAAATTCAAAAACAATTACACGCCTACTATTAGATTTAATAGTAGGCTGGTCAATTTTCTTCACCACTTGGAGCCGAGAAATTTCAGAAATGTCATCGTTTACGGGCCACTTAAATTTGTAATAATCAATCTTTTTAGCGAATCTTACAATGTATCCGTGTTCAGTTATTGATTTAATCTGTCCTACGTATCGGTGTGCAAGATTTTTCATGGATATTATATTGACTATTGCCCAATCTTCTATTTGAAGATGAGGCTCTTCCTCATTTTCTGATGCAGACGATTCATAACTTGATAAATCAAATTGAAGATCATCTGTAACATCATATGTAGACTCAGGAGATTGTGGAATTTCCGTGTCAGTATTTTCATCTTCTGAGCTAGAAATTTTTGGGGTTCTTTTTGATGATTTCTTTTTATTCTTGGTAGTTTTGTTCGTCTTCCTTTTTTTTTCCAAATACATGTTTGTCTTTATCTTGCTTGCATTTCTTTTTCTGTCCCTCTCTTCGGTTTGTATTCTAATATTTTCTTTCTCTGGAGTGTCTGTGTAAACAGTAGATTTCCTTTTTGCTGCGTTTCTTGCAGTTTTCCTAGGTGGTGCTTTAGGAAATGGTCTGATGTATTCTGGCAAAAATTTACTTGTTGAAGATTTATTGTTGTAGTTGGTAACATCAAGAGGATCAAGTTCTATAGCAAAACTTGATTGTGAAGTCATGGAAAGGCTTGGTGAAGGAAAAAATGGTGCTGCTATTCCTACAGCAGACTCTGATTTTTGTGGCGTCGTCAAGCTGGTAAGGTCATGCAGTATTTCCAACATAGGCATGACAGAGGAACTTGGCTGTGGAGTCACTGAGCGTATCGGGGAAGATAGAACAGTGGCTTCAAGTCCTGCGGCAGACTCTGGCTGTTGTGGTGTCATTGGGATGGTAAGTTCATGCTGAATTTCCGAAACAAGTATGACTGAAGAACTTGGCTGTAGAGTCACTGAGTGTTTCGGAGAAGATGGAGGAGCAACTTTAAATCCTACGGTAGGCTCTGGCTGTTGTGGCGTCATCGAGTTAATTAGGTCATGTTCAATTTCCGATACAGGTATGACAGGGGAACTTGGCTGAAGATTCACTGAGCATCTCGGAGAAGATGGAGGAACGACTTTAATTCCTGCCGCATAATTTGGTTGTGGAGCCTTCGAGCTTGTTTGAGTGTATGGCACTCGAGATTTAGCTGCAGCAGAAGAAATTGACTTTGAAATCTCTAAATCCTGAATATTTGGGTTTGGTCTATCCGTGACATAGGAGGGTGCAAAATCCAAATCACTGAATATTTGACTATTATATGGACAAATTCCAGTAACTCGAAACCCAGTTTGAATGTTACTTAGCGTCATAGCCCGGGGAAGCGCAATGGCGACTATGCTTGGAATGTCGTATATAGTCATTGTTTTTCCAGGATTTGCCCTCATCCACCCGTCGCACGCCGTATTCACGGCTTTTTTGAAAGGTCCATATACAGTGCGGTCCAAAGGCTGCAACTTATGGCTACAGTGTGGAGGGAAAGAAAGCATGACGATGCCATTGTCACGGCAATAGTCAATGCATTTGATTGACACGTGTGAAGCATGATTGTCCAGTAGCAATAAAACTTTATGATCTAAAGAACAATTTGTGTGTCTTTGAAAATGTTGTAGAAATATAAGAAAATCTTCTTCTTGCATCCAGCCAGATTTATTTGCGGTACCGATACTGCCAACAGGACCATCTCTCAAAAAATGGTGTTGATAATGAACTCGTGGAAACGTGAACATTGGTGGAAGAACATTGCCAATCGCGTTAGCTGCTACAGTGACTGTTACCAAAGTTCCCCGTTCGGCAGATGTCAGTGCACCCACTTGTCGAGTTCCTCTCTTGACCACAATCCGATTCGGTTTATGTACTGTTGTTATTCCGGTTTCATCTACATTGTATATATCCTTGTGTTCAAATTTGTCACGATCAAGAACCATCGCCAAATTATCAAAAAATTCATCCACGTTATTTTTATTAAAGCTTGTTGCTCGTGCTAAGCTTGTCGCTTGAGCACACCTGACAGACAATTCTGGATGGCGATCTAAAAATCCACGGAACCACTCTACTCCGGCAATCTCATTTTCGTCCCATGAAGCAGGCCTTTGGAGTTCGTAGCGTACTGTCAAATGATATGCAAGTTTTCTCATGTCCTTAGCGGTTAGCCCAAAGTAAATATCAGCAGACTTGATTGCATACGTGACAATCTCTTTTTCTTGAGCAGGTGTAAATATTTTTTTTGCCGAATTATAACCCATTGCTATATCTTCTACAGGAGTATTTTTAGGCGCGCTTTCTCTCTTCTTTTTATATCGTGCTAATGAGACGTGATCTAAATCGAACATTTTTGCAGCCTTCCTCAATGATTTACCAGATAGCAGCTCATCATATGCTTGCTGATATGCAAATATATTCTTGGAACTTCTATCTGTAACGTGTTTTCGTTTTCTCGGCATTTCTAGAAAAAATGAATGAAAAAACAAATTGATTAAACTTAATGTCGCGAGCTCAATTTTAGGGTCGTCGGAGTTATTGGGTTGCCTATTAGATGTAATTTTACAATAGCGATTGTGAGTTAAAAGCGGTTTAAATGGTTATGTTTTCATCGTCTATACTTAAAAAAATTGGTGCGTCATACTTACAAACATAAATTATTCATACTCTAGAAAACACAATCTTACTTCTGTGCAGTCGGAAAAATGCGAAAAATGACGACGGACTGACGGGACAATTGAAACGTTTCAAACGTCCACAGACAAGTTGTTTCAAATGTACCCATCTCACATCTTCTACTTTAATACTCAATATTTGGTTTACTACTGACTTTAACATTAATAAACCATTATAAAAACACTCTTAAATTATTAAACAAGACTTAAAAATATGAAAAACTGTCAAACAACAAGATTTAAATAGGCAAATAACAAAAATTAAAACATAGTGAATACTTACTTTTTGGCGCAAAATTCGTTGAAGAGTCCTGTACGCGACTGTGTCGCTCGCTGGCTCCAAAGAGAATGTCACCACTACGTTTTAAGAGGCGGGACTTAGAACAAACTTTTTGACTTCAATTTACATCGCACTTCAATACCAACTGTACGACAGAAACGTCAAAAGAACAAGAGTACCAACCTATACAACCTAACAGACCAACTAGTGCTTTACGCGTTTTTATCGATATCGATAATATTCAGGATCAAAATCTAGGGTCGTAGATATTAAGCAAATATTATTGAAATGAAGATCAAGTCTACATTTAATTAATAATTAAGTACATTGTTGTTTAGTAGGCAAAATAATTAATGCAACACTGGACTTAATTAAATGTAGACTCGAGTCGAAATAAAAAAGTAATGAAAGAATACATAAGGTTTATATTTTTATTTTATTTTTCAATATAATTATATATTATTCAGCATTAAATTATAACAATGTTTTATTGAACGTCATGAGTCTACTACCAGTTCAGAAAGAAAAAGCCTCAAACCTGAGAACTAGCAAAAGAAACTCAGCGGGACTGATAATTATCTTTCTTGTAAGTTAAATTATAATTTACAATATTTTGCTCCTAGTATTAATCTTGTCAGTGACTCCTCTCATGTACAGCAGGACTGCAGGGACGCGCTCGACTGTGGCTGGTTACACCGGGTCCCTGTGATGCATAATAATAAAAAGAAGAAAATTGTAAAAATCATATTGATGTAAATAAACAGTCAAATAAAAGTAAAAAGAAAGAGACAAACCTGAGTTACTAGGCCCAGCTATTGCTTCAACCTGGTATAGTGAATGTTCATTGTCATGTATCCTTTGAGAGACATTATCCATGGTAGTCTATGTTGGATTGAATATGACAAGGAAATTCAAGTAACATTTCTTCAGAAAGTGACTGACCCACTTTTAAATTTTTTAATGGCACAGCTAACTTTTTAAGTCAACTTTTTTCTTATTGAAAGCTTTGTTCTCAAAGTGATTTCCACATACATATTTTAATATATGTAATTTTTCTATTAGAACATAATATATTAAATCTTCTTTGCCCACAGCCTTAACTCATTGCCTGCATCTAAAAAATAAATTAATTAAAGTAATGAAATTGGGTATATGTTTTTTTCCTTTCAATCTGGACTTAACCTGTTATGTATAATTTTATTATCAATATTCACTGTGCATAGGTTAAAGACATTTCTCTTAAAGAACACACTGTTCACTTATACAGAGACTAAGTATACATAAAAAATAATATTAACAGTATTTACACAGTAGCATGCATTATATTATAATTCACATAATTCTCATTGTTTTATTCTTATTTATCCTTAATTAATTTGTTACACCTTTATTCTAATTAATTTTAAACATGCGTGAATTTAATAATCTTTTAAATATTGTTTACAGTTTAAGTGTTCATTACAACATTGACATTTTTTTTAAATTGAAGATATGCAGTTATAAAATTTTATCTTTATTATGTGATTTTAACTTATTCTTAAAATGCTTATATGATTACAATCTTTTACAGTATTCTGTAGATTATTATATAAAAGTACATCTTCACACATATTTTTATTACCATTAAGATCTCGTCAGAAGCTACCAGATTTGAAGCTTTTTGTTTCTAAGATTATGTAGGTATAATATACTTTGCTATGAATGTTATTATTGAATGTATGTTTTAGTCATTATTTTTTAATATTAATTATGTGTTGTATGCATAGTTGTTTAATTAATATTCAAGAATTTGGTTTTTTTCTGTATAGCTTCTTACTATAGTTCTTGTTAGTAGTTGTGATGAAACAGTGTTTTTATTAGTTTACTTTGTGCTCCTTGTAACTTACATATTTGTGTTTGTGCTGGTTTGTGCGGCTGAGCCCCATATCTCTCTAAGGTACTCCAGGTGTGGCTTGGCTTGTGTATTATACATAGTTGTTCTGATTTTGTATGGAATACAATTAGATACATCGCTAGATAACAACTGTAAAAATCATGAAATTTTTATGAGTTCGTAGCTATATCTGATTTAATACATACCGACTTTCATCTATAGGAAATTTCTCCATAAATATCCTTTTCTCGTCCGCCATTATTTCCACAAATTGTTCGACTTCGATTTCCACAAATTTCACATCTTATAAACCGCGTTTTGGCGGCATTTTAAAAAAAACGTATTCACTGAAACAAAACTCGATAATTTGTTGCCACAAATTCTGTAGAATATCTTCTTGCAAATTTATGTAACAAATTATGATAATAATTAGTATTTACGTCTTAATCAAAAGTCATAAATAGTGAAGAACTGTCTATCGATAATGACGAACGGATTAGTTAAAGAAAGAGAAGCTACACGGAGGAAGTGCGATGGAAGATGTCCGCCATTATTTTGCGCGCAAACTCCATAGAACAGTTTTTTTGTTCCTAGTTGCGTTAGACTGGCTGGCTCGAGCCGTACTAAACCATGAAACCGAACATGGTCGACGAAGCAACGAATGACGCGTCACACACAGTAGGTATCATGGTTTTCGAGAAATTGACGATGTTGCAATCATGAACTGTTTTAATTGTCCCCGGTCTACCCTAATATTTTGGCTCAGCTCTAGTATCCGGGAGGTGCAGTAGACTCTTGGTTTTATTTATTGTGCAAAGTACTTATTATCTTGAGTAATCCCACATAGTTTCAAGTGGAGCAAATAACAATTTTCGGAAATAAAAAAAATATCAAAGTTTGATAAATTATAACCTCAATTTGCACTCTTTTATTGCATTTGACGTATTTTTGACAGAAGTGTTGCTATTTTATGGAGTTTTCATTGTGCATTTTGATTTTGCAAGACAGAAGTGTTGCCATTTTAGGGAGTTTTAATTATGCGTTTTAATTTTACAAATAATAAGTTGACGCGTATTTTAATTTTTATTTCAAAAAACAAATGTGTGATACAAATAAAATTTGCCCTTTAAATTAAGTTATTTATTTTGACAAGTAAGATTAGGTTAGAACTTGGGTAACTGCCGACTGATTTTGGTTAGGTTAGGTTAGAACAGTTAAAACAACGCACGAGCCGAGCGAGCGAAGCGAGCGTGCCGCCGTAGCGGCCGGCGAGTGCCATAAACTCTTAATTCCATAAAACTAGAAAATTAGAAAATCGAATTTCACGCAAAATATAAATAAAAACATGACAAAACATAACCTCAAAATGAGATTTTTTAAATTTCATAAAAAAAAAAAACTATGCATTTCCTCCACTTTTCTTTTGCATGGGAGTGATCTACAATCAAATATATAGATTTCTAACTGCCTTTGTACTAGAGCCCTACCAATATTTTCATCCAGAATACTTTTTAAGTTAATTTCTAATTAGTTAATTAATTACCTTTTATATAGAGATATAATGTGATTTGCACTTGGTTTGAAGTTTTTTAGTGTTGTACTTCTTCATATTGTGTCGGTTGTATTTAATTTTTATTGAGTATGCGTGCAAATTTTTGTATCCGCCATGATGAAATGTTGTGTTCCTGCATGTGGAAACTAGAAACATACATAATAATTAACATGCAAAGTCAACTCGTTGGAAGGCTTGGTTAAATATTATTCCATTTTTAGTAAGTATTCCCAAAAACAATTAGAGTATGTTAAGATTTGTAATGTTTATTTTTTACTCCACGTAATTGAAACACGTAGATTGACTACGGATGCAATTCCTTCGTTGAATTTGCCAAATCCAGAAACTGACTAAACTGTTTTACTTTCGATCAACAAAAAATATCTCGAAACTCCTTTCATTCATGGTCAACCTCGCAAGGTACTTAATAGCAGTTGAGTTTTCTTCAACAGACAGAATGGCACCCGCTTTTACATTTACAAATGGAGTGCCACCGTTGACAAGCAAATCAATTCTTTCAGTTAGTAATGAACCAGTTTTTAAGTTATTAGACTCTTTTCATAAAGAGGTAATCTATAATTCCAGCCCTTCGAATAATATGCCTTTAAATATATCTTGTAAACAGTCTTCAGTTTCTACTTCTATTTATTAATTTAGATGAAATTACATTAAATTGACATTTTAACTTTTCAGGTGAAATAAGCTGACAAGTCTTCAACAGTCTTCAGCTGACAACGTGTCACTGCTGATGAAAACATAATAAGGACATTTAATCGCTTCATGATTATTGTAATATGATACCTTTAAACATCGATAATAGGTTTTTCAATTCTTTTATAAATGATTTATTTCATAGCTTGAATAGTTTTGGTCATGTTAGAAGCAATTTAAGTAAGCCTTGTCCTTAAGTTCTAACCATTTAGAGTTTTGGAATGAAGCTTTAAAAAAGTTAGATTAGTTTTATGTTGTATGTATTTTTATTACAATTGCAAAGTTTATCAGAGTAATTTTTATGTAATGGTAAAGGTGTATGATATCAACTAAAACTATAAACCATTAATACTTTTTTGGAAATCTTCTATTTATATCAATAATGTTTTTCTTTAAATTACAACTTAATGTAATGTTTATTTTATTTATAAGCTCAGTTATGTATTTGAAGGAAGCTACAAGTCAGATACAATGAAATTCGATGTACAGGTTCATAAAAGGCCTTTTTTTGTAATTTCATTCAAGATATTACCAATTAAACAGAAATCAAATCAAATTAAAGATGTAAAATTCTACTAGACTCTTGAGCAAGTGTCTAATTGATTCATGGCAATTCAACAAACAAGAAGTTTAACATAACAGTCAAGTAAATTAATATATCATCGTAAAATTAATAATGTATAGATTACAATAATTTAATTTTATTAATAATTTCAATTTTTAAATATTTGTATGAGGAGGATGTGTTTAGATTGCATTGAGCACATTATATAGACTGAAAGCTTTTTATTGGTTGTCTTTAGAATGGAATTAATATATTAATATACATATGTTATATAAGTACATATAACTAATAGAATTAAGAATGCCCATTTAAAAAAAAGAGATGATCGAGGAGGACATCAAAAATTTGCTTGTTACCTTGAAGAGTTTAGTAATTCTATTTTTTATTAAATTTTTCCAATTACGTACAATTTAGTAGTTTACAGATTAAGAAACGAGGCTAAATTGGTAATTCTTGGCTTTTGCCGTCAAAAAGAGTAGATTTTATGGGGCACCTTCCCCTATCTACGCATGTATAATAGAATGCCAGTCGGTATTGAGCTTGCCATTTAAATAATTTAAGTCTGAAATTAAAAATATATTATTAAATAAAGCTTGTTACACTGTTATGGAATACTTTGAGGATGTCAATATGTGCGACTAGTGTCTGGTTGGGTCTCGTACATAATTATTGTATACAATATGTAAACAAATATTTTAAAATATCAACAATTTTTCAGCAGAACTACCTTCAGAGCCGGTGGTATATTCATATAATAAAATTACATTTTAAATAAATTATTTTACACTTTATTTTTTGGTTTAATTTAAAATCCTAAAGCTATATCACTAAGAACAAAAAATCGGTAATATTTAGAAACCGGTAAAAAAGCCGGTAAAGTACATCACTAATTCCTTGCGATTAGTTTACGGTTTGTACAATCGGTAATGAAGCGCATCCCTAAAATTACTACGCTGCGATCACGTGGTCTGCGGCTCACGACACTACGATTACATCTATAGAATTTTGAGAGAAAGAGAACAAGCAGGGATGAATGAAATTACTATAGGAGAAAGCGAGGAAGGAGATCAATTATGAATGACATTTAAGGTATAGGTAGATATCGATTTTCTCGATATATAATACGTTTATATAGTCAAATTACTAGGCACAATCGTATGTATGAAGTGAGCTGTCTATCTTGTTGTTCCTTGTCTCTGGTTTCGACTAATTGAATTATGACACCGCTCGGGTGTCACACGCCACACAGGAAAGAAATGTATGACACCCCTAAGGTGTCACCCGCAATGAATCGGTTAAAAATAAGAAATTATGTTTTGAAATATTTAAAATATTCTTTATTTTCTTACTATTTTGCATTTAATAAAACACATTTTAGTCGCTTAAAAAGTTTCATTAATTATAAAAACTAATAAAATACAAACAGCGCTATCTATGAATACTTAGTACTATTACCAAATCTCTGATTTTTCATATATTTATTAATTTAAAACAAACATCAATAACAAATCGCTACATATATATATATATATATATATATATATATATATATGTAGCGATTTACGCCATCTATTGTCATTTATTTGAATAATCTTTATTCCTGCTAATAATGAAAACAAGTGATGAATACAATTCTAAGTAATTTGATCGAATTAATAATTAATCAGAGTTTAACTTTCTAATGTATTGTCGGATACATTTTTCTTAACCTTCTTCTTATCAGGTTTTTCTAAAACGATCATAGCTTTAACGATGGCTTCGCTAAAGTCTTGCAATTTTGCGTTCGGCTTGGTGTTCAAACTAGATTTGCATATTTCTTTGATATTTTTCTTATTTAGGAGATGCGCTAAGGGATTCACATTTACTAATTCTGTTCCATTCGGTAAAAGTACATTACCAGGTTTATTATCAACCTTTTTGTCTTCCAAAATATCATCAATATTTACTATTTTATAAAATGGCGCTTCTGGTGCTAAATGACCGATCCTGACATTATTATATTTTAACAAATCCTTAATAACTATAGTCTTTTTCAAATATTTCACATTTTTAACTTCACTTTCGTCCAACATTATCTCATGACCTACTTCTGGTATAGCATCTACTTGGCTTTGATCATCAAAATTGTTATAATTTAAGTCGGCCATAGAGATATCATTGTTCAAATTCAAAGATGTTGGAGTCGAGTCACTATGGACAAGTTTTATTGACACATTATATTCTTCTGTGCTTTCTTCTGTAAACTTTGTTGGCATTTTTAATTTTGGACGATCAGTCACAGATTGATCTGGAGTAAATTTAGTTAGTTTTATTAATGGTTGAGTTCGTACACCAGATACTGGTTTAATAGACAGATTGCTGGTAAAATTTGCTTTGTTCTCATTGGTTTCCGGACTGAAGTTTTCTAAGAACTTCTTTACGGACAACTTATTATCTACCCTAGTAATTGTTGCTTGCGATGCTGCCATCACTACTGGCACTTTTGTCATGGTTTGAGCAAATTTTTCCGAAACATAGCTCTCAGTGTGCGCTTTTTTGCGTTGATTCATAATTTTTTTCAGTGTTTCCGTTAGCTTGGAACTAGAATGTTCTGATTTCATGTGTACATTCAGATCTTCAGTAGTTTTGAAGTTTTTAAAGCATTTGATACATGTTTTTTGTTGATTTTTCTTGTGTAAGCTCATGTGACGGTGATAATTTTGATAGGTATAACAGTTTCTGTTACATTTTATACACATAAATGTTTTTGATATTTGTGTTTTTCGATTATTTGTCCTTGGTGCCTTATAATTTACTCGTTTATCTTTTTTACTTAATATTTGTGCTAACGGCACATCTGAATCTTCAGATGAACTGTCAGTTTCCAATTTTGATTTCTTTTTAGGTTTGCTTTCAGTATTTTTATTTTTACGTTTTCTGATTTGTACCAACAAGTTATTGTCAGCATGGTCTTGTGTATCCACTAAATTAACTATTTCAATTTCTTTTTCATTAGTTTTTCTACATTCTATTTTTGTTTGAATTGAATCTTCGCTAACAGTTTCATTATTTTTTTCTTCATTTTTGTCTTTGTCTTCTAAATCTAACTCGCTTTTATCTGTGCTTTCAAGAGAACATTCTGTGGCCATTACATTATCTATTATTTCATCATCCAACTTTATTTGTTTATGTTGCCCATCTTTTTCAGTTAGTTCACTTGAAGAATCATCTGGCATACTTTCATTTCCTAAAGTTTCCTCATCGGCAGTTTCAAATTTTTTTGGTAAATTAGCATTCTTATTTAAACTTCCTTCATTGCTATCGGACTTTTTGTCAGTAAAATAAACATGAAAATTATCATCAAACTCAACAAAACCTACACTTTTGTGGTCCAATTTTATATGTAATGTAAATCTTTTTCTTATTCTAAATTTTTCGTTACATATTATGCATGTATATGGCTGTATGTCCTTGTGCCTTGTATAAAAATGTCCAAATAATAATTTTGGATGTTTGAAAATTATATTACAATAAATACAATTATATTTGTATAAGTGAATATTGTGTTTGTGTGTTCGTTCAATGTGCTTTCGGAGAGCAGTCATCCCAATTACAGGTTTTCGGCAATATTTGCAAGTTATAAATGGCACAGGTATTTTCTGCGAATGTACAGTTATATGCTGTGTTAATTCACTCACTGAACTAAAAGTAAGCGGGCATTTATGACATTTTATAGTGTTACATACTTTTAAATGCGAGGTTATCTCTGTATGGGAATAATATTTGCTACATTTCATACATTGTTTTTGTGTTTTAGAAGAAGTTTTATTTTCTGCACACCTAATATGATTTTTACAGTGTTTCCTGAGTTTAGACTTCTTGGCAAATACATTACAACATTCCTCACAAGTTAGTGACCGACAGTTCCTTGTTTTTAAATGATATATATATGTAGAGCTTTCAGGAGTGGATATTCCACAAGCAGTACATATAAATAATAAATGGTGTTGAGTGGCTTCAAAATATTTATATATATTCATATTAATAAATGATGATAGTGTAGCAAAACAGTGTTGTAACATAAACCCATCTTCACTATCTTTATGATTTATATATTCATGATTTTCTAAGTCCTCTTTGCATTGAAAAATAGTGTCACACTGAGAACACAATAGTTTAGGGAAATATATAACACTTTTATGTCTCTTTTCATGTTCCATTAAAGTATCTTGATCTAGATATATTCTAGTACAATACTTACAACTTTTTAATGTATATAAATGTACATCCCTTATATGTAAAGAGTAAGCGTCAATATCAGCGAAGATTGTAGAACAAATCTTGCAAAAACAATTTTGATTTGTTAAATGATATCGAGTAATGTGTAATTTTAAATCATCAATATCAAGAAATTCAGCGTTACAAACGCCGCAAATGGTATCGCTATCTAGATCGTCTGGATAATCAGCCATAATGCCACTTTTTTATATAAATTTATATTAATAACACATATAGAGTAAAGGGAATATTATTTCCAAATAGATATTCACATTTTCCATTAAATTTCAGCACATTTGGCAAAGTTATTTAATTTACAAGCACGAAATATGTACGAGTAAACAAGACGTCAGTTTGACAGTTGACATTTTGCTCAGTATTGCTCGCATCATAACGAATAATAAATGTTATTCTCAACTGGCATGCTTTGAAGTCATTATTCATTATAAGAAGCATTTTTTTATTTATTTTTATTTATTTATAAATTCTTTACGCACACACAAGGATAATACATAAAATGAAAGAGAAAGAAAGATAACAAAAGGCATGCAAAGGCGGTCTCATTGCTATGAGCAATTTCTTACAGACAACCTCTGGTGAAAGGATTAATGAAGCCGTAAATAGGACGGTACAATAATATTATACATATACATGCTCAAAGATATACATACATAAATAAATGGAACAAATATACATATAAACATATACATATAAAAATACATGTATAATAAATACATACGTATAAATATACATAGTGGATTTTTGAGACGGGATAGTAAGGGCAGGTACCTTAAGGCTACGTCCGCACAGACAGGCGGCTTGCTTAGCGCCTAGAGCCTAGCGACTCACCCAGCTAGTAGCTTAGTGTTCGCGACCGGCCGCACTGCGCGCTTGGCGCCTAGCTAATCGCTTAGCGAATATCTAAGTAAACGAACTTGTTGGTTTTTTGTCACGAGGCGCGAGGCATTTTAAAATAAAAAATGGATGAAATATTAATTGCATCAGTTTTTAAAAGAGAACCTCTGTGGAATCCGGCTCCAAATCCATAAAAATGCAATTATCTTAAAAAAAACTATGGGAAGAGATAACAGTCGAAGTAAAAAAAGATGGAAAGTACTAAAAAGTTATTTATTTATTTATGACTAACGACTCACCCTCGCTTCGCTCGGGTTCGTCCCTAGGTACGTTTTAACGGTTAGTGATTCCCATACAAAATAAACAGTTTTTTTTTGTTTTCGCTAATTTTCTTTTATATTTAAATCACCCCTGACACACCCCCAACAAAACAAAAAAAATTATGATTCAAATTGGTCCAGTCGTTTTTGGCTACGTCCGCACAGACAGGCGGCTTGCTTAGCGCCTAGAGCCTAGCGAGTCACCCAGCTAATAGCTTAGTAAAATGAACGTTTTAGACTGTTCGCGACCGGCCGCACTGCGCGCTTGGCGCCTAGCTAATCGCTTAGCGTGTATCTAAGTAAACGAACTTGTTGGTTTTTGTCACGAGGCGCGAGGCATTTTAAAATAAAAAATGGATGAAATATTAATTGCATCAGTTTTTAAAAGAGAACCTCTGTGGAATCCGGCTCCAAATCCTTAAAAATGCAATTATCTTAAAAAAAAACTATGGGAAGAGATAACAGTCGAAGTAAAAAAAGATGGAAAGTACTAAAAAGTTATTTATTTATTTATGACTAGCGACTCACCCTCGCTTCGCTCGGGTTCGTCCCTAGGTACGTTTTAACGGTTAGTGATTCCCATACAAAATAAATAGTTTTTTTTTTGTTTTCGCTAATTTTCTTTTATATGTAAATTTATATGTTCTTTTATATGTAATTTTGTAAATAATAAGTTGATGCACTTTTTAATTTTTATTTGAAGATTCTTAATGTTTTATTTGGTTTAATAAGTCATTAATTTTGACTAGTTAGGTAAGAAGTTTGTGGTTAGGTTAGGTTACAACTTAGGTAATTATCATCAGATTTTGGTTAGGTTAGGTTAGAACAGTTTTCAACTTTTCATAACACTAAACTGATGAAAACAACTGTCATAAACTCTAAATGTTATAAAACTAGAACACTAGAAAGATCAAATTTCACGCAAAATCGAAGTACACACTTAACAAAACATAACCTCAAAATAAGATTTTTAAAAATTCATAAAAAAAAAAACATTTGCAACCTATTAACTTGTATTTTTTGGGGGGTGATTTACACCCCCTACCGACCCTCCCTACCCCAAAAATATATAGATTTTATGAATTCCTCTTTCAAAAGTCCTTCCTATATAAATATAATATATGGATAGTATAAGTTTAATTTTGGTTCAAATATTTATTTTTGTTTTCTGTAAATGAAATTGTAAACTTTATTTAAAAATAATACTTATAATCTGCTATATAAGTACAAACCTTATGTATTTGTAACAAGACTTAATAGATCTAGATATTATTATTAATTTGATTAGACCTCCCAAGTTCTTTTTTCACAAAAAATATTATATTTTAGAATTTATTTATTTTTTAAATGTAAAGAAGGATTTTTTTTTAATATTTTAATTAGACTAACAAAAACAAAAGATAAATTATTTCTAATTTAATTGCCTAACTCAAGACCATAATACCATAATAAATTGTTTAATCAAATAAAAAAATATAAATCTTATCCATCCATCCATCCTTTCCATATATAATTTCCTTTTTGTTTGTCATGTTATGTTATCATGTTATAATGTACATTCGCATCGTTTCTTACAAATATAAATGCGAATGTAAAAAGTATATTATTATTTAAAATGTACTTAATAAGTAATTCTAAAAATGAAACAAACATCTTCATTATAGTAAATGCCTTTATTATTACATAAATTTATTGTAAAGAAGACGAGTTTTTTAGTATACATAACTGCCTGCTTAGCTGATCTTAGCCAATACTTAATTTTTATAAATCTATTTTAAATTCTTTTCATTAAAATTATATTTTTCTTCTATTCAATTTTTATTTAAATTTACATTTCCATGCATTTATAATTATAATATAACAAACTAGAATAAAATAGATACCTACTGTGTAATCGCATATATATGTACTTAAAAATGTATTAATACAAATAAGATAAATGTAGAATAAAAATCAATATTTAAAAAAAATACCTATATCCTTTTTATAATGGGATTGCTAACGATTGAAATAAAAGATGCTAAAAAACTAGACAATTTGACACATTCACAGGTGAGGCCACTATCGCTAGATACATCAAGAATATTTGCCGAAGCCAGTGATGATGGTCTAAACTTAGGTAAAATTTCTGTCAAACTATCTAGAATCCCAGTTAAACGGTCAAACATTTTCGGTTTTCTTCCATTTCAATCCTTCGCGATTCTAATCGAAGGCGTTCCATCTCCCTCCGATGGTTATTTCTTTCGCGGTCTTTATGCAATTGCAGCTGGCGATTCTCGACGGCCACGAACTCACTCGCGGTTCGTTCGAATGGTGTCTGTACTCGCCGTGTGCGTGCTCGAAGCAGCCTCTGCCGCCGCGGCGTAGACGTGGTAGGTGACGCCACGGGCGAAGGGGTCGTCGGACGCCGTCGTCGTTGTGGTTCGCCTCGTATAGTTGCATTGTGAGACATCGGCGTGGATACAGAGACGAGCGGTGGTGTTGACACTCGAGTTGGAGGAAGACGTGACAGTACAGAGGGAGGTGGCAGTGCAGCTGATGGGACAGGAGATGCTGAGGAAACAAAACTTATAGTTACAAATATATATTCGATTAGTATCTAAGTATATATTCGATTGACTGAACATATTGTTATATACAGTGATATTTACTATTATTCTGTTTGTTGATATATGAACAAAGATTTTATCAACATATTTATTTTAAGTTATGTGAAAAAGGTGAATATTTTCATATAATTATTTTTGTTTCTTTATACTATATAGTAAATATTTATTGTACCTTAACATTAGTCTTATCTTGAAGCATCATAGATGTCAATAAAGAACCCTAATACCTATAATAAAAAGTACAATTTTATTGAGAGCTTTTCTTGGGAATTAAAATAATGGATCTCACTTTTTTCCATTTTTCCAGTGATTTATTGACTCCTCCACCAATTGAGTTGACTTTTCTAACTCTGGCCTTAGATGGTCTGCCCTTATCCTGCCTTGAGGCCCTTGCTGGTGCCTTGCTATATCACCATGGCTATAAGTTAAAATTATATTAGAGAAACAAAAGGTCAATTGATTAAGCAAACAGGTGAATACAATTGTTTCGTTTTTTCCTATGCTAGTAGTAAGCCCACTACATAGAGTTTATTTATTTATTTATTTTCAAAGGCTCATTAACTAAAACATAGTGACATGAGTTAACACAATAATACTTCTCTATTTTCTATATAAATTTAATTTAAAAGTAGGCACAGTTTTTCATAGAAATATTTTATTTAAATTTTATTTAGTTATGGAATAAATAAAAAATAGATCTTCAGTAAAATATAAATTGGTAGTGACCATTCAAGTTGTACAACAAATGAACTTTATCTTAATATGTAAATACAATTTCTCTTTAAATAAACTTAGACTGTTAGAGAAAATGTCTATATTAATAGGTACATAGCTACAATATACAGTTATACAATTTAAAGCCTCGTAAGAGGAGCCTCGTATTTTTCTTATTCCTGAGTATGATAAAGACTCAAACAAAGGGAAATTTTTGAGTAATAAGAATAACTAATAATATACGTACCTTTTCATGAATTCTAGTAAAGCCGAATATTGTTCCAGGCTAGCTCAGGATCTGAACTCCATCCTCAGTATAATAATTTTCATAAATTTCGCACTGTGATATCAACAATAAATAAATGTTATATGCTCAGTACCCCAGCTCTCAAGCTAACTAACACATTTTAAAGTAAAGCCCTCCGTTGAGCACTTCCATCCCTGAAACACTTTGCGAAGTCAAATAAAAATGTCAATGGACCCTTTTAAAACAAAACTATTTTTCTTATAGTGACAACTTACATTATGAGCCACATCATTTTGTCAATAAAATATAAATTAATTACGCTGAAGGAATGCTATACTTGCTTAAGTGACGTTCTTAAATCACTTAACAACCACTTCATAGGTGCTGAACAAAAACACCAACTCTGCATCGACCTCACTTAAGCTGCCTTCTTGACGTTAATAATTTACGTTAAAATAACAACAATATTTAACACTGAAGTATTTCAATTATAATTCACTCAATTTTTATCAAGAAACAAAACATATTTTGATTTTTCAAACAAGACCGTGACTTGGACGTGTATAGGAACGCTCACAATAGGCTATTTTTCGATCCACATTGTAGAATGAACGATTGACGCCGTAGACACGAGTTCTGTTGACATGGCTAGCACCAAATCGTTTTCTAATATAGCTATCGACAAGACGCTACCAATGATAGAAAGAGATTAGATAGGAAACGTTTGTAACATGGCTAAGCCCTCAGGTCACTTAACAACCCACCACGCAAACCACCTGCAGTGCGGCCACTGTGTATCCTAGCAAGTAGCCAAAGTGCAAGCCACTAAGCTCTTGGCGCTAAGTAAACCGCCTGTCTGTGCGGACGTAGCCTTAATACTATAGTTACAGGAAAACGCCTCGGTGGTGTAGTGGCTAGCATGTACGGCTGTACATCCTGAGGTCCTGGGTTCGAGTCCCGGGTCGGGCCAAGTTTAGTTATTGAGTCTTTCTGTATAGTAAGCCTCAGTAACAGCCCGGAGTTGGGAAGTTGGCGGTGTTTCACCCCCGTGCCTCGGAGAGCACGTAAAGCCGTCGGTCCTGCGCCTTAACTCTCACCGGTCGTGTCGAGTAGTCGTCCCACCGGAGTATGAGAGTGACAGGAATAGAGAGTGCACTTGTGTCTGCGCGTACACTTGTGCACTATAATATCTCCTGCGCAGTTGGTTAGTCTCAATGAGATTGGCCGCCGTGGCCGGAAACGGTCAGGAGGACATTATTATTACAGGAAAACGTTCCTAGGAGACCATCCATAACTTTTTGAGATATTCTGAACTGCATTCACAGATTTTGGAAAAAATGTACAGTCAGCGAGAAAAATGCTAAAATACGAAAAAAAAATTTTTTTATGTAGGGATCAAAAGACTCTATGGGACCATTTAAGGTTTGAGTACTAGAAATGACATAAATCGCCAAAATATTTCCCATACAATTTGTATGGAAAAACGTTTAATTAACTCGAAATATTCTTTGTTGCCAAACGGTACTATTTTTTAATGTGATCAAAAGATTCCTTGAGGCCAACTGAAGTTTGAGTACAGAAACTACGGTAAGTCACCAGATCGGGTTTACACGAAGGCATTTTATGCAGAAGGCACAAGATAATTTTTCTAGTTTTTGTTAAGCCGGTCTCGTGGCATACTGTACCAAGAAGCAAAAGTACCTACCTAAGTAGAAAATCATAATTGCATCGACAAATAAAAATAAAATTATATCAACTAAACGTGTACTTTCAAACACAATATTATCTTTACAAGTAAATAATCGGCTGCTACTTGCTCAGTATAAAAACGAGTGAACTTATGTATTCGTGAGAACGGCAGTCATTTTAAGTAATTTATTTTGTAGATTACCTAAATGTTACCTATTTACGTTTGTGTTAAAATACTATACTATACTAATATTTTCTACTTAGGTAGGTACTTTTGCTTCTAGGTACATTACTTAACAAAAACTAAAAAAAATATTTTATGCCCGCTGCATAAAATACTCGTACCTGCGTGGAAGCCCGGTCTTGTGACTTTCCGTAGTTTATGAACTCAAACTTCAGTTGGCGTCAAAGAGTCTTTTGATCACATTAAAAAATAGGACTGTTTGGCAACAAAGAATATTTCGACTTGATTAAACGTTTTTTCATACAAAATGTATGGGAAAAGATTTTGGTGATTTCTGTCATTTATGGTACTCAAACCTTAAGTGATCCCATAGAATCTTTTGATCCCTACATGAAATAGGATCGATTGACATAAAAAAATTTTTTTTGGTATTTTAGCATTTTTCTCGCTGACTGTATATTTTTTCCAAAATCTGTGAAAGCAGTTCAGAATATCTCAAAAAGTTATGGATGGTCTCTTAGGAACGTTTTCCTGTAACTATAGTATTTAAGGTACCTGCCCTTACTATCCCGTCTCAAATATCCACCCTGTATATACACACTTTCTCTACAAAGAAAGATAGTAATTAGTTAGACGACGAAAATTGTATTGAATTGAATAAATGTTAAATGGATAATGCCATTGATATTAACTATTATTCATTATTTCAAATACAATTTAGAACTTCTTCATAAAGAGTATTCTTTTCTGGAAAAATTAAGTTTTAAATTATCTCTTAGCTGTAAGTTGTAACCAGAGACGTGCTGTGCTATGATGCAAAGAGGTGGCCGCCTCAGGCAGCATAAAATAGGGACGGCATTTGGAGCTACAAATACCTCAGACTCTCATGCTCAACTGTATGATCTCAACATACTTAACTAAGCATTCTCAACTATAATCAAATGTGGATGAGCCCACATAAGTTGACCATGAGAATCTGGGTTTTTTTTTAGGAGAACCTCTTTTTTAAAATCTATGTTATCTAAAATCTATAAACGCATAGCCTTGGCTGTAACCTCTTCTTCTTCTAGTCTTAACTCTACGTCACGTGGGGTAGGCACGTTTAGGTTTTCAGTCTACCTCCAATCCTATATTAGTCCACATTCATATTTAATATCTTCTTGCTTATATAAGATTCTTCCTTCTCGTGATGTGCACATACCACTGTAGTCTGTATCCTCCTGTTCAAGCAAAGCTTCTCTGTCATTGATGCTACTTTCAAAATTTCCTCTAATAATAAATCCTTTAAGTTTAAGCAACTATTGTAGTATATCCTAAAAGTAATTTATGAAGGTAGTCTTTATTTAGTATTTTAAATGTCTAATAAAAAAGTAAAAACGCTCAATCTTTGCATGGCTACATTGGGTAGGTACTGTTTACAAAAGTAGGTTGATGTTGGAAGTAATCATTCAGTGGTCATAAAGAAATCTAATCGCTATCGATGTTTTGTTAAACTTGAATAATTATGTAGTATTGTTTTCTCAGGTGAGCAGGTCATTTGCTTAATTGAAAACTAGCGGCTCGCCTTCACTTCGCTCGGGCTAGCCTCTATGAAAACAAATACAAACCTATCCCGTGGGAACCGTATATTTTTCAGGGATAAAAAGTGCCTATCAATAATAAAGCCTGTGTTATTCGAGAGTCTAGACTATAATCTATCTCTGTGCCGAATTTCATCCAGATCCATTCAGCCGTTCTGGCGTGAAAGAGTAACAAACATCCATACTTAAAAACTTTCACATTTATAATATTAGTATAGATTAGTATATAATATAGCAAGTGATAATATTAAGTTGATATTAAATTCGTACCTATGTACACATCTCAAAAGTGGGAGAAATTTGAACCCATTCTATTTGGCTTCGCGAGTATCATGCCATTACCGCTGTCTCTAATACTGATATAATAATTTCAACAACGTGACAAAAATATTTTGAGCCAAACTGAACAAATAATTAAAATTCAAGGTTCATCAATGAAATGCTATTTTATATTGTATGTCTTTTTATTTGATTTATGATTATTATTTTTAAATATTTATATTTATTTATTACTGAATATGTTATAAAACAACATTAAGTAATAACTAATAATAACCTTTTACAATTTATTATGATATATTCAAAATCTATACGGTCTAAGGTCGAATATCTGTACATAGAAAAAAAAAATGCTAAAAACCGAGTCAGGGGGATGTAAGAAGAGAAATAGAACTAATCCAGATTTTTTTCATTTTTTTTTGCTTCTCTGTCTGTTTATACGGGATAATCTCCAAAACTATTGGAATGAAATTTCGCATGGTGGTACCTTATATCCCCGGTCAACATTTTAGATACTTTTCATCCCGGAAAATTAAAGAGTTCCTGTGGGATAGTTAAAAAGCTATAGTAACTTATACAGTTTAGTACACAAAAACTACTGAATGGATTTTAATGAAACTGTACAATAATAATGTTCATATATCAGAAAAATGTACACTTCCCGTGGGATAGATTTGTTTAAAATAAAATATACGTAATATCACCAGACTAATTTTAAATCGTGAACTAATTATTCGTTCAAATTAAATCGTTCAAATAATTTGGTTCGTGTAATAATTGAATTTGTGTGATTTATAATAATATATTTCACACTAATATTTCCAATAAACAAAGACTATAATATTTAAATCATATATATTTAAAAGATAACTATAAAAATATAAAACCTATTTACTGAAATAAAATTTTACTTCAACAATTTTTAATCTGTGTCAGTTGTCTATCTTAATTCTTAAGTCCTATTGTCTCTTCCTATCTATCATGTCATCACAGGACTGTCACCCAATGCCCGTACTTTTATAGGCGGTTTACACTGCCATGCACAAAATCAAGACTTACAGGTAATTATTCTAAATAATAATTCAATTTTCTATATTCCTATTATATAGAAATTTATTTTGAACACTTTGTGCTAATTGCACCATCATTATAACCTTACTTTGTATGTACGCTCTTTTTGTCTTTGTAATGGTAAATAACACTATAGTTTTTAAAATATGCGTATTTTCTGATGTTTTTTAAGATATTTTAACATATTAAATGTTTAAGTATAAAATTTAACAATACATTATAGATAAAAAGTACAAAACAAGAACAATTATTAGTTATATTATGTACTTATATTAATCGAGAAGTTATTCACATCTAGTATGTTCTTACGATATCATCGTACGTTTTATCTAACACGTTTTTAATGTCATGTGTGTTATTTTAAAAGGTAGTAATGTTTATTTTAAATTACATGTAATATACTTTTATTGTTCTAAATTTGTATTTATAAGAAAACATCTTTGAATCAGTCAAGAATTGAAATAGTATGCCAAAGAGTTATACCTAATTTTCAATAGTAATAATAATTGAGTTGAGTTTTAGCAGTGCTATTCTTTCTGAAGCCATAATTTTTTTTTATATCTATGCTCTAAATTGTTACTCGGAAAGTCTATTTTTACTACCTTAACCTAAATAACTGTTTACATACACATATCTTCCATATAACCTGTAATATTGAAGTCATAGATACCAATAATATAAACAAAATTGTTACATTATATAGTTATTATTTACACTCATTTTTGCCCTGAAATCTTGAGCTAAATAGCAACTGTATATTACTTAAAATTTAATTTTTAATAGACGTGAAAACAAGATTGTTACATGCGTAATGTATATGGAGTTATAGGATGCAATGATTGAACTCCAGTCTTTTTGCCTCACCCATACCCCACTCACACATACATAGTTCTTCTTCTTCTTCTTCTTCTTCTGCTGCACGGCTTTTTCCGCACTCACACATTATTTCCCATTGTGCGTAAGCTTGTGCTGCATGTGGTATTAATCAGAGTCCCAGTAGTCAAACAGTAGAGAGTACGCAGACACATAGTTATGCCCTCTTTAATTCTGAAATAGAATAAATAACACAGTAATTTATATAACATTATGGAGATAAAATTTGAAAAACAAACATTTAATAATAAATATGTTATATTATAATAAACTAGCGACTAACCCTGGCTTCGCTCAGGTTTGTTCCTTGCCATATTTTGACGCTTAGTATGGAATAGATTAACTATACATACATAGGTATGATGAGTTTTATATCTCTTACATGAGAAATAATTGCTTCCCCATAAACTTCAACCCCCCTTGTAGTGAAGATTTCCAGGATAAAAATCCTCCTATCCTCTATCCTTCCCAAGATCTCAAACTATCTCCATACCAAATTTCATCTAAATCGCTTCAGTGGATTGAGTGTGAAAAGGTAACAGACAGACAGTTACTTTCGAATTTATGATATTAGTATGGATGGACGCCAATATAAAAATTGAGATTGAGAGGAATAAAGTTGCTGTGTGTGCACTACAATATCCTTTGTCACAAAAATTAATTGTAATAGCTAAAATGATCTAGGAAGAAAGAAAAATATAACACATAGTCGATTCAATTCTCTTGTTAATGTCTTCAAAGCGTGCCAGTTAAGTACAGATTACTTCTCCAATGTCACATAGAATGAAGAAGACATGAAGAAGATTGCTTGGTAGAAAACTATCACATAATATAGTACAATATTACAGAATAAGAGTGAGATAAATCAACAAAGCCAGTGGTAGCCCAGTGGTAACGCGCTTACTTGGGAAACCGAGTGAAGCGGGTTCAAATCCCGGCTCTAGCACCTCTGATATTTTTAAGTGCGAATCATTTCCAACATGACTACCACTTGCTTTACGGTGAAGGAAAACATCGTGAGAAAACCTGCATGTCTGAGAGAGCTTACTAAGTAAGTTTTCGAAAGACATGTGTAGTCCGCCGCACTTGGCCAGCGTGCGTGGGCCAGGTGGACTATGGCCTGATCCCCCTCGTATTGAACGGAGGCCCGTGCCCAGTAGCGGGACGTTAAAAGGGCTGAACACACACAAATCAACAAAAACACTATTGTAATAAGGATTTATTTCAGTATTATTCATTCTTAGTTATTAGGCACATTATTATATAATAATGCATTATCGAAGATGCCGACTCATTGTTTATGTATTTACTTCATATTTTGCTGATTCATTAATATGTTTTCCTTTAAAAAGACTTAGTGTTTTTTTTTCTAAATTCATTGTATATTAAGTTATTCAACAATGTGCAAGTTTTTTTTTATTATATTTATTTACAATAAAGGAAATATGTACATATATATGATATATTACATGTAAGTTATGTATGTTGCAAACTATAGTAGAAATTATTAAATATATGTAAAGAAGCAGTTTGTTTGTTTGTTTGAACGCGCTATCTCGGGAACCACTAGTCCGATTTTAAAAATTCTTTTTAATTACCATCATGCTATTGCCCAAGAAAGCTGAGCAGTAATATAATATTTAGTCTATCTATTGCATACTAACCATTAAAACGTACCAAGGGACCAACCTGAGCGAAGCGAGAGTGAGCCGCTAGCGGTAATATAGTATTCTATCTACAGGTTATATTAACATATGAATTCCATGACGTCTCACTGGAACTAAAAGTGGTCTTAATAGCTTTATATACATTTTAAAAATCTCATAAGTTCTGTCATACTAATGTTTGTGAGTGAATGTGTTTGTTTGGTATATCTCCAAAATACAATCAAGGCTCGAATAATTTGAGTGAAATTTAGGTTGGTGTATGTTATTATCACATATTTTTTGCATACCTTAAATAAATAAAACATAAGAACTAATGAAAGATGAATTATACATTTAATTAGTATATTTTTATAGTTTTTTAGGGTTCCATACTCTAACGGTGCCGACGGGACCCTATTACAAAACCTCTGCCGTCTGTTTGTCAGAGGGCTGTAATTGAGGGCTGTGAAATTGAGTTTTATTTCTATTGCCTATAACTACAAATATTAAAAAAAATATTTAGAAAGTGGATAGTGTTAAGTGTTAAGGAACCCTTTGTGTGCTAGTCCGACTTGCACTTGACCGGTTTTTATCTGTTTATTGACAACTTTGTATCAATTATATAGACATATATTGGTTGTGGATGTTTGTTTGTATGTTTGTCCTTATATACTATTTACTACTTTGTCCTAAAAATATTAATTTAAACTTTTTTTAATTTCCAGATCTTGAAATGCGGTGATAGTCTTCAGATCAAAACCAGTTCAAACAAAAATTCGATACAACCTCTTCCAGGCAAAAACGCACAAATTCCATAACATCGTACGGGCAAAATCTGCATCACGCCAATCAAATATTGGCTCAGGCTTATTATTCTCGGCTCAACGAGATAGGTCTTCCAAAAATCATTGTACAGAACGCTTTTATAAAACTTTATCAAAATGTCTGAATTAAAAGAAAGTGTTGAGGATATATGTAAGCGCGTCTCCGAATTAACAGTTCTTTCATTCAGAAAGGTGGACGATGTCAAAAGATTGGCAAATCACTTTAAAAATGTGATTAACCATCCAATAACTCAGCAAAACTCCATTGTTTTACGCTATCTTAGAGATTTGGATGCAACTCATCGTAAGATCTTTCTGACGAAACGGGAAGGTGTTGAAGTCGAATATATATTTACGACTGAGAAGAAGAGTAATCTTCAAAGACAGCGCTTCAATAGCTTACCCGTTAGTGAGGTGCCAGAGCTGTTGAAAACCGAATTTTCAATAGCTGAAACTGCGAAACAGGTGCACATTTGCACGGACTGTAATGTAGAAATCGAGCTGAATGAAGAAGAGCCTTTGATGGAGTCGCTTCAGAAACATTTCAACTTAGAAGTCCATTTGCCTAAGTTAAAAAGAGATAGTATTGATGTTGCTGAACCAATAACCCTGCCCAAAATGTCCAGACGTCTATCCGCTATGGAGAGTGGGGATGGTGCTAATATTGAGCATATCCTGCAACTGGTCAAACCTATGGAGAAATTGGATAAAATGTTCTCTGGGAAACTCGAGGCTTCCTTGATCAGACACTTGCCAGATAACTCTGAAGCCAGCATCGACGCTGCCATTAAATTCTATCAATCTACATACGACAAACTATGTGAGGAGATTGCGTTTAAGGATTTCTCCACTCAAACCGGTTCAGTGGCGCCAATAATCATGAGCATTAAAGACAACGTCAACCAAAACTTCGCGGCAGATGCGAATAAGAACTTCGATAACGAGGAGACCGAGCAGGCTCCAGAGAGACCCGTTAAAAATCAAATCAAGAAATACCGTTATTACGGTCCAATCGAGAATTCTATTGTTAAGTTGTTGATGAATCACAAGCTGTTGACTTTAGTTGACGACCGTACAGGGAAATTAGCATTTTTTTGTATGGCATGCGAATATTATACGTTAAGATTTCGTTACGATAGTGTATTGAATCATGTGTTTAGTGAGACACACATACATAACCTCGCATGCATCTTACAATCAGACAATCACATACCATTTTCCATGGAGAATTCGTCCATTGAAAAAATTAAAGACATGAATAACAAGTTCCTTTACAACCACGGTATTATAAGCGATACCAATAACCTTAATTGTTCCCTGTGCAAAATATTTATCGAGACCAACGATAACGTGATCATGCACATTTTGGACGAAAACCATCTTGGACGATTGTCCGATAAACTGTATCGCAAGATGAAAAATACCGACGGATCCGTGCCAGATGAATGGGGACCAAAGAGCCTGGATTGGGCAAAATTCCTAGCCAGCGTTGGCAAACCTTCGAATAACCGCGACCATGTGGTCATAGAAAACTTTATCAGACCTTCCGGCAAGATTGCCAACTACTGCTCTTGTTGTGACATGACTCTTAAAGGTCCGAGACAAGTGCTCTTCAATCATATCCGTCAAAAGAAACATCTGCGTAATGCTGCACCTCACAAATTGGATTTGCTATACAAAAATCACTGTCGCCCAGCCGAATATTTTGCAAGTTTTGGGAATTATTACGTGTGTACCATGTGTCCAACTTACGTCGCTTTACCATCTTTTGCCGCGATCGTAAAGCATTTTGATAGTACCATGCATGTCGAAACCATTTGCAAACTGATCCGATCAGCCCTTTATCCGGATGTTGATCAGATTTTGTTGGATATGCACAAAATATCCCAATCTGATGGCGTTAAATGCGAATTTTGTGAGGTGTCCTTCGCAGATATTGGGGAAGCCATAAAGCATATCTTGTCTAGCATCGAACATCAGAATCTAGTGTTGGATAGCAAATTAAAAGCTAACAAAGGTGATATTATAAGTGTATACATGCACGGTAACTATATATTGCACTCCGAAGGTGCTACATTTACATGTGTTCCTTGCAAAAGTGTCTTCAACTCCATACGTTCTTTGCTAACACATTTGGTTTTCGCCGGCCATTTTGAGAGGAAACCTACGTCGGAGAACATATTCCGTTTTTATTTGGAATTAAAGCATAATATTAACATGTTGTCGAGGAACAAATACGTATATTATGATTTTGGGAAATTGAAGTGCGGTGTATGTGATAGTGATGTGGATGATGGTGAGAATGCGAAACGTCACGTGGTGTCGCCTCGGCATAGAGAAAATATGGGGGCCAGTTATGTTAATGTTAGTATGGGAGTGTCGGCTTTGGATTAAGGTAATTATCTAAGTATCTCCTTATATTTAACTAGTTTATGCCCACGGGTTCGCTCGCGTGAAGTTAATCCAAGATATGTGTTATGTTCTTTCCAAAATTCATTTAAGTTCATTAATTTGTTAAAGCGTGATGATGTGACAAACATACACTCATAAATTATTGTTTTTTTTTTTATAAACAGTTCCTGTAAAATGTACAATGAAAGATTTTGAAAGGGCCTTCCCCTTTTTTGATTTGACCTATAGATTTATTTCGATTTTAAATTACGATTTTTTAAGTTTTCGCGGTTTTATTTTGTTTTTTTTTTTCCCGTCGATTGTGTGGTTTATAGTAAAACTGTTACGGGAAAGATTAAAGTTTTTGACGTCTCAAAAACACAGTGTCTATGACAAGCATTCGAAACGTCGGAAAAAAAATCAAAATTAAACCTCCGAAAAATCTGAAAAAAAAAAGTTTTTTTTAAATGTCAAATATTTGCGTTAATCCAAGGATCCTACTAATATTATTAACGCGAAAGTTAGTTGGAATGTATGGATATATATGTTTATTAGTCTTTCACGCAAAAACTACTTAGCGGATTTTGATGTAACTTTAAAGTAATATAGCTTATATATCAGAGTAACACATAGCGGAAACATATAGCAGAAGAAATTCCGTGGAAAATGGTATTTTTTTAATTCGGGTGGTTAGTGCGACAATCATCGATCAAAATAGTACTAGATACACAATCCCATGCAAAAGTTCTCTTAAAACTGTCACCGATTGTGTCTAGGTAATTATTCCAGTTGAAATAAATATACAACAATGTAAATTGAACCTTAAATGCAATGCTTAAAGTTGTTTTCACAAAAACAAAAATAATTAAAAGCGCTCAAATGTTCAATTGAGCGCTCATTCGGTGAGGATAGTTTTTGTCGCTGATTGTGTATCTAGTATTTTTTTGACCGATGATGACAATAAATATCCTAGATATTGCCTGCCATTAACACATAGGTTACCTAGTTTTTGCTATTTTTTGTAAATTCTTATAGATTCAGCATGAAGATTACATTACATAAACTTCAGTAGTGTTCAATGTAAAACTTCTAATGATTATAATAAATGAAAAAAAAAAACAAACAAACCCACGCACATATAGTTACTTAGAATTTCATTCACAAACTTTATTTATTTATTAATAATTGTCGTTAAAAATGAAGGATGTATTTAATTTTAATGATTTTTTCTTATAATACTTTCTTAGATTTACGCGAATATTTGACATTTTAAATAAAACTATCTTTTCGGATTATTTCGCAGATTTATTTTGATTTTTAGTTTCCGACGTTTCAAATGCTTTACAGCGATCATGGTCGCGGGAGAGACTGAGGTGTTAGACGTCTCAAAGGTCATTATATAGTTATTACGGACAGCCTACCCACAAAATTATGTAGTTTATTGTAAAGTGATACTTTCGAGCAAAAGAGCCTATAATAAAAATAAAATAACCAGCAAAGATAATATAATAAGTGTATTTTTTTTAAGAAATCATATTTTTAAATATATTTTTCTGTTTTCTTTCCAGTTATGTATGTATGTTACGTCGACCGACTTTTCTCGCGCGCACGAGTTGTTACAGTTTCCCAAATCGGAAGACATTTTACAATATTGAATTTAATAAATGAAATAATTTTATAATTTGACTATTGTTTTATTTTTGGTACCTTTTCTTTATCTATAAAATTAAATCCAGTTGTCTTCTTCTCGCTCTCATTTGCCAAGTGACGAAAAAAAACAAAACAAAAAAAAAGCAATCACAAGGACTGCCGACAGAAGTGAAAGCTTAAAACTATAAACAAACAGTTGTTATTTTTGGATATTCAAATTAGTTGTTTGATCTTAAATTAAAATGTGTAAATTAAAACTGTTTACATCTGGTTTTGTCCGACATCTATCGGCGCTCCGAGTGTTAGCGTCAACACGTCACGTGACCATGTCGATGACGACTCGCATGAACTTACTCCCCATACTAACACCTGCCTATAGGAGTTTTCACTTCAAAAATGAAAGATGTGTGTATGAATGTGCACACGCGCTATAAGTTAAATTTCTGTAGGTTATGCATACTTCTTATGAAATTCAATTTGTTTTCAATATTTTTTTTGTCCGTCTGTCTGTTACCGTATCACGGAAAAACCACTGGACAGATTTTGATGTTTGGTATGATGACAGCTGGTTATCCGGGTCAATATATAGGATACTTTTTACTGCGGTAAAACATCTCATCTCTGAGAAATCTATACTAAACGTTGAAACGTAAGTAGGGTCGAACCAGAGCGGAGCGAGGTGAGTCACTAGTGATAAATAAACATGAATAATCTATGCATATAATAAAATTCTGAGTCGAATCTGTAAATTAAATATTTCTTTGGAAATTCTATTAAAATAGTGATTATTGTCGATAAAGAGGCCGAATCTATAGTTTTTAGAATTTCCGTCTTGTCTGTTTGTGTGCGAACGCATCACGAGAAAACTGCTAGACAGATTTTGATGGGTATGATTGTAGCTGGTTATCCGGGTCAACATATATGATACTTTTTACTGCGGGAAAATGTCTCATCTCTGAGAATTCTATATTAACCGTTAAAACGAACCTAGGAACCTAGAAACGAACCCGAGCGGAGCGAGGGTGAGTCGCTAGTAAGCTATAGAGATAAATTAAATTTAAATGTCTGTTTTGAATGTCAAAATAACAACTTTACTAAACGCATATAAATTATATACGGTACTTAAAATTTGTTCCGGCTTGTCTGTTTGTTCTGGCTAAACTCCGAAACGGCTGGACTGATTCTGACAGGACTTTCACTGGCAGATAGCTGATGTTATAAGGAGTAACTTGGGCTACTTTTATTTTAGACAAAGAATTAAGGTTTCCATAAAAAAAAAAAAAAAACGTACCTATGGAAAAAATGCAAGGGACCATTTTCGGAATCTTCTGGATAGTGCGCTTTATCGTTTAACTGTGTGGATACCCTTAAGGTACTCATCTGCAGATTCATCCCGATCTGAATTTCCGAGGCCGTAAGATCCTCTTTTAGTACAGTATAAGCGTTACGTGTTGAAAAACTCCAATAGAATCCCATCAAAAGCGTTTTTGGCTTTTTTGGCAAAAGCGCTATTGGAGTTTGGCCCATGGAGTGGCATCACGAACAAACAAAAATTAGTTCAAATAAATGTCAATACTTGACGTTACACGTATCGATTTGATAATAAAGTTGTGTTAAATTAACAAAAGATAAAACAAAGATTCTAAAAAGATGTAATATGTTTTAAATAAAACTATCTTTTCGGATTATTTCGCGTATTTATTTTGTTTTTTTTGATTCCCAACGTTTCGAATGCTTTACAGCAGCGGTCGGCAACCTTTCAGCAGGCAGGGGCCGCAAGGTGGTAATATCTAGTAAAGGCGGGCCGCACTTGTGAGAGCAAAAAAAAAGGATATACCACAATTCACAAAATATGTCAACTACAACATTCAATGTGACAATTTCTAAAATTACTCTTAAATGCTTATCTGTGAAACGAGAAACATATTTATTTTTTCGCTAATTACAAATTCTAAATACTTAAAAAGCATAGAAAGTTTTCTTTATAAAACAGTCGCGGACCGCGGACCGCATTGAGGCAGCTCGCGGGCCGCGGGTTGCCGACCGCTGCTTTACAGCAATCATGGTCACGGGAGAGACTAAGGTTTTAGATTTACGTCGGGAACTAAAAATCTAAATAATTCGTATTTCTGGTTTTCGGTATATATACCAAAACAACATTTTTACAATTTTTATCTGTCTGTCTGTTTGTTCCGGCTAATCTCTGAAATGGCAGATAGCTGATGTAATAAAGAGTAACTTAGGCTACTTTTATTTTAGAAAAAAAAAACTGTCCCACAAAAAAAAATTGAAACCAATGAAAAATTTAATAATATCCGATTCAAATAGGGAAGTAGTATATTTTTTCATATACATTATATTTTTTCTATATTTCTTCTATTTAAACTACTAAATATATATAATATATCTAGAGAAGAACCCGAGCGAAGCGAGGGTGAGTCGCTAGTTCATAAAATAAAACAGTTTGACTATTTGTGAATCAACGATATCTATTATCTATTCAAGCAAACAAAAATAGCCCGAAGAATAGATTGGGGAAAAATTTTGCCATTTTCTGCCGCCAGATGTCGCGATCACTATGATCCTCAGTATATTGTAAATATAAATGGTTATTAGCCAGCGAATAGAGAATTTTTCTGATGTTTTAATACATATTATCCTATTCCGCACTAAGAGAAGTCCAAAAAATCAAATATCATAAAAATTGATCCAGCCGTTCTTGAGTTATAAATGGTGTAACTTACATGACTTTGTTTTATATATAATATGTACATGGGCGTAACCAGCTTTTGGCCTAGGGGGGGGGGGGGGGCAAATCAGAAATTTATTAAACCGGCCCCCGCGCTTGTTTTACTGTACATACTACACAAAAACACTACACGAAAGATTAGGCACTTGGCCGCAACCTCTTCGCAGCCAGGTGTAAGAAAGAAAGAAAGAATATAATATTATATATCATTTGTCATGGCATACCATGGCAACAAACAGTTATCAGTTAAAGTTAACTGATAACTGTTTGTTGACATCATGTCATGGTAACCGTTGTTATTGTCTGACAAATGATTTATAATATATGATCAAACGAACTTCTCAAGTGAAGTTCGATCATTATTATATGAGTCGCTTCATTCGAAGATATAATATAACCAGGTAGTCCTTTTAACCTACAAGGTAGCTTTCGCACACATTTAAGAGATTTTTTTAAAAAGTCGATACACATATCGATTTTTAAATCAATTCATTACTCGTCAATGTCTACATCCCTACTACTCAGTGCCGTCATTCTTTTAGAGATTCATACCACAAATAAATACAAAACTAAGTTCGGGATCGGGTTGGGGGGTTCCTTATATCTTCGAATGAAGCGACTCATATAATAATGATCGAACTTCACTTGAGAAGTTCGTTTGATCATATATTATATTTCTTCGCTTCATTCTTCAGATATAATATAACCAGGTAAATGTTTAGAGAAGTTTTGTATTTACATCCATTAAATCAACCAGTATCAAGGGAGTAAATTTAAAATGTATTACCTACTATATTATATTAACTATATAATATAATGTGAAAAGAAAAATAAATGAAAAATATAACTACGGAAATAATTTTTTCGGGTACTAAATTATTCTAAAATAATTCATTATTAGAAAAGAATATTTAAGAATATAAAATCAGAATTTATATCTTAAAATAAACATTTCCCATATAGTTTAATTGTTCATTAAACAAAATTACACCAGCAAAACTATTTTCATCTATAGTAATCGAGTGATTATAGAATTTCGCGAATAATTTCAAAGTACGTTTTAATACATAAACGACTGGTCGTCTTCCTTATAGTATCAACATAGACGCCTCGTCCAGCAAGTGTGGACGTCGCGGAACGTCGCGTGCTGGTGTGCTAGATGACGTCACGTCCACACCACTCTATTAATACCTGCTTTATCCGCCTAATTATGGACGCCTTACAGTTATTAAGAGGTTAAGTATATTAGGAGGACGGTCATGTTGTGGAACAAACATATCATATCTTCAAGTCATATTGCAGAATATATGCAGAATCGAGATAAATTATCTCGAAAATACTGCAAAATTAGTGTTGGTTAATCTCGACCGACTACCTACGTCTTTATAATATTTTTGATTAGTATATTAATTCCAATATATATAATATATCATATTTTCGTATTTTGTCAATAAAAGGCTTTGTACGCGTTGGGCTGTATATAAAACTAATAAAATTACAAATTTATTCGTAATTTTTCTCTCCTTATATTTCTTATAGATACCAATCAGATAAATTGTGGATCCCATCTACTATGAAACAGTGGAAAGCTGGGTTTTAATTTAAATATTTTTAAAATACTTTTAACACGTTTATCAGATCTAATATTGCTACTTAACAGAAGAGATAATGTGGATCTCTGGCTGTGAAGAATTCCATACCTATAGTTCCTTTATTATACTGATTACTTTAAAGCATATAATATTCGTTACAAAGCTATGAATAATATGGTAATGATTACCATTGCAATTCTGCAACCACTGTTTAAAAGATATATCTATACTAATATTATAGCTGAAGAGTTTGTTTGTTTGGTTGAACGCGCTAATCTCAGGAACTACTAATCCGATTTGAAAAATTCTTTTTGCATTAGGTAGCCTGTAATTGAGGAAGGCTATAGGTTATATCATCCCGGAAAAATGTACGGTTCCCTTGGGATAAATTTATTTTTGTCTAGGGACGAACCCGAAGCGAAGCGAGGATGAGTCGCTAGTTATACATATATGCCGCACAATGTAAACATGTAAACGCATGTTGTGGGTACCGCGGCAACCAGAATAAAGACCTTTCTGTAACAAGATTTTTCACCATAAAAGGTTTCCATATTAATTCAGACTTATTCACCATCGTTATGAACGGATGCCAGGCCTGAAATGACAAAAAAGAATTTTCATCTATAATATTTCGAAGATACTTTAGAATAATTGGGAAAAAAAAAGAAAAGCATAAAAGTATTTAGTATTCTAGTTTATTGTGAAAGCATCAATAACTAGAGAGTACGGATCTTTTTTCTATTAAAATATGGCTCTGTTATTTGGCCCTGGCCATAGAAGTAAACAAATTTATTTTAGATTTTCTTAATTGTATTAATATTCAATTAAGAGCTAAATTAGACAATTCACTTTTTTTTTTTTTTCAGATTATTTCCAGCTTTAAAATTTTCTTTCATGTTTTTAAGCCAAATATTTCTTTTTTGATTTTTAATATATTGTGACTTTACGAGCTTAGATCTTCTAACAAGGGACAAAGTTTTAACTTGGTTTCACAATAAACAGAATTTTATACCTTTTGTAAAACGATTATCCTTATATAATATATAATACTTATATTTTAATATAGATCCAGACACCTTTAACAGCATAACGTGCATCAAATTTCAATTGCATATTACTTCAATTGATGAAATTCCCTGATTAAATATTTTTGCAAATGTAAAATATTTTTTGTTAAAAAATATTCATGGTTTTATGACATTTTTCGGTTCGCAAAGAAATTGTTGATTAATGAAAACATGAATCAAAATTTTCAAAGTGACAAAGTTTTCAAAGTGCAAAATCTTAAAAATGTAACAGTTTTAAAGAAACGTTTTGGCTTTCATTATAGTTATTTCTAATACAAAGAACACAGAGCCTGATGAATGAGTTCAACACTTTAGTAAATGTTCTATGGGCTACTGAAAGGCCGTAGGGTATATTACTAAATTCATATGTGATCAAATTGAATTCTCTTCTTCTCAAATTGAATTCGTCTTCAATTTGAATACTGCACATAGTGTTATTTACTGTACTCATGTTTGCTTTCTCAAAAATAGATAAAAAATTTGAAGGTAGGTATATCAACTTGTGTTACTAGCGTTGTTGTAAACAACGAAAGAATTAAAATTAAATTAATAAATTTTTTAGAATTAAAATTCTAGCAATATGGGAAAATTCTACCTAAATTACAAAGTTATATTACGTTTGTAATATTAAGTAAGCAATAGTGAGAGAGGCTGTTAGCGTGAAGTACAGACTTACTGGCGAGATGCAGACGGCCGCGGTTTGTTTGAGCGTACCGCGCTGAACATTTGCCGAGCTGGCATCTGGCGGTTCAGAGGGCCTCTGCTCGGGCCTTTGCACCTCTCCTGCTGTTTTGCTGATAACACGGGGGTCTGTTCCAGTTTTCATGACAGGCCACGTATATGGGTTATTGCAAAATAATAATGTGTCGTTATTACTTTTTGAACATGTTATAAAATTAATAAAGCCGTCGTGTTAACTCACGGTTAACCGCCAGGCAAAAACGTTCAAAATAAACATTACAATATAAGGTATAAATTATATATTTGATAATTTTCAATTTTATACGGCCATCGTATTAACTCACGGTTAACCGCCAGGCGAAAATGTTCAAAATGAACATAGTACCATATAAGGTATAAATTATATATTTGATAATTTTCAATTTTATACGGCCATCGTGTTAACGCACGGTTAACCGCCAGGCGAAAATGTTCAAAATGAACATATTACCATATAAGGTATAAATTATATATTTGATAATTTTCAATTTCATACGGCCATCGTGTTAACGCACGGTTAACCGCCAGGCGAAATGTTCAAAATGAACATATTACCATATAATGTATAAATTATATATTTGATAATTTTCAATTTTATACGGCCATCGTGTTAACGCACGGTTAACCGCCAGGCGAAAATGTTCAAAATGAACATATTACCATATAAGGTATATATTTTATATTTGATAATTTTCAATTTTATACGGCCATCGTGTTAACGCACGGTTAACCGCCAGGCGAAAATGTTCAAAATGAACATATTACCATATAAGGTATATATTATATATTTCATAATTTTCAATTTTATACGGCCATCGTGTTAACGCACGGTTAACCGCCAGGCGAAAATGTTCAAAATGAACATATTACCATATTATAAGGTATAAATTATATATTTGATAATTTTCAATTCTATACGGCCGTCGTCCAGGTAATTGAAATATACTTATATAAGGTGCTCAAAAAGAGTGCACTATTTTATTTAAAAATAAAAACACGAAGTTTTCGATGACTTTTTGACAAAGATGTAGCTGTATCTCACCGATGACGCGTGGGCTATCGACCTTGAGCTCAGGAAATATTTCTGGATTATTTTTAATAATCAGGACAATCATAGGTAACAGCTGTCAAATTTCAAAGTTGTCATATGCACGAAAAACGAAATGACGCAAAGTTTAAATAGTGCCTTCTTATTGAGACACCCATTATTTATTATTATCTTAATAGAAGTTTTGCTAAGTTTATTAGTGAAAAACGTCAGCATTCCATATTGATCGTAACTTTTTAACTTAATTATCGTTTAATTTTATCATTTGCAAGTACCTACTACTGTTGATCAGCTTCTTGACAATCGTCAATGAGATCAGAGCTGTATTAGAAATTGCCTCGTTATTTAATTTTTGTGCTAACAGAAGGTAAATTTAAATATATAAGTAGGTAAAAATAAAGGTACCTAATCTATTAATAGATTATGTTTAACCTCTTTTAATATATTTAAGAATAGGCTAAAATTTGCGCCAAAGTACTGTGAATTTCCTCAACAAATGAATCATTTTCAGTCTCCTTTCATAGTGCTATGAGAACTTCTGTATCGAATACTGTACCAACATTGGGACCACCATTTTTGAAAAACGAATTTCTGCGCTAGGCATAAAAGTGTCCTGACCGGAATTTCGAATTGTCATTAATTTTAGCCTCATTAATGTTTTGATCTAGAATACGTCGCTCAGTAATGAAAATTACGAGGTACCTTTGTGTTTAACGTACAATTAACCGCCAGGTTAAAACTAAATTTACATATATACACGTTTTAAGGTTTTATGTAATTCTATGTGACCCTCGTGATAACTTTCAGTTAGCCGCCGGGCTTTAAAATAGGATTATAAATTTATATCTAATCTATACTATAATAAAGCAGTAACTTAGCGAAATCTGTACATGCAATATTTTTTAAAAACAATGAATGTAACGTATTATGTATACAATATAGACCCCAAAACAATAGTTATTAAAATTTTTGTCTGTTTGTCTGTTTGTCTGTATGTCTGTTTGTGTGTGCGCGTTTCACGCAAAAAGTAATGAACCGATTACTACGAAATTTGGTGAAGTGATAAATTATTACCCGGGTCAACATTTAAGATACCTTTTATTTCAGAAAAATCTTTCTTTCCCACGGGAAATCGCAATAACTGATTTTATCGAGTCCTCCTTATAAACCTTCCGCTGGCTAAACCTTAACATATACATCGAAACAATGTACTGAAAAATTGTAAGTCTTGAAAAGGTCAACAGAAAAATCTGCAACAGTATATGTCTATCTCTTAAGGTACACTCGCAATACCTATTCTTATCTATACCTATAATGAAGCTGACTTAGTCAAATCGATGTGCGCGTTTCACGCAAAAAGTACTGAATCGAATTTAACTAAATTTTGTATAGTGATAGCTTATCACTCGGTTCAACATTTGGGATACCTTTCACTACAAATACATTTTTCATTCCCGCGGGAAAACGCAATGACTGGTTCTATCGAGTCGTCCTTAGAAATTTATATGGCTAACGCTGGCTGAACCTTAAGAGGTACATCAAAACAATGTACTAGAATATTGTAGGTCTTAAAAAGTTCTACAGAAAAGTTCTCAACAATATATGTCTATCTCCTAAAGTACACTCGCTATAACTATTTTTATTAAATAATATTACTGTTTTGTTATACGTTATCTATACTATAATAAAGCAGTAACTTAGCGAAATCTGTACATGCAATATTTTTTAAAAACAATGAATGTAACGTATTATGTATACAATATAGACCCCAAAACAATAGTTATTAAAATTTTTGTCTGTTTGTCTGTTTGTCTGTTTGTCTGTTTGTCTGTATGTCTGTTTGTGTGTGCGCGTTTCACGCAAAAAGTAATGAACCGATTACTACGAAATTTGGTGAAGTGATAAATTATTACCCGGGTCAACATTTAAGATACCTTTTATTTCAGAAAAATCTTTCTTTCCCACGGGAAATCGCAATAACTGATTTTATCGAGTCCTCCTTATAAACCTTCCGCTGGCTAAACCTTAACATATACATCGAAACAATGTACTGAAAAATTGTAAGTCTTGAAAAGGTCAACAGAAAAATCTGCAACAGTATATGTCTATCTCTTAAGGTACACTCGCAATACCTATTCTTATCTATACCTATAATGAAGCTGACTTAGTCAAATCGATGTGCGCGTTTCACGCAAAAAGTACTGAATCGAATTTAACTAAATTTTGTATAGTGATAGCTTATCACTCGGTTCAACATTTGGGATACCTTTCACTACAAATACATTTTTCATTCCCGCGGGAAAACGCAATGACTGGTTCTATCGAGTCGTCCTTAGAAATTTATATGGCTAACGCTGGCTGAACCTTAAGAGGTACATCAAAACAATGTACTAGAATATTGTAGGTCTTAAAAAGTTCTACAGAAAAGTTCTCAACAATATATGTCTATCTCCTAAAGTACACTCGCTATAACTATTTTTATTAAATAATATTACTGTTTTGTTATACGTTATCTATACTATAATAAAGCAGTAACTTAGCGAAATCTGTACATGCAATATTTTTTAAAAACAATGAATGTAACGTATTATGTATACAATATAGACCCCAAAACAATAGTTATTAAAATTTTTGTCTGTTTGTCTGTTTGTCTGTTTGTCTGTTTGTTTGTTTGTCTGTATGTCTGTTTGTGTGTGCGCGTTTCACGCAAAAAGTAATGAACCGATTACTACGAAATTTGGTGAAGTGATAAATTATTACCCGGGTCAACATTTAAGATACCTTTTATTTCAGAAAAATCTTTCTTTCCCACGGGAAATCGCAATAACTGATTTTATCGAGTCCTCCTTATAAACCTTCCGCTGGCTAAACCTTAACATATACATCGAAACAATGTACTGAAAAATTGTAAGTCTTGAAAAGGTCAACAGAAAAATCTGCAACAGTATATGTCTATCTCTTAAGGTACACTCGCAATACCTATTCTTATCTATACCTATAATGAAGCTGACTTAGTCAAATCGATGTGCGCGTTTCACGCAAAAAGTACTGAATCGAATTTAACTAAATTTTGTATAGTGATAGCTTATCACTCGGTTCAACATTTGGGATACCTTTCACTACAAATACATTTTTCATTCCCGCGGGAAAACGCAATGACTGGTTCTATCGAGTCGTCCTTAGAAATTTATATGGCTAACGCTGGCTGAACCTTAAGAGGTACATCAAAACAATGTACTAGAATATTGTAGGTCTTAAAAAGTTCTACAGAAAAGTTCTCAACAATATATGTCTATCTCCTAAAGTACACTCGCTATAACTATTTTTATTAAATAATATTACTGTTTTGTTATACGTTATCTATACTATAATAAAGCAGTAACTTAGCGAAATCTGTACATGCAATATTTTTTAAAAACAATGAATGTAACGTATTATGTATACAATATAGACCCCAAAACAATAGTTATTAAAATTTTTGGCTGTTTGTCTGTTTGTCTGTTTGTCTGTATGTCTGTTTGTGTGTGCGCGTTTCACGCAAAAAGTAATGAACCGATTACTACGAAATTTGGTGAAGTGATAAATTATTACCCGGGTCAACATTTAAGATACCTTTTATTTCAGAAAAATCTTTCTTTCCCACGGGAAATCGCAATAACTGATTTTATCGAGTCCTCCTTATAAACCTTCCGCTGGCTAAACCTTAACATATACATCGAAACAATGTACTGAAAAATTGTAAGTCTTGAAAAGGTCAACAGAAAAATCTGCAACAGTATATGTCTATCTCTTAAGGTACACTCGCAATACCTATTCTTATCTATACCTATAATGAAGCTGACTTAGTCAAATCGATGTGCGCGTTTCACGCAAAAAGTACTGAATCGAATTTAACTAAATTTTGTATAGTGATAGCTTATCACTCGGTTCAACATTTGGGATACCTTTCACTACAAATACATTTTTCATTCCCGCGGGAAAACGCAATGACTGGTTCTATCGAGTCGTCCTTAGAAATTTATATGGCTAACGCTGGCTGAACCTTAAGAGGTACATCAAAACAATGTACTAGAATATTGTAGGTCTTAAAAAGTTCTACAGAAAAGTTCTCAACAATATATGTCTATCTCCTAAAGTACACTCGCTATAACTATTTTTATTAAATAATATTACTGTTTTGTTATACGTTATCTATACTATAATAAAGCAGTAACTTAGCGAAATCTGTACATGCAATATTTTTTAAAAACAATGAATGTAACGTATTATGTATACAATATAGACCCCAAAACAATAGTTATTAAAATTTTTGTCTGTTTGTCTGTTTGTCTGTTTGTCTGTATGTCTGTTTGTGTGTGCGCGTTTCACGCAAAAAGTAATGAACCGATTACTACGAAATTTGGTGAAGTGATAAATTATTACCCGGGTCAACATTTAAGATACCTTTTATTTCAGAAAAATCTTTCTTTCCCACGGGAAATCGCAATAACTGATTTTATCGAGTCCTCCTTATAAACCTTCCGCTGGCTAAACCTTAACATATACATCGAAACAATGTACTGAAAAATTGTAAGTCTTGAAAAGGTCAACAGAAAAATCTGCAACAGTATATGTCTATCTCTTAAGGTACACTCGCAATACCTATTCTTATCTATACCTATAATGAAGCTGACTTAGTCAAATCGATGTGCGCGTTTCACGCAAAAAGTACTGAATCGAATTTAACTAAATTTTGTATAGTGATAGCTTATCACTCGGTTCAACATTTGGGATACCTTTCACTACAAATACATTTTTCATTCCCGCGGGAAAACGCAATGACTGGTTCTATCGAGTCGTCCTTAGAAATTTATATGGCTAACGCTGGCTGAACCTTAAGAGGTACATCAAAACAATGTACTAGAATATTGTAGGTCTTAAAAAGTTCTACAGAAAAGTTCTCAACAATATATGTCTATCTCCTAAAGTACACTCGCTATAACTATTTTTATTAAATAATATTACTGTTTTGTTATACGTTATCTATACTATAATAAAGCAGTAACTTAGCGAAATCTGTACATGCAATATTTTTTAAAAACAATGAATGTAACGTATTATGTATACAATATAGACCCCAAAACAATAGTTATTAAAATTTTTGTCTGTTTGTCTGTTTGTCTGTTTGTCTGTTTGTCTGTATGTCTGTTTGTGTGTGCGCGTTTCACGCAAAAAGTAATGAACCGATTACTACGAAATTTGGTGAAGTGATAAATTATTACCCGGGTCAACATTTAAGATACCTTTTATTTCAGAAAAATCTTTCTTTCCCACGGGAAATCGCAATAACTGATTTTATCGAGTCCTCCTTATAAACCTTCCGCTGGCTAAACCTTAACATATACATCGAAACAATGTACTGAAAAATTGTAAGTCTTGAAAAGGTCAACAGAAAAATCTGCAACAGTATATGTCTATCTCTTAAGGTACACTCGCAATACCTATTCTTATCTATACCTATAATGAAGCTGACTTAGTCAAATCGATGTGCGCGTTTCACGCAAAAAGTACTGAATCGAATTTAACTAAATTTTGTATAGTGATAGCTTATCACTCGGTTCAACATTTGGGATACCTTTCACTACAAATACATTTTTCATTCCCGCGGGAAAACGCAATGACTGGTTCTATCGAGTCGTCCTTAGAAATTTATATGGCTAACGCTGGCTGAACCTTAAGAGGTACATCAAAACAATGTACTAGAATATTGTAGGTCTTAAAAAGTTCTACAGAACAGTTCTCAACAATATATGTCTATCTCCTAAAGTACACTCGCTATAACTATTTTTATTAAATAATATTACTGTTTTGTTATACGTTATCTATACTATAATAAAGCAGTAACTTAGCGAAATCTGTACATGCAATATTTTTTAAAAACAATGAATGTAACGTATTATGTATACAATATAGACCCCAAAACAATAGTTATTAAAATTTTTGTCTGTTTGTCTGTTTGTCTGTTTGTCTGTATGTCTGTTTGTGTGTGCGCGTTTCACGCAAAAAGTAATGAACCGATTACTACGAAATTTGGTGAAGTGATAAATTATTACCCGGGTCAACATTTAAGATACCTTTTATTTCAGAAAAATCTTTCTTTCCCACGGGAAATCGCAATAACTGATTTTATCGAGTCCTCCTTATAAACCTTCCGCTGGCTAAACCTTAACATATACATCGAAACAATGTACTGAAAAATTGTAAGTCTTGAAAAGGTCAACAGAAAAATCTGCAACAGTATATGTCTATCTCTTAAGGTACACTCGCAATACCTATTCTTATCTATACCTATAATGAAGCTGACTTAGTCAAATCGATGTGCGCGTTTCACGCAAAAAGTACTGAATCGAATTTAACTAAATTTTGTATAGTGATAGCTTATCACTCGGTTCAACATTTGGGATACCTTTCACTACAAATACATTTTTCATTCCCGCGGGAAAACGCAATGACTGGTTCTATCGAGTCGTCCTTAGAAATTTATATGGCTAACGCTGGCTGAACCTTAAGAGGTACATCAAAACAATGTACTAGAATATTGTAGGTCTTAAAAAGTTCTACAGAAAAGTTCTCAACAATATATGTCTATCTCCTAAAGTACACTCGCTATAACTATTTTTATTAAATAATATTACTGTTTTGTTATACGTTATCTATACTATAATAAAGCAGTAACTTAGCGAAATCTGTACATGCAATATTTTTTAAAAACAATGAATGTAACGTATTATGTATACAATATAGACCCCAAAACAATAGTTATTAAAATTTTTGTCTGTTTGTCTGTTTGTCTGTTTGTCTGTTTGTCTGTATGTCTGTTTGTGTGTGCGCGTTTCACGCAAAAAGTAATGAACCGATTACTACGAAATTTGGTGAAGTGATAAATTATTACCCGGGTCAACATTTAAGATACCTTTTATTTCAGAAAAATCTTTCTTTCCCACGGGAAATCGCAATAACTGATTTTATCGAGTCCTCCTTATAAACCTTCCGCTGGCTAAACCTTAACATATACATCGAAACAATGTACTGAAAAATTGTAAGTCTTGAAAAGGTCAACAGAAAAATCTGCAACAGTATATGTCTATCTCTTAAGGTACACTCGCAATACCTATTCTTATCTATACCTATAATGAAGCTGACTTAGTCAAATCGATGTGCGCGTTTCACGCAAAAAGTACTGAATCGAAATTAACTAAATTTTGTATAGTGATAGCTTATCACTCGGTTCAACATTTGGGATACCTTTCACTACAAATACATTTTTCATTCCCGCGGGAAAACGCAATGACTGGTTCTATCGAGTCGTCCTTAGAAATTTATATGGCTAACGCTGGCTGAACCTTAAGAGGTACATCAAAACAATGTACTAGAATATTGTAGGTCTTAAAAAGTTCTACAGAAAAGTTCTCAACAATATATGTCTATCTCCTAAAGTACACTCGCTATAACTATTTTTATTAAATAATATTACTGTTTTGTTATACGTTATCTATACTATAATAAAGCAGTAACTTAGCGAAATCTGTACATGCAATATTTTTTAAAAACAATGAATGTAACGTATTATGTATACAATATAGACCCCAAAACAATAGTTATTAAAATTTTTGTCTGTTTGTCTGTTTGTCTGTTTGTCTGTATGTCTGTTTGTGTGTGCGCGTTTCACGCAAAAAGTAATGAACCGATTACTACGAAATTTGGTGAAGTGATAAATTATTACCCGGGTCAACATTTAAGATACCTTTTATTTCAGAAAAATCTTTCTTTCCCACGGGAAATCGCAATAACTGATTTTATCGAGTCCTCCTTATAAACCTTCCGCTGGCTAAACCTTAACATATACATCGAAACAATGTACTGAAAAATTGTAAGTCTTGAAAAGGTCAACAGAAAAATCTGCAACAGTATATGTCTATCTCTTAAGGTACACTCGCAATACCTATTCTTATCTATACCTATAATGAAGCTGACTTAGTCAAATCGATGTGCGCGTTTCACGCAAAAAGTACTGAATCGAATTTAACTAAATTTTGTATAGTGATAGCTTATCACTCGGTTCAACATTTGGGATACCTTTCACTACAAATACATTTTTCATTCCCGCGGGAAAACGCAATGACTGGTTCTATCGAGTCGTCCTTAGAAATTTATATGGCTAACGCTGGCTGAACCTTAAGAGGTACATCAAAACAATGTACTAGAATATTGTAGGTCTTAAAAAGTTCTACAGAAAAGTTCTCAACAATATATGTCTATCTCCTAAAGTACACTCGCTATAACTATTTTTATTAAATAATATTACTGTTTTGTTATACGTTATCTATACTATAATAAAGCAGTAACTTAGCGAAATCTGTACATGCAATATTTTTTAAAAACAATGAATGTAACGTATTATGTATACAATATAGACCCCAAAACAATAGTTATTAAAATTTTTGTCTGTTTGTCTGTTTGTCTGTTTGTCTGTATGTCTGTTTGTGTGTGCGCGTTTCACGCAAAAAGTAATGAACCGATTACTACGAAATTTGGTGAAGTGATAAATTATTACCCGGGTCAACATTTAAGATACCTTTTATTTCAGAAAAATCTTTCTTTCCCACGGGAAATCGCAATAACTGATTTTATCGAGTCCTCCTTATAAACCTTCCGCTGGCTAAACCTTAACATATACATCGAAACAATGTACTGAAAAATTGTAAGTCTTGAAAAGGTCAACAGAAAAATCTGCAACAGTATATGTCTATCTCTTAAGGTACACTCGCAATACCTATTCTTATCTATACCTATAATGAAGCTGACTTAGTCAAATCGATGTGCGCGTTTCACGCAAAAAGTACTGAATCGAATTTAACTAAATTTTGTATAGTGATAGCTTATCACTCGGTTCAACATTTGGGATACCTTTCACTACAAATACATTTTTCATTCCCGCGGGAAAACGCAATGACTGGTTCTATCGAGTCGTCCTTAGAAATTTATATGGCTAACGCTGGCTGAACCTTAAGAGGTACATCAAAACAATGTACTAGAATATTGTAGGTCTTAAAAAGTTCTACAGAAAAGTTCTCAACAATATATGTCTATCTCCTAAAGTACACTCGCTATAACTATTTTTATTAAATAATATTACTGTTTTGTTATACGTTATCTATACTATAATAAAGCAGTAACTTAGCGAAATCTGTACATGCAATATTTTTTAAAAACAATGAATGTAACGTATTATGTATACAATATAGACCCCAAAACAATAGTTATTAAAATTTTTGTCTGTTTGTCTGTTTGTCTGTTTGTCTGTATGTCTGTTTGTGTGTGCGCGTTTCACGCAAAAAGTAATGAACCGATTACTACGAAATTTGGTGAAGTGATAAATTATTACCCGGGTCAACATTTAAGATACCTTTTATTTCAGAAAAATCTTTCTTTCCCACGGGAAATCGCAATAACTGATTTTATCGAGTCCTCCTTATAAACCTTCCGCTGGCTAAACCTTAACATATACATCGAAACAATGTACTGAAAAATTGTAAGTCTTGAAAAGGTCAACAGAAAAATCTGCAACAGTATATGTCTATCTCTTAAGGTACACTCGCAATACCTATTCTTATCTATACCTATAATGAAGCTGACTTAGTCAAATCGATGTGCGCGTTTCACGCAAAAAGTACTGAATCGAATTTAACTAAATTTTGTATAGTGATAGCTTATCACTCGGTTCAACATTTGGGATACCTTTCACTACAAATACATTTTTCATTCCCGCGGGAAAACGCAATGACTGGTTCTATCGAGTCGTCCTTAGAAATTTATATGGCTAACGCTGGCTGAACCTTAAGAGGTACATCAAAACAATGTACTAGAATATTGTAGGTCTTAAAAAGTTCTACAGAAAAGTTCTCAACAATATATGTCTATCTCCTAAAGTACACTCGCTATAACTATTTTTATTAAATAATATTACTGTTTTGTTATACGTTATCTATACTATAATAAAGCAGTAACTTAGCGAAATCTGTACATGCAATATTTTTTAAAAACAATGAATGTAACGTATTATGTATACAATATAGACCCCAAAACAATAGTTATTAAAATTTTTGTCTGTTTGTCTGTTTGTCTGTTTGTCTGTTTGTCTGTATGTCTGTTTGTGTGTGCGCGTTTCACGCAAAAAGTAATGAACCGATTACTACGAAATTTGGTGAAGTGATAAATTATTACCCGGGTCAACATTTAAGATACCTTTTATTTCAGAAAAATCTTTCTTTCCCACGGGAAATCGCAATAACTGATTTTATCGAGTCCTCCTTATAAACCTTCCGCTGGCTAAACCTTAACATATACATCGAAACAATGTACTGAAAAATTGTAAGTCTTGAAAAGGTCAACAGAAAAATCTGCAACAGTATATGTCTATCTCTTAAGGTACACTCGCAATACCTATTCTTATCTATACCTATAATGAAGCTGACTTAGTCAAATCGATGTGCGCGTTTCACGCAAAAAGTACTGAATCGAATTTAACTAAATTTTGTATAGTGATAGCTTATCACTCGGTTCAACATTTGGGATACCTTTCACTACAAATACATTTTTCATTCCCGCGGGAAAACGCAATGACTGGTTCTATCGAGTCGTCCTTAGAAATTTATATGGCTAACGCTGGCTGAACCTTAAGAGGTACATCAAAACAATGTACTAGAATATTGTAGGTCTTAAAAAGTTCTACAGAAAAGTTCTCAACAATATATGTCTATCTCCTAAAGTACACTCGCTATAACTATTTTTATTAAATAATATTACTGTTTTGTTATACGTTATCTATACTATAATAAAGCAGTAACTTAGCGAAATCTGTACATGCAATATTTTTTAAAAACAATGAATGTAACGTATTATGTATACAATATAGACCCCAAAACAATAGTTATTAAAATTTTTGTCTGTTTGTCTGTTTGTCTGTTTGTCTGTTTGTCTGTATGTCTGTTTGTGTGTGCGCGTTTCACGCAAAAAGTAATGAACCGATTACTACGAAATTTGGTGAAGTGATAAATTATTACCCGGGTCAACATTTAAGATACCTTTTATTTCAGAAAAATCTTTCTTTCCCACGGGAAATCGCAATAACTGATTTTATCGAGTCCTCCTTATAAACCTTCCGCTGGCTAAACCTTAACATATACATCGAAACAATGTACTGAAAAATTGTAAGTCTTGAAAAGGTCAACAGAAAAATCTGCAACAGTATATGTCTATCTCTTAAGGTACACTCGCAATACCTATTCTTATCTATACCTATAATGAAGCTGACTTAGTCAAATCGATGTGCGCGTTTCACGCAAAAAGTACTGAATCGAAATTAACTAAATTTTGTATAGTGATAGCTTATCACTCGGTTCAACATTTGGGATACCTTTCACTACAAATACATTTTTCATTCCCGCGGGAAAACGCAATGACTGGTTCTATCGAGTCGTCCTTAGAAATTTATATGGCTAACGCTGGCTGAACCTTAAGAGGTACATCAAAACAATGTACTAGAATATTGTAGGTCTTAAAAAGTTCTACAGAAAAGTTCTCAACAATATATGTCTATCTCCTAAAGTACACTCGCTATAACTATTTTTATTAAATAATATTACTGTTTTGTTATACGTTATCTATACTATAATAAAGCAGTAACTTAGCGAAATCTGTACATGCAATATTTTTTAAAAACAATGAATGTAACGTATTATGTATACAATATAGACCCCAAAACAATAGTTATTAAAATTTTTGTCTGTTTGTCTGTTTGTCTGTTTGTCTGTATGTCTGTTTGTGTGTGCGCGTTTCACGCAAAAAGTAATGAACCGATTACTACGAAATTTGGTGAAGTGATAAATTATTACCCGGGTCAACATTTAAGATACCTTTTATTTCAGAAAAATCTTTCTTTCCCACGGGAAATCGCAATAACTGATTTTATCGAGTCCTCCTTATAAACCTTCCGCTGGCTAAACCTTAACATATACATCGAAACAATGTACTGAAAAATTGTAAGTCTTGAAAAGGTCAACAGAAAAATCTGCAACAGTATATGTCTATCTCTTAAGGTACACTCGCAATACCTATTCTTATCTATACCTATAATGAAGCTGACTTAGTCAAATCGATGTGCGCGTTTCACGCAAAAAGTACTGAATCGAATTTAACTAAATTTTGTATAGTGATAGCTTATCACTCGGTTCAACATTTGGGATACCTTTCACTACAAATACATTTTTCATTCCCGCGGGAAAACGCAATGACTGGTTCTATCGAGTCGTCCTTAGAAATTTATATGGCTAACGCTGGCTGAACCTTAAGAGGTACATCAAAACAATGTACTAGAATATTGTAGGTCTTAAAAAGTTCTACAGAAAAGTTCTCAACAATATATGTCTATCTCCTAAAGTACACTCGCTATAACTATTTTTATTAAATAATATTACTGTTTTGTTATACGTTATCTATACTATAATAAAGCAGTAACTTAGCGAAATCTGTACATGCAATATTTTTTAAAAACAATGAATGTAACGTATTATGTATACAATATAGACCCCAAAACAATAGTTATTAAAATTTTTGTCTGTTTGTCTGTTTGTCTGTTTGTCTGTATGTCTGTTTGTGTGTGCGCGTTTCACGCAAAAAGTAATGAACCGATTACTACGAAATTTGGTGAAGTGATAAATTATTACCCGGGTCAACATTTAAGATACCTTTTATTTCAGAAAAATCTTTCTTTCCCACGAGAAATCGCAATAACTGATTTTATCGAGTCCTCCTTATAAACCTTCCGCTGGCTAAACCTTAACATATACATCGAAACAATGTACTGAAAAATTGTAAGTCTTGAAAAGGTCAACAGAAAAATCTGCAACAGTATATGTCTATCTCTTAAGGTACACTCGCAATACCTATTCTTATCTATACCTATAATGAAGCTGACTTAGTCAAATCGATGTGCGCGTTTCACGCAAAAAGTACTGAATCGAATTTAACTAAATTTTGTATAGTGATAGCTTATCACTCGGTTCAACATTTGGGATACCTTTCACTACAAATACATTTTTCATTCCCGCGGGAAAACGTAATGACTGGTTCTATCGAGTCGTCCTTAGAAATTTATATGGCTAACGCTGGCTGAACCTTAAGAGGTACATCAAAACAATGTACTAGAATATTGTAGGTCTTAAAAAGTTCTACAGAAAAGTTCTCAACAATATATGTCTATCTCCTAAAGTACACTCGCTATAACTATTTTTATTAAATAATATTACTGTTTTGTTATACGTTATCTATACTATAATAAAGCAGTAACTTAGCGAAATCTGTACATGCAATATTTTTTAAAAACAATGAATGTAACGTATTATGTATACAATATAGACCCCAAAACAATAGTTATTAAAATTTTTGTCTGTTTGTCTGTTTGTCTGTATGTCTGTTTGTGTGTGCGCGTTTCACGCAAAAAGTAATGAACCGATTACTACGAAATTTGGTGAAGTGATAAATTATTACCCGGGTCAACATTTAAGATACCTTTTATTTCAGAAAAATCTTTCTTTCCCACGGGAAATCGCAATAACTGATTTTATCGAGTCCTCCTTATAAACCTTCCGCTGGCTAAACCTTAACATATACATCGAAACAATGTACTGAAAAATTGTAAGTCTTGAAAAGGTCAACAGAAAAATCTGCAACAGTATATGTCTATCTCTTAAGGTACACTCGCAATACCTATTCTTATCTATACCTATAATGAAGCTGACTTAGTCAAATCGATGTGCGCGTTTCACGCAAAAAGTACTGAATCGAATTTAACTAAATTTTGTATAGTGATAGCTTATCACTCGGTTCAACATTTGGGATACCTTTCACTACAAATACATTTTTCATTCCCGCGGGAAAACGCAATGACTGGTTCTATCGAGTCGTCCTTAGAAATTTATATGGCTAACGCTGGCTGAACCTTAAGAGGTACATCAAAACAATGTACTAGAATATTGTAGGTCTTAAAAAGTTCTACAGAAAAGTTCTCAACAATATATGTCTATCTCCTAAAGTACACTCGCTATAACTATTTTTATTAAATAATATTACTGTTTTGTTATACGTTATCTATACTATAATAAAGCAGTAACTTAGCGAAATCTGTACATGCAATATTTTTTAAAAACAATGAATGTAACGTATTATGTATACAATATAGACCCCAAAACAATAGTTATTAAAATTTTTGTCTGTTTGTCTGTTTGTCTGTATGTCTGTTTGTGTGTGCGCGTTTCACGCAAAAAGTAATGAACCGATTACTACGAAATTTGGTGAAGTGATAAATTATTACCCGGGTCAACATTTAAGATACCTTTTATTTCAGAAAAATCTTTCTTTCCCACGAGAAATCGCAATAACTGATTTTATCGAGTCCTCCTTATAAACCTTCCGCTGGCTAAACCTTAACATATACATCGAAACAATGTACTGAAAAATTGTAAGTCTTGAAAAGGTCAACAGAAAAATCTGCAACAGTATATGTCTATCTCTTAAGGTACACTCGCAATACCTATTCTTATCTATACCTATAATGAAGCTGACTTAGTCAAATCGATGTGCGCGTTTCACGCAAAAAGTACTGAATCGAATTTAACTAAATTTTGTATAGTGATAGCTTATCACTCGGTTCAACATTTGGGATACCTTTCACTACAAATACATTTTTCATTCCCGCGGGAAAACGCAATGACTGGTTCTATCGAGTCGTCCTTAGAAATTTATATGGCTAACGCTGGCTGAACCTTAAGAGGTACATCAAAACAATGTACTAGAATATTGTAGGTCTTAAAAAGTTCTACAGAAAAGTTCTCAACAATATATGTCTATCTCCTAAAGTACACTCGCTATAACTATTTTTATTAAATAATATTACTGTTTTGTTATACGTTATCTATACTATAATAAAGCAGTAACTTAGCGAAATCTGTACATGCAATATTTTTTAAAAACAATGAATGTAACGTATTATGTATACAATATAGACCCCAAAACAATAGTTATTAAAATTTTTGTCTGTTTGTCTGTTTGTCTGTTTGTCTGTATGTCTGTTTGTGTGTGCGCGTTTCACGCAAAAAGTAATGAACCGATTACTACGAAATTTGGTGAAGTGATAAATTATTACCCGGGTCAACATTTAAGATACCTTTTATTTCAGAAAAATCTTTCTTTCCCACGGGAAATCGCAATAACTGATTTTATCGAGTCCTCCTTATAAACCTTCCGCTGGCTAAACCTTAACATATACATCGAAACAATGTACTGAAAAATTGTAAGTCTTGAAAAGGTCAACAGAAAAATCTGCAACAGTATATGTCTATCTCTTAAGGTACACTCGCAATACCTATTCTTATCTATACCTATAATGAAGCTGACTTAGTCAAATCGATGTGCGCGTTTCACGCAAAAAGTACTGAATCGAATTTAACTAAATTTTGTATAGTGATAGCTTATCACTCGGTTCAACATTTGGGATACCTTTCACTACAAATACATTTTTCATTCCCGCGGGAAAACGCAATGACTGGTTCTATCGAGTCGTCCTTAGAAATTTATATGGCTAACGCTGGCTGAACCTTAAGAGGTACATCAAAACAATGTACTAGAATATTGTAGGTCTTAAAAAGTTCTACAGAAAAGTTCTCAACAATATATGTCTATCTCCTAAAGTACACTCGCTATAACTATTTTTATTAAATAATATTACTGTTTTGTTATACGTTATCTATACTATAATAAAGCAGTAACTTAGCGAAATCTGTACATGCAATATTTTTTAAAAACAATGAATGTAACGTATTATGTATACAATATAGACCCCAAAACAATAGTTATTAAAATTTTTGTCTGTTTGTCTGTTTGTCTGTTTGTCTGTTTGTCTGTATGTCTGTTTGTGTGTGCGCGTTTCACGCAAAAAGTAATGAACCGATTACTACGAAATTTGGTGAAGTGATAAATTATTACCCGGGTCAACATTTAAGATACCTTTTATTTCAGAAAAATCTTTCTTTCCCACGGGAAATCGCAATAACTGATTTTATCGAGTCCTCCTTATAAACCTTCCGCTGGCTAAACCTTAACATATACATCGAAACAATGTACTGAAAAATTGTAAGTCTTGAAAAGGTCAACAGAAAAATCTGCAACAGTATATGTCTATCTCTTAAGGTACACTCGCAATACCTATTCTTATCTATACCTATAATGAAGCTGACTTAGTCAAATCGATGTGCGCGTTTCACGCAAAAAGTACTGAATCGAATTTAACTAAATTTTGTATAGTGATAGCTTATCACTCGGTTCAACATTTGGGATACCTTTCACTACAAATACATTTTTCATTCCCGCGGGAAAACGCAATGACTGGTTCTATCGAGTCGTCCTTAGAAATTTATATGGCTAACGCTGGCTGAACCTTAAGAGGTACATCAAAACAATGTACTAGAATATTGTAGGTCTTAAAAAGTTCTACAGAACAGTTCTCAACAATATATGTCTATCTCCTAAAGTACACTCGCTATAACTATTTTTATTAAATAATATTACTGTTTTGTTATACGTTATCTATACTATAATAAAGCAGTAACTTAGCGAAATCTGTACATGCAATATTTTTTAAAAACAATGAATGTAACGTATTATGTATACAATATAGACCCCAAAACAATAGTTATTAAAATTTTTGTCTGTTTGTCTGTTTGTCTGTATGTCTGTTTGTGTGTGCGCGTTTCACGCAAAAAGTAATGAACCGATTACTACGAAATTTGGTGAAGTGATAAATTATTACCCGGGTCAACATTTAAGATACCTTTTATTTCAGAAAAATCTTTCTTTCCCACGGGAAATCGCAATAACTGATTTTATCGAGTCCTCCTTATAAACCTTCCGCTGGCTAAACCTTAACATATACATCGAAACAATGTACTGAAAAATTGTAAGTCTTGAAAAGGTCAACAGAAAAATCTGCAACAGTATATGTCTATCTCTTAAGGTACACTCGCAATACCTATTCTTATCTATACCTATAATGAAGCTGACTTAGTCAAATCGATGTGCGCGTTTCACGCAAAAAGTACTGAATCGAATTTAACTAAATTTTGTATAGTGATAGCTTATCACTCGGTTCAACATTTGGGATACCTTTCACTACAAATACATTTTTCATTCCCGCGGGAAAACGCAATGACTGGTTCTATCGAGTCGTCCTTAGAAATTTATATGGCTAACGCTGGCTGAACCTTAAGAGGTACATCAAAACAATGTACTAGAATATTGTAGGTCTTAAAAAGTTCTACAGAAAAGTTCTCAACAATATATGTCTATCTCCTAAAGTACACTCGCTATAACTATTTTTATTAAATAATATTACTGTTTTGTTATACGTTATCTATACTATAATAAAGCAGTAACTTAGCGAAATCTGTACATGCAATATTTTTTAAAAACAATGAATGTAACGTATTATGTATACAATATAGACCCCAAAACAATAGTTATTAAAATTTTTGTCTGTTTGTCTGTTTGTCTGTTTGTCTGTATGTCTGTTTGTGTGTGCGCGTTTCACGCAAAAAGTAATGAACCGATTACTACGAAATTTGGTGAAGTGATAAATTATTACCCGGGTCAACATTTAAGATACCTTTTATTTCAGAAAAATCTTTCTTTCCCACGGGAAATCGCAATAACTGATTTTATCGAGTCCTCCTTATAAACCTTCCGCTGGCTAAACCTTAACATATACATCGAAACAATGTACTGAAAAATTGTAAGTCTTGAAAAGGTCAACAGAAAAATCTGCAACAGTATATGTCTATCTCTTAAGGTACACTCGCAATACCTATTCTTATCTATACCTATAATGAAGCTGACTTAGTCAAATCGATGTGCGCGTTTCACGCAAAAAGTACTGAATCGAATTTAACTAAATTTTGTATAGTGATAGCTTATCACTCGGTTCAACATTTGGGATACCTTTCACTACAAATACATTTTTCATTCCCGCGGGAAAACGCAATGACTGGTTCTATCGAGTCGTCCTTAGAAATTTATATGGCTAACGCTGGCTGAACCTTAAGAGGTACATCAAAACAATGTACTAGAATATTGTAGGTCTTAAAAAGTTCTACAGAAAAGTTCTCAACAATATATGTCTATCTCCTAAAGTACACTCGCTATAACTATTTTTATTAAATAATATTACTGTTTTGTTATACGTTATCTATACTATAATAAAGCAGTAACTTAGCGAAATCTGTACATGCAATATTTTTTAAAAACAATGAATGTAACGTATTATGTATACAATATAGACCCCAAAACAATAGTTATTAAAATTTTTGTCTGTTTGTCTGTTTGTCTGTTTGTCTGTTTGTCTGTATGTCTGTTTGTGTGTGCGCGTTTCACGCAAAAAGTAATGAACCGATTACTACGAAATTTGGTGAAGTGATAAATTATTACCCGGGTCAACATTTAAGATACCTTTTATTTCAGAAAAATCTTTCTTTCCCACGGGAAATCGCAATAACTGATTTTATCGAGTCCTCCTTATAAACCTTCCGCTGGCTAAACCTTAACATATACATCGAAACAATGTACTGAAAAATTGTAAGTCTTGAAAAGGTCAACAGAAAAATCTGCAACAGTATATGTCTATCTCTTAAGGTACACTCGCAATACCTATTCTTATCTATACCTATAATGAAGCTGACTTAGTCAAATCGATGTGCGCGTTTCACGCAAAAAGTACTGAATCGAATTTAACTAAATTTTGTATAGTGATAGCTTATCACTCGGTTCAACATTTGGGATACCTTTCACTACAAATACATTTTTCATTCCCGCGGGAAAACGCAATGACTGGTTCTATCGAGTCGTCCTTAGAAATTTATATGGCTAACGCTGGCTGAACCTTAAGAGGTACATCAAAACAATGTACTAGAATATTGTAGGTCTTAAAAAGTTCTACAGAAAAGTTCTCAACAATATATGTCTATCTCCTAAAGTACACTCGCTATAACTATTTTTATTAAATAATATTACTGTTTTGTTATACGTTATCTATACTATAATAATCTATACTATAATAAAGCAGTAACTTAGCGAAATCTGTACATGCAATATTTTTTAAAAACAATGAATGTAACGTATTATGTATACAATATAGACCCCAAAACAATAGTTATTAAAATTTTTGTCTGTTTGTCTGTTTGTCTGTTTGTCTGTATGTCTGTTTGTCTGTTTGTGTGTGCGCGTTTCACGCAAAAAGTAATGAACCGATTACTACGAAATTTGGTGAAGTGATAAATTATTACCCGGGTCAACATTTAAGATACCTTTTATTTCAGAAAAATCTTTCTTTCCCACGGGAAATCGCAATAACTGATTTTATCGAGTCCTCCTTATAAACCTTCCGCTGGCTAAACCTTAACATATACATCGAAACAATGTACTGAAAAATTGTAAGTCTTGAAAAGGTCAACAGAAAAATCTGCAACAGTATATGTCTATCTCTTAAGGTACACTCGCAATACCTATTCTTATCTATACCTATAATGAAGCTGACTTAGTCAAATCGATGTGCGCGTTTCACGCAAAAAGTACTGAATCGAATTTAACTAAATTTTGTATAGTGATAGCTTATCACTCGGTTCAACATTTGGGATACCTTTCACTACAAATACATTTTTCATTCCCGCGGGAAAACGCAATGACTGGTTCTATCGAGTCGTCCTTAGAAATTTATATGGCTAACGCTGGCTGAACCTTAAGAGGTACATCAAAACAATGTACTAGAATATTGTAGGTCTTAAAAAGTTCTACAGAAAAGTTCTCAACAATATATGTCTATCTCCTAAAGTACACTCGCTATAACTATTTTTATTAAATAATATTACTGTTTTGTTATACGTTATCTATACTATAATAAAGCAGTAACTTAGCGAAATCTGTACATGCAATATTTTTTAAAAACAATGAATGTAACGTATTATGTATACAATATAGACCCCAAAACAATAGTTATTAAAATTTTTGTCTGTTTGTCTGTTTGTCTGTTTGTCTGTATGTCTGTTTGTGTGTGCGCGTTTCACGCAAAAAGTAATGAACCGATTACTACGAAATTTGGTGAAGTGATAAATTATTACCCGGGTCAACATTTAAGATACCTTTTATTTCAGAAAAATCTTTCTTTCCCACGGGAAATCGCAATAACTGATTTTATCGAGTCCTCCTTATAAACCTTCCGCTGGCTAAACCTTAACATATACATCGAAACAATGTACTGAAAAATTGTAAGTCTTGAAAAGGTCAACAGAAAAATCTGCAACAGTATATGTCTATCTCTTAAGGTACACTCGCAATACCTATTCTTATCTATACCTATAATGAAGCTGACTTAGTCAAATCGATGTGCGCGTTTCACGCAAAAAGTACTGAATCGAATTTAACTAAATTTTGTATAGTGATAGCTTATCACTCGGTTCAACATTTGGGATACCTTTCACTACAAATACATTTTTCATTCCCGCGGGAAAACGCAATGACTGGTTCTATCGAGTCGTCCTTAGAAATTTATATGGCTAACGCTGGCTGAACCTTAAGAGGTACATCAAAACAATGTACTAGAATATTGTAGGTCTTAAAAAGTTCTACAGAAAAGTTCTCAACAATATATGTCTATCTCCTAAAGTACACTCGCTATAACTATTTTTATTAAATAATATTACTGTTTTGTTATACGTTATCTATACTATAATAAAGCAGTAACTTAGCGAAATCTGTACATGCAATATTTTTTAAAAACAATGAATGTAACGTATTATGTATACAATATAGACCCCAAAACAATAGTTATTAAAATTTTTGTCTGTTTGTCTGTTTGTCTGTTTGTCTGTTTGTCTGTATGTCTGTTTGTGTGTGCGCGTTTCACGCAAAAAGTAATGAACCGATTACTACGAAATTTGGTGAAGTGATAAATTATTACCCGGGTCAACATTTAAGATACCTTTTATTTCAGAAAAATCTTTCTTTCCCACGGGAAATCGCAATAACTGATTTTATCGAGTCCTCCTTATAAACCTTCCGCTGGCTAAACCTTAACATATACATCGAAACAATGTACTGAAAAATTGTAAGTCTTGAAAAGGTCAACAGAAAAATCTGCAACAGTATATGTCTATCTCTTAAGGTACACTCGCAATACCTATTCTTATCTATACCTATAATGAAGCTGACTTAGTCAAATCGATGTGCGCGTTTCACGCAAAAAGTACTGAATCGAAATTAACTAAATTTTGTATAGTGATAGCTTATCACTCGGTTCAACATTTGGGATACCTTTCACTACAAATACATTTTTCATTCCCGCGGGAAAACGCAATGACTGGTTCTATCGAGTCGTCCTTAGAAATTTATATGGCTAACGCTGGCTGAACCTTAAGAGGTACATCAAAACAATGTACTAGAATATTGTAGGTCTTAAAAAGTTCTACAGAAAAGTTCTCAACAATATATGTCTATCTCCTAAAGTACACTCGCTATAACTATTTTTATTAAATAATATTACTGTTTTGTTATACGTTATCTATACTATAATAAAGCAGTAACTTAGCGAAATCTGTACATGCAATATTTTTTAAAAACAATGAATGTAACGTATTATGTATACAATATAGACCCCAAAACAATAGTTATTAAAATTTTTGTCTGTTTGTCTGTTTGTCTGTTTGTCTGTATGTCTGTTTGTGTGTGCGCGTTTCACGCAAAAAGTAATGAACCGATTACTACGAAATTTGGTGAAGTGATAAATTATTACCCGGGTCAACATTTAAGATACCTTTTATTTCAGAAAAATCTTTCTTTCCCACGGGAAATCGCAATAACTGATTTTATCGAGTCCTCCTTATAAACCTTCCGCTGGCTAAACCTTAACATATACATCGAAACAATGTACTGAAAAATTGTAAGTCTTGAAAAGGTCAACAGAAAAATCTGCAACAGTATATGTCTATCTCTTAAGGTACACTCGCAATACCTATTCTTATCTATACCTATAATGAAGCTGACTTAGTCAAATCGATGTGCGCGTTTCACGCAAAAAGTACTGAATCGAATTTAACTAAATTTTGTATAGTGATAGCTTATCACTCGGTTCAACATTTGGGATACCTTTCACTACAAATACATTTTTCATTCCCGCGGGAAAACGCAATGACTGGTTCTATCGAGTCGTCCTTAGAAATTTATATGGCTAACGCTGGCTGAACCTTAAGAGGTACATCAAAACAATGTACTAGAATATTGTAGGTCTTAAAAAGTTCTACAGAAAAGTTCTCAACAATATATGTCTATCTCCTAAAGTACACTCGCTATAACTATTTTTATTAAATAATATTACTGTTTTGTTATACGTTATCTATACTATAATAAAGCAGTAACTTAGCGAAATCTGTACATGCAATATTTTTTAAAAACAATGAATGTAACGTATTATGTATACAATATAGACCCCAAAACAATAGTTATTAAAATTTTTGTCTGTTTGTCTGTTTGTCTGTTTGTCTGTATGTCTGTTTGTGTGTGCGCGTTTCACGCAAAAAGTAATGAACCGATTACTACGAAATTTGGTGAAGTGATAAATTATTACCCGGGTCAACATTTAAGATACCTTTTATTTCAGAAAAATCTTTCTTTCCCACGAGAAATCGCAATAACTGATTTTATCGAGTCCTCCTTATAAACCTTCCGCTGGCTAAACCTTAACATATACATCGAAACAATGTACTGAAAAATTGTAAGTCTTGAAAAGGTCAACAGAAAAATCTGCAACAGTATATGTCTATCTCTTAAGGTACACTCGCAATACCTATTCTTATCTATACCTATAATGAAGCTGACTTAGTCAAATCGATGTGCGCGTTTCACGCAAAAAGTACTGAATCGAATTTAACTAAATTTTGTATAGTGATAGCTTATCACTCGGTTCAACATTTGGGATACCTTTCACTACAAATACATTTTTCATTCCCGCGGGAAAACGTAATGACTGGTTCTATCGAGTCGTCCTTAGAAATTTATATGGCTAACGCTGGCTGAACCTTAAGAGGTACATCAAAACAATGTACTAGAATATTGTAGGTCTTAAAAAGTTCTACAGAAAAGTTCTCAACAATATATGTCTATCTCCTAAAGTACACTCGCTATAACTATTTTTATTAAATAATATTACTGTTTTGTTATACGTTATCTATACTATAATAAAGCAGTAACTTAGCGAAATCTGTACATGCAATATTTTTTAAAAACAATGAATGTAACGTATTATGTATACAATATAGACCCCAAAACAATAGTTATTAAAATTTTTGTCTGTTTGTCTGTTTGTCTGTATGTCTGTTTGTGTGTGCGCGTTTCACGCAAAAAGTAATGAACCGATTACTACGAAATTTGGTGAAGTGATAAATTATTACCCGGGTCAACATTTAAGATACCTTTTATTTCAGAAAAATCTTTCTTTCCCACGGGAAATCGCAATAACTGATTTTATCGAGTCCTCCTTATAAACCTTCCGCTGGCTAAACCTTAACATATACATCGAAACAATGTACTGAAAAATTGTAAGTCTTGAAAAGGTCAACAGAAAAATCTGCAACAGTATATGTCTATCTCTTAAGGTACACTCGCAATACCTATTCTTATCTATACCTATAATGAAGCTGACTTAGTCAAATCGATGTGCGCGTTTCACGCAAAAAGTACTGAATCGAATTTAACTAAATTTTGTATAGTGATAGCTTATCACTCGGTTCAACATTTGGGATACCTTTCACTACAAATACATTTTTCATTCCCGCGGGAAAACGCAATGACTGGTTCTATCGAGTCGTCCTTAGAAATTTATATGGCTAACGCTGGCTGAACCTTAAGAGGTACATCAAAACAATGTACTAGAATATTGTAGGTCTTAAAAAGTTCTACAGAAAAGTTCTCAACAATATATGTCTATCTCCTAAAGTACACTCGCTATAACTATTTTTATTAAATAATATTACTGTTTTGTTATACGTTATCTATACTATAATAAAGCAGTAACTTAGCGAAATCTGTACATGCAATATTTTTTAAAAACAATGAATGTAACGTATTATGTATACAATATAGACCCCAAAACAATAGTTATTAAAATTTTTGTCTGTTTGTCTGTTTGTCTGTTTGTCTGTATGTCTGTTTGTGTGTGCGCGTTTCACGCAAAAAGTAATGAACCGATTACTACGAAATTTGGTGAAGTGATAAATTATTACCCGGGTCAACATTTAAGATACCTTTTATTTCAGAAAAATCTTTCTTTCCCACGGGAAATCGCAATAACTGATTTTATCGAGTCCTCCTTATAAACCTTCCGCTGGCTAAACCTTAACATATACATCGAAACAATGTACTGAAAAATTGTAAGTCTTGAAAAGGTCAACAGAAAAATCTGCAACAGTATATGTCTATCTCTTAAGGTACACTCGCAATACCTATTCTTATCTATACCTATAATGAAGCTGACTTAGTCAAATCGATGTGCGCGTTTCACGCAAAAAGTACTGAATCGAATTTAACTAAATTTTGTATAGTGATAGCTTATCACTCGGTTCAACATTTGGGATACCTTTCACTACAAATACATTTTTCATTCCCGCGGGAAAACGCAATGACTGGTTCTATCGAGTCGTCCTTAGAAATTTATATGGCTAACGCTGGCTGAACCTTAAGAGGTACATCAAAACAATGTACTAGAATATTGTAGGTCTTAAAAAGTTCTACAGAAAAGTTCTCAACAATATATGTCTATCTCCTAAAGTACACTCGCTATAACTATTTTTATTAAATAATATTACTGTTTTGTTATACGTTATCTATACTATAATAAAGCAGTAACTTAGCGAAATCTGTACATGCAATATTTTTTAAAAACAATGAATGTAACGTATTATGTATACAATATAGACCCCAAAACAATAGTTATTAAAATTTTTGTCTGTTTGTCTGTTTGTCTGTTTGTCTGTATGTCTGTTTGTGTGTGCGCGTTTCACGCAAAAAGTAATGAACCGATTACTACGAAATTTGGTGAAGTGATAAATTATTACCCGGGTCAACATTTAAGATACCTTTTATTTCAGAAAAATCTTTCTTTCCCACGGGAAATCGCAATAACTGATTTTATCGAGTCCTCCTTATAAACCTTCCGCTGGCTAAACCTTAACATATACATCGAAACAATGTACTGAAAAATTGTAAGTCTTGAAAAGGTCAACAGAAAAATCTGCAACAGTATATGTCTATCTCTTAAGGTACACTCGCAATACCTATTCTTATCTATACCTATAATGAAGCTGACTTAGTCAAATCGATGTGCGCGTTTCACGCAAAAAGTACTGAATCGAATTTAACTAAATTTTGTATAGTGATAGCTTATCACTCGGTTCAACATTTGGGATACCTTTCACTACAAATACATTTTTCATTCCCGCGGGAAAACGCAATGACTGGTTCTATCGAGTCGTCCTTAGAAATTTATATGGCTAACGCTGGCTGAACCTTAAGAGGTACATCAAAACAATGTACTAGAATATTGTAGGTCTTAAAAAGTTCTACAGAAAAGTTCTCAACAATATATGTCTATCTCCTAAAGTACACTCGCTATAACTATTTTTATTAAATAATATTACTGTTTTGTTATACGTTATCTATACTATAATAAAGCAGTAACTTAGCGAAATCTGTACATGCAATATTTTTTAAAAACAATGAATGTAACGTATTATGTATACAATATAGACCCCAAAACAATAGTTATTAAAATTTTTGTCTGTTTGTCTGTTTGTCTGTTTGTCTGTTTGTCTGTATGTCTGTTTGTGTGTGCGCGTTTCACGCAAAAAGTAATGAACCGATTACTACGAAATTTGGTGAAGTGATAAATTATTACCCGGGTCAACATTTAAGATACCTTTTATTTCAGAAAAATCTTTCTTTCCCACGGGAAATCGCAATAACTGATTTTATCGAGTCCTCCTTATAAACCTTCCGCTGGCTAAACCTTAACATATACATCGAAACAATGTACTGAAAAATTGTAAGTCTTGAAAAGGTCAACAGAAAAATCTGCAACAGTATATGTCTATCTCTTAAGGTACACTCGCAATACCTATTCTTATCTATACCTATAATGAAGCTGACTTAGTCAAATCGATGTGCGCGTTTCACGCAAAAAGTACTGAATCGAATTTAACTAAATTTTGTATAGTGATAGCTTATCACTCGGTTCAACATTTGGGATACCTTTCACTACAAATACATTTTTCATTCCCGCGGGAAAACGCAATGACTGGTTCTATCGAGTCGTCCTTAGAAATTTATATGGCTAACGCTGGCTGAACCTTAAGAGGTACATCAAAACAATGTACTAGAATATTGTAGGTCTTAAAAAGTTCTACAGAAAAGTTCTCAACAATATATGTCTATCTCCTAAAGTACACTCGCTATAACTATTTTTATTAAATAATATTACTGTTTTGTTATACGTTATCTATACTATAATAATCTATACTATAATAAAGCAGTAACTTAGCGAAATCTGTACATGCAATATTTTTTAAAAACAATGAATGTAACGTATTATGTATACAATATAGACCCCAAAACAATAGTTATTAAAATTTTTGTCTGTTTGTCTGTTTGTCTGTTTGTCTGTATGTCTGTTTGTCTGTTTGTGTGTGCGCGTTTCACGCAAAAAGTAATGAACCGATTACTACGAAATTTGGTGAAGTGATAAATTATTACCCGGGTCAACATTTAAGATACCTTTTATTTCAGAAAAATCTTTCTTTCCCACGGGAAATCGCAATAACTGATTTTATCGAGTCCTCCTTATAAACCTTCCGCTGGCTAAACCTTAACATATACATCGAAACAATGTACTGAAAAATTGTAAGTCTTGAAAAGGTCAACAGAAAAATCTGCAACAGTATATGTCTATCTCTTAAGGTACACTCGCAATACCTATTCTTATCTATACCTATAATGAAGCTGACTTAGTCAAATCGATGTGCGCGTTTCACGCAAAAAGTACTGAATCGAATTTAACTAAATTTTGTATAGTGATAGCTTATCACTCGGTTCAACATTTGGGATACCTTTCACTACAAATACATTTTTCATTCCCGCGGGAAAACGCAATGACTGGTTCTATCGAGTCGTCCTTAGAAATTTATATGGCTAACGCTGGCTGAACCTTAAGAGGTACATCAAAACAATGTACTAGAATATTGTAGGTCTTAAAAAGTTCTACAGAAAAGTTCTCAACAATATATGTCTATCTCCTAAAGTACACTCGCTATAACTATTTTTATTAAATAATATTACTGTTTTGTTATACGTTATCTATACTATAATAAAGCAGTAACTTAGCGAAATCTGTACATGCAATATTTTTTAAAAACAATGAATGTAACGTATTATGTATACAATATAGACCCCAAAACAATAGTTATTAAAATTTTTGTCTGTTTGTCTGTTTGTCTGTTTGTCTGTATGTCTGTTTGTGTGTGCGCGTTTCACGCAAAAAGTAATGAACCGATTACTACGAAATTTGGTGAAGTGATAAATTATTACCCGGGTCAACATTTAAGATACCTTTTATTTCAGAAAAATCTTTCTTTCCCACGGGAAATCGCAATAACTGATTTTATCGAGTCCTCCTTATAAACCTTCCGCTGGCTAAACCTTAACATATACATCGAAACAATGTACTGAAAAATTGTAAGTCTTGAAAAGGTCAACAGAAAAATCTGCAACAGTATATGTCTATCTCTTAAGGTACACTCGCAATACCTATTCTTATCTATACCTATAATGAAGCTGACTTAGTCAAATCGATGTGCGCGTTTCACGCAAAAAGTACTGAATCGAATTTAACTAAATTTTGTATAGTGATAGCTTATCACTCGGTTCAACATTTGGGATACCTTTCACTACAAATACATTTTTCATTCCCGCGGGAAAACGCAATGACTGGTTCTATCGAGTCGTCCTTAGAAATTTATATGGCTAACGCTGGCTGAACCTTAAGAGGTACATCAAAACAATGTACTAGAATATTGTAGGTCTTAAAAAGTTCTACAGAAAAGTTCTCAACAATATATGTCTATCTCCTAAAGTACACTCGCTATAACTATTTTTATTAAATAATATTACTGTTTTGTTATACGTTATCTATACTATAATAAAGCAGTAACTTAGCGAAATCTGTACATGCAATATTTTTTAAAAACAATGAATGTAACGTATTATGTATACAATATAGACCCCAAAACAATAGTTATTAAAATTTTTGTCTGTTTGTCTGTTTGTCTGTTTGTCTGTATGTCTGTTTGTGTGTGCGCGTTTCACGCAAAAAGTAATGAACCGATTACTACGAAATTTGGTGAAGTGATAAATTATTACCCGGGTCAACATTTAAGATACCTTTTATTTCAGAAAAATCTTTCTTTCCCACGGGAAATCGCAATAACTGATTTTATCGAGTCCTCCTTATAAACCTTCCGCTGGCTAAACCTTAACATATACATCGAAACAATGTACTGAAAAATTGTAAGTCTTGAAAAGGTCAACAGAAAAATCTGCAACAGTATATGTCTATCTCTTAAGGTACACTCGCAATACCTATTCTTATCTATACCTATAATGAAGCTGACTTAGTCAAATCGATGTGCGCGTTTCACGCAAAAAGTACTGAATCGAAATTAACTAAATTTTGTATAGTGATAGCTTATCACTCGGTTCAACATTTGGGATACCTTTCACTACAAATACATTTTTCATTCCCGCGGGAAAACGCAATGACTGGTTCTATCGAGTCGTCCTTAGAAATTTATATGGCTAACGCTGGCTGAACCTTAAGAGGTACATCAAAACAATGTACTAGAATATTGTAGGTCTTAAAAAGTTCTACAGAAAAGTTCTCAACAATATATGTCTATCTCCTAAAGTACACTCGCTATAACTATTTTTATTAAATAATATTACTGTTTTGTTATACGTTATCTATACTATAATAAAGCAGTAACTTAGCGAAATCTGTACATGCAATATTTTTTAAAAACAATGAATGTAACGTATTATGTATACAATATAGACCCCAAAACAATAGTTATTAAAATTTTTGTCTGTTTGTCTGTTTGTCTGTTTGTCTGTATGTCTGTTTGTGTGTGCGCGTTTCACGCAAAAAGTAATGAACCGATTACTACGAAATTTGGTGAAGTGATAAATTATTACCCGGGTCAACATTTAAGATACCTTTTATTTCAGAAAAATCTTTCTTTCCCACGGGAAATCGCAATAACTGATTTTATCGAGTCCTCCTTATAAACCTTCCGCTGGCTAAACCTTAACATATACATCGAAACAATGTACTGAAAAATTGTAAGTCTTGAAAAGGTCAACAGAAAAATCTGCAACAGTATATGTCTATCTCTTAAGGTACACTCGCAATACCTATTCTTATCTATACCTATAATGAAGCTGACTTAGTCAAATCGATGTGCGCGTTTCACGCAAAAAGTACTGAATCGAATTTAACTAAATTTTGTATAGTGATAGCTTATCACTCGGTTCAACATTTGGGATACCTTTCACTACAAATACATTTTTCATTCCCGCGGGAAAACGCAATGACTGGTTCTATCGAGTCGTCCTTAGAAATTTATATGGCTAACGCTGGCTGAACCTTAAGAGGTACATCAAAACAATGTACTAGAATATTGTAGGTCTTAAAAAGTTCTACAGAAAAGTTCTCAACAATATATGTCTATCTCCTAAAGTACACTCGCTATAACTATTTTTATTAAATAATATTACTGTTTTGTTATACGTTATCTATACTATAATAAAGCAGTAACTTAGCGAAATCTGTACATGCAATATTTTTTAAAAACAATGAATGTAACGTATTATGTATACAATATAGACCCCAAAACAATAGTTATTAAAATTTTTGTCTGTTTGTCTGTTTGTCTGTTTGTCTGTATGTCTGTTTGTGTGTGCGCGTTTCACGCAAAAAGTAATGAACCGATTACTACGAAATTTGGTGAAGTGATAAATTATTACCCGGGTCAACATTTAAGATACCTTTTATTTCAGAAAAATCTTTCTTTCCCACGGGAAATCGCAATAACTGATTTTATCGAGTCCTCCTTATAAACCTTCCGCTGGCTAAACCTTAACATATACATCGAAACAATGTACTGAAAAATTGTAAGTCTTGAAAAGGTCAACAGAAAAATCTGCAACAGTATATGTCTATCTCTTAAGGTACACTCGCAATACCTATTCTTATCTATACCTATAATGAAGCTGACTTAGTCAAATCGATGTGCGCGTTTCACGCAAAAAGTACTGAATCGAATTTAACTAAATTTTGTATAGTGATAGCTTATCACTCGGTTCAACATTTGGGATACCTTTCACTACAAATACATTTTTCATTCCCGCGGGAAAACGCAATGACTGGTTCTATCGAGTCGTCCTTAGAAATTTATATGGCTAACGCTGGCTGAACCTTAAGAGGTACATCAAAACAATGTACTAGAATATTGTAGGTCTTAAAAAGTTCTACAGAAAAGTTCTCAACAATATATGTCTATCTCCTAAAGTACACTCGCTATAACTATTTTTATTAAATAATATTACTGTTTTGTTATACGTTATCTATACTATAATAAAGCAGTAACTTAGCGAAATCTGTACATGCAATATTTTTTAAAAACAATGAATGTAACGTATTATGTATACAATATAGACCCCAAAACAATAGTTATTAAAATTTTTGTCTGTTTGTCTGTTTGTCTGTTTGTCTGTTTGTCTGTATGTCTGTTTGTGTGTGCGCGTTTCACGCAAAAAGTAATGAACCGATTACTACGAAATTTGGTGAAGTGATAAATTATTACCCGGGTCAACATTTAAGATACCTTTTATTTCAGAAAAATCTTTCTTTCCCACGGGAAATCGCAATAACTGATTTTATCGAGTCCTCCTTATAAACCTTCCGCTGGCTAAACCTTAACATATACATCGAAACAATGTACTGAAAAATTGTAAGTCTTGAAAAGGTCAACAGAAAAATCTGCAACAGTATATGTCTATCTCTTAAGGTACACTCGCAATACCTATTCTTATCTATACCTATAATGAAGCTGACTTAGTCAAATCGATGTGCGCGTTTCACGCAAAAAGTACTGAATCGAATTTAACTAAATTTTGTATAGTGATAGCTTATCACTCGGTTCAACATTTGGGATACCTTTCACTACAAATACATTTTTCATTCCCGCGGGAAAACGCAATGACTGGTTCTATCGAGTCGTCCTTAGAAATTTATATGGCTAACGCTGGCTGAACCTTAAGAGGTACATCAAAACAATGTACTAGAATATTGTAGGTCTTAAAAAGTTCTACAGAAAAGTTCTCAACAATATATGTCTATCTCCTAAAGTACACTCGCTATAACTATTTTTATTAAATAATATTACTGTTTTGTTATACGTTATCTATACTATAATAAAGCAGTAACTTAGCGAAATCTGTACATGCAATATTTTTTAAAAACAATGAATGTAACGTATTATGTATACAATATAGACCCCAAAACAATAGTTATTAAAATTTTTGTCTGTTTGTCTGTTTGTCTGTTTGTCTGTTTGTCTGTATGTCTGTTTGTGTGTGCGCGTTTCACGCAAAAAGTAATGAACCGATTACTACGAAATTTGGTGAAGTGATAAATTATTACCCGGGTCAACATTTAAGATACCTTTTATTTCAGAAAAATCTTTCTTTCCCACGGGAAATCGCAATAACTGATTTTATCGAGTCCTCCTTATAAACCTTCCGCTGGCTAAACCTTAACATATACATCGAAACAATGTACTGAAAAATTGTAAGTCTTGAAAAGGTCAACAGAAAAATCTGCAACAGTATATGTCTATCTCTTAAGGTACACTCGCAATACCTATTCTTATCTATACCTATAATGAAGCTGACTTAGTCAAATCGATGTGCGCGTTTCACGCAAAAAGTACTGAATCGAAATTAACTAAATTTTGTATAGTGATAGCTTATCACTCGGTTCAACATTTGGGATACCTTTCACTACAAATACATTTTTCATTCCCGCGGGAAAACGCAATGACTGGTTCTATCGAGTCGTCCTTAGAAATTTATATGGCTAACGCTGGCTGAACCTTAAGAGGTACATCAAAACAATGTACTAGAATATTGTAGGTCTTAAAAAGTTCTACAGAAAAGTTCTCAACAATATATGTCTATCTCCTAAAGTACACTCGCTATAACTATTTTTATTAAATAATATTACTGTTTTGTTATACGTTATCTATACTATAATAAAGCAGTAACTTAGCGAAATCTGTACATGCAATATTTTTTAAAAACAATGAATGTAACGTATTATGTATACAATATAGACCCCAAAACAATAGTTATTAAAATTTTTGTCTGTTTGTCTGTTTGTCTGTTTGTCTGTATGTCTGTTTGTGTGTGCGCGTTTCACGCAAAAAGTAATGAACCGATTACTACGAAATTTGGTGAAGTGATAAATTATTACCCGGGTCAACATTTAAGATACCTTTTATTTCAGAAAAATCTTTCTTTCCCACGGGAAATCGCAATAACTGATTTTATCGAGTCCTCCTTATAAACCTTCCGCTGGCTAAACCTTAACATATACATCGAAACAATGTACTGAAAAATTGTAAGTCTTGAAAAGGTCAACAGAAAAATCTGCAACAGTATATGTCTATCTCTTAAGGTACACTCGCAATACCTATTCTTATCTATACCTATAATGAAGCTGACTTAGTCAAATCGATGTGCGCGTTTCACGCAAAAAGTACTGAATCGAATTTAACTAAATTTTGTATAGTGATAGCTTATCACTCGGTTCAACATTTGGGATACCTTTCACTACAAATACATTTTTCATTCCCGCGGGAAAACGCAATGACTGGTTCTATCGAGTCGTCCTTAGAAATTTATATGGCTAACGCTGGCTGAACCTTAAGAGGTACATCAAAACAATGTACTAGAATATTGTAGGTCTTAAAAAGTTCTACAGAAAAGTTCTCAACAATATATGTCTATCTCCTAAAGTACACTCGCTATAACTATTTTTATTAAATAATATTACTGTTTTGTTATACGTTATCTATACTATAATAAAGCAGTAACTTAGCGAAATCTGTACATGCAATATTTTTTAAAAACAATGAATGTAACGTATTATGTATACAATATAGACCCCAAAACAATAGTTATTAAAATTTTTGTCTGTTTGTCTGTTTGTCTGTTTGTCTGTATGTCTGTTTGTGTGTGCGCGTTTCACGCAAAAAGTAATGAACCGATTACTACGAAATTTGGTGAAGTGATAAATTATTACCCGGGTCAACATTTAAGATACCTTTTATTTCAGAAAAATCTTTCTTTCCCACGAGAAATCGCAATAACTGATTTTATCGAGTCCTCCTTATAAACCTTCCGCTGGCTAAACCTTAACATATACATCGAAACAATGTACTGAAAAATTGTAAGTCTTGAAAAGGTCAACAGAAAAATCTGCAACAGTATATGTCTATCTCTTAAGGTACACTCGCAATACCTATTCTTATCTATACCTATAATGAAGCTGACTTAGTCAAATCGATGTGCGCGTTTCACGCAAAAAGTACTGAATCGAATTTAACTAAATTTTGTATAGTGATAGCTTATCACTCGGTTCAACATTTGGGATACCTTTCACTACAAATACATTTTTCATTCCCGCGGGAAAACGTAATGACTGGTTCTATCGAGTCGTCCTTAGAAATTTATATGGCTAACGCTGGCTGAACCTTAAGAGGTACATCAAAACAATGTACTAGAATATTGTAGGTCTTAAAAAGTTCTACAGAAAAGTTCTCAACAATATATGTCTATCTCCTAAAGTACACTCGCTATAACTATTTTTATTAAATAATATTACTGTTTTGTTATACGTTATCTATACTATAATAAAGCAGTAACTTAGCGAAATCTGTACATGCAATATTTTTTAAAAACAATGAATGTAACGTATTATGTATACAATATAGACCCCAAAACAATAGTTATTAAAATTTTTGTCTGTTTGTCTGTTTGTCTGTATGTCTGTTTGTGTGTGCGCGTTTCACGCAAAAAGTAATGAACCGATTACTACGAAATTTGGTGAAGTGATAAATTATTACCCGGGTCAACATTTAAGATACCTTTTATTTCAGAAAAATCTTTCTTTCCCACGGGAAATCGCAATAACTGATTTTATCGAGTCCTCCTTATAAACCTTCCGCTGGCTAAACCTTAACATATACATCGAAACAATGTACTGAAAAATTGTAAGTCTTGAAAAGGTCAACAGAAAAATCTGCAACAGTATATGTCTATCTCTTAAGGTACACTCGCAATACCTATTCTTATCTATACCTATAATGAAGCTGACTTAGTCAAATCGATGTGCGCGTTTCACGCAAAAAGTACTGAATCGAATTTAACTAAATTTTGTATAGTGATAGCTTATCACTCGGTTCAACATTTGGGATACCTTTCACTACAAATACATTTTTCATTCCCGCGGGAAAACGCAATGACTGGTTCTATCGAGTCGTCCTTAGAAATTTATATGGCTAACGCTGGCTGAACCTTAAGAGGTACATCAAAACAATGTACTAGAATATTGTAGGTCTTAAAAAGTTCTACAGAAAAGTTCTCAACAATATATGTCTATCTCCTAAAGTACACTCGCTATAACTATTTTTATTAAATAATATTACTGTTTTGTTATACGTTATCTATACTATAATAAAGCAGTAACTTAGCGAAATCTGTACATGCAATATTTTTTAAAAACAATGAATGTAACGTATTATGTATACAATATAGACCCCAAAACAATAGTTATTAAAATTTTTGTCTGTTTGTCTGTTTGTCTGTTTGTCTGTATGTCTGTTTGTGTGTGCGCGTTTCACGCAAAAAGTAATGAACCGATTACTACGAAATTTGGTGAAGTGATAAATTATTACCCGGGTCAACATTTAAGATACCTTTTATTTCAGAAAAATCTTTCTTTCCCACGAGAAATCGCAATAACTGATTTTATCGAGTCCTCCTTATAAACCTTCCGCTGGCTAAACCTTAACATATACATCGAAACAATGTACTGAAAAATTGTAAGTCTTGAAAAGGTCAACAGAAAAATCTGCAACAGTATATGTCTATCTCTTAAGGTACACTCGCAATACCTATTCTTATCTATACCTATAATGAAGCTGACTTAGTCAAATCGATGTGCGCGTTTCACGCAAAAAGTACTGAATCGAATTTAACTAAATTTTGTATAGTGATAGCTTATCACTCGGTTCAACATTTGGGATACCTTTCACTACAAATACATTTTTCATTCCCGCGGGAAAACGCAATGACTGGTTCTATCGAGTCGTCCTTAGAAATTTATATGGCTAACGCTGGCTGAACCTTAAGAGGTACATCAAAACAATGTACTAGAATATTGTAGGTCTTAAAAAGTTCTACAGAAAAGTTCTCAACAATATATGTCTATCTCCTAAAGTACACTCGCTATAACTATTTTTATTAAATAATATTACTGTTTTGTTATACGTTATCTATACTATAATAAAGCAGTAACTTAGCGAAATCTGTACATGCAATATTTTTTAAAAACAATGAATGTAACGTATTATGTATACAATATAGACCCCAAAACAATAGTTATTAAAATTTTTGTCTGTTTGTCTGTTTGTCTGTTTGTCTGTATGTCTGTTTGTGTGTGCGCGTTTCACGCAAAAAGTAATGAACCGATTACTACGAAATTTGGTGAAGTGATAAATTATTACCCGGGTCAACATTTAAGATACCTTTTATTTCAGAAAAATCTTTCTTTCCCACGGGAAATCGCAATAACTGATTTTATCGAGTCCTCCTTATAAACCTTCCGCTGGCTAAACCTTAACATATACATCGAAACAATGTACTGAAAAATTGTAAGTCTTGAAAAGGTCAACAGAAAAATCTGCAACAGTATATGTCTATCTCTTAAGGTACACTCGCAATACCTATTCTTATCTATACCTATAATGAAGCTGACTTAGTCAAATCGATGTGCGCGTTTCACGCAAAAAGTACTGAATCGAATTTAACTAAATTTTGTATAGTGATAGCTTATCACTCGGTTCAACATTTGGGATACCTTTCACTACAAATACATTTTTCATTCCCGCGGGAAAACGCAATGACTGGTTCTATCGAGTCGTCCTTAGAAATTTATATGGCTAACGCTGGCTGAACCTTAAGAGGTACATCAAAACAATGTACTAGAATATTGTAGGTCTTAAAAAGTTCTACAGAAAAGTTCTCAACAATATATGTCTATCTCCTAAAGTACACTCGCTATAACTATTTTTATTAAATAATATTACTGTTTTGTTATACGTTATCTATACTATAATAAAGCAGTAACTTAGCGAAATCTGTACATGCAATATTTTTTAAAAACAATGAATGTAACGTATTATGTATACAATATAGACCCCAAAACAATAGTTATTAAAATTTTTGTCTGTTTGTCTGTTTGTCTGTTTGTCTGTTTGTCTGTATGTCTGTTTGTGTGTGCGCGTTTCACGCAAAAAGTAATGAACCGATTACTACGAAATTTGGTGAAGTGATAAATTATTACCCGGGTCAACATTTAAGATACCTTTTATTTCAGAAAAATCTTTCTTTCCCACGGGAAATCGCAATAACTGATTTTATCGAGTCCTCCTTATAAACCTTCCGCTGGCTAAACCTTAACATATACATCGAAACAATGTACTGAAAAATTGTAAGTCTTGAAAAGGTCAACAGAAAAATCTGCAACAGTATATGTCTATCTCTTAAGGTACACTCGCAATACCTATTCTTATCTATACCTATAATGAAGCTGACTTAGTCAAATCGATGTGCGCGTTTCACGCAAAAAGTACTGAATCGAATTTAACTAAATTTTGTATAGTGATAGCTTATCACTCGGTTCAACATTTGGGATACCTTTCACTACAAATACATTTTTCATTCCCGCGGGAAAACGCAATGACTGGTTCTATCGAGTCGTCCTTAGAAATTTATATGGCTAACGCTGGCTGAACCTTAAGAGGTACATCAAAACAATGTACTAGAATATTGTAGGTCTTAAAAAGTTCTACAGAAAAGTTCTCAACAATATATGTCTATCTCCTAAAGTACACTCGCTATAACTATTTTTATTAAATAATATTACTGTTTTGTTATACGTTATCTATACTATAATAAAGCAGTAACTTAGCGAAATCTGTACATGCAATATTTTTTAAAAACAATGAATGTAACGTATTATGTATACAATATAGACCCCAAAACAATAGTTATTAAAATTTTTGTCTGTTTGTCTGTTTGTCTGTTTGTCTGTTTGTCTGTATGTCTGTTTGTGTGTGCGCGTTTCACGCAAAAAGTAATGAACCGATTACTACGAAATTTGGTGAAGTGATAAATTATTACCCGGGTCAACATTTAAGATACCTTTTATTTCAGAAAAATCTTTCTTTCCCACGGGAAATCGCAATAACTGATTTTATCGAGTCCTCCTTATAAACCTTCCGCTGGCTAAACCTTAACATATACATCGAAACAATGTACTGAAAAATTGTAAGTCTTGAAAAGGTCAACAGAAAAATCTGCAACAGTATATGTCTATCTCTTAAGGTACACTCGCAATACCTATTCTTATCTATACCTATAATGAAGCTGACTTAGTCAAATCGATGTGCGCGTTTCACGCAAAAAGTACTGAATCGAATTTAACTAAATTTTGTATAGTGATAGCTTATCACTCGGTTCAACATTTGGGATACCTTTCACTACAAATACATTTTTCATTCCCGCGGGAAAACGCAATGACTGGTTCTATCGAGTCGTCCTTAGAAATTTATATGGCTAACGCTGGCTGAACCTTAAGAGGTACATCAAAACAATGTACTAGAATATTGTAGGTCTTAAAAAGTTCTACAGAAAAGTTCTCAACAATATATGTCTATCTCCTAAAGTACACTCGCTATAACTATTTTTATTAAATAATATTACTGTTTTGTTATACGTTATCTATACTATAATAAAGCAGTAACTTAGCGAAATCTGTACATGCAATATTTTTTAAAAACAATGAATGTAACGTATTATGTATACAATATAGACCCCAAAACAATAGTTATTAAAATTTTTGTCTGTTTGTCTGTTTGTCTGTTTGTCTGTATGTCTGTTTGTGTGTGCGCGTTTCACGCAAAAAGTAATGAACCGATTACTACGAAATTTGGTGAAGTGATAAATTATTACCCGGGTCAACATTTAAGATACCTTTTATTTCAGTCTATACTATAATAAAGCAGTAACTTAGCGAAATCTGTACATGCAATATTTTTTAAAAACAATGAATGTAACGTATTATGTATACAATATAGACCCCAAAACAATAGTTATTAAAATTTTTGTCTGTTTGTCTGTTTGTCTGTTTGTCTGTTTGTCTGTATGTCTGTTTGTGTGTGCGCGTTTCACGCAAAAAGTAATGAACCGATTACTACGAAATTTGGTGAAGTGATAAATTATTACCCGGGTCAACATTTAAGATACCTTTTATTTCAGAAAAATCTTTCTTTCCCACGGGAAATCGCAATAACTGATTTTATCGAGTCCTCCTTATAAACCTTCCGCTGGCTAAACCTTAACATATACATCGAAACAATGTACTGAAAAATTGTAAGTCTTGAAAAGGTCAACAGAAAAATCTGCAACAGTATATGTCTATCTCTTAAGGTACACTCGCAATACCTATTCTTATCTATACCTATAATGAAGCTGACTTAGTCAAATCGATGTGCGCGTTTCACGCAAAAAGTACTGAATCGAAATTAACTAAATTTTGTATAGTGATAGCTTATCACTCGGTTCAACATTTGGGATACCTTTCACTACAAATACATTTTTCATTCCCGCGGGAAAACGCAATGACTGGTTCTATCGAGTCGTCCTTAGAAATTTATATGGCTAACGCTGGCTGAACCTTAAGAGGTACATCAAAACAATGTACTAGAATATTGTAGGTCTTAAAAAGTTCTACAGAAAAGTTCTCAACAATATATGTCTATCTCCTAAAGTACACTCGCTATAACTATTTTTATTAAATAATATTACTGTTTTGTTATACGTTATCTATACTATAATAAAGCAGTAACTTAGCGAAATCTGTACATGCAATATTTTTTAAAAACAATGAATGTAACGTATTATGTATACAATATAGACCCCAAAACAATAGTTATTAAAATTTTTGTCTGTTTGTCTGTTTGTCTGTTTGTCTGTATGTCTGTTTGTGTGTGCGCGTTTCACGCAAAAAGTAATGAACCGATTACTACGAAATTTGGTGAAGTGATAAATTATTACCCGGGTCAACATTTAAGATACCTTTTATTTCAGAAAAATCTTTCTTTCCCACGGGAAATCGCAATAACTGATTTTATCGAGTCCTCCTTATAAACCTTCCGCTGGCTAAACCTTAACATATACATCGAAACAATGTACTGAAAAATTGTAAGTCTTGAAAAGGTCAACAGAAAAATCTGCAACAGTATATGTCTATCTCTTAAGGTACACTCGCAATACCTATTCTTATCTATACCTATAATGAAGCTGACTTAGTCAAATCGATGTGCGCGTTTCACGCAAAAAGTACTGAATCGAATTTAACTAAATTTTGTATAGTGATAGCTTATCACTCGGTTCAACATTTGGGATACCTTTCACTACAAATACATTTTTCATTCCCGCGGGAAAACGCAATGACTGGTTCTATCGAGTCGTCCTTAGAAATTTATATGGCTAACGCTGGCTGAACCTTAAGAGGTACATCAAAACAATGTACTAGAATATTGTAGGTCTTAAAAAGTTCTACAGAAAAGTTCTCAACAATATATGTCTATCTCCTAAAGTACACTCGCTATAACTATTTTTATTAAATAATATTACTGTTTTGTTATACGTTATCTATACTATAATAAAGCAGTAACTTAGCGAAATCTGTACATGCAATATTTTTTAAAAACAATGAATGTAACGTATTATGTATACAATATAGACCCCAAAACAATAGTTATTAAAATTTTTGTCTGTTTGTCTGTTTGTCTGTTTGTCTGTTTGTCTGTATGTCTGTTTGTGTGTGCGCGTTTCACGCAAAAAGTAATGAACCGATTACTACGAAATTTGGTGAAGTGATAAATTATTACCCGGGTCAACATTTAAGATACCTTTTATTTCAGAAAAATCTTTCTTTCCCACGGGAAATCGCAATAACTGATTTTATCGAGTCCTCCTTATAAACCTTCCGCTGGCTAAACCTTAACATATACATCGAAACAATGTACTGAAAAATTGTAAGTCTTGAAAAGGTCAACAGAAAAATCTGCAACAGTATATGTCTATCTCTTAAGGTACACTCGCAATACCTATTCTTATCTATACCTATAATGAAGCTGACTTAGTCAAATCGATGTGCGCGTTTCACGCAAAAAGTACTGAATCGAATTTAACTAAATTTTGTATAGTGATAGCTTATCACTCGGTTCAACATTTGGGATACCTTTCACTACAAATACATTTTTCATTCCCGCGGGAAAACGCAATGACTGGTTCTATCGAGTCGTCCTTAGAAATTTATATGGCTAACGCTGGCTGAACCTTAAGAGGTACATCAAAACAATGTACTAGAATATTGTAGGTCTTAAAAAGTTCTACAGAAAAGTTCTCAACAATATATGTCTATCTCCTAAAGTACACTCGCTATAACTATTTTTATTAAATAATATTACTGTTTTGTTATACGTTATCTATACTATAATAAAGCAGTAACTTAGCGAAATCTGTACATGCAATATTTTTTAAAAACAATGAATGTAACGTATTATGTATACAATATAGACCCCAAAACAATAGTTATTAAAATTTTTGTCTGTTTGTCTGTTTGTCTGTTTGTCTGTTTGTCTGTATGTCTGTTTGTGTGTGCGCGTTTCACGCAAAAAGTAATGAACCGATTACTACGAAATTTGGTGAAGTGATAAATTATTACCCGGGTCAACATTTAAGATACCTTTTATTTCAGAAAAATCTTTCTTTCCCACGGGAAATCGCAATAACTGATTTTATCGAGTCCTCCTTATAAACCTTCCGCTGGCTAAACCTTAACATATACATCGAAACAATGTACTGAAAAATTGTAAGTCTTGAAAAGGTCAACAGAAAAATCTGCAACAGTATATGTCTATCTCTTAAGGTACACTCGCAATACCTATTCTTATCTATACCTATAATGAAGCTGACTTAGTCAAATCGATGTGCGCGTTTCACGCAAAAAGTACTGAATCGAATTTAACTAAATTTTGTATAGTGATAGCTTATCACTCGGTTCAACATTTGGGATACCTTTCACTACAAATACATTTTTCATTCCCGCGGGAAAACGCAATGACTGGTTCTATCGAGTCGTCCTTAGAAATTTATATGGCTAACGCTGGCTGAACCTTAAGAGGTACATCAAAACAATGTACTAGAATATTGTAGGTCTTAAAAAGTTCTACAGAAAAGTTCTCAACAATATATGTCTATCTCCTAAAGTACACTCGCTATAACTATTTTTATTAAATAATATTACTGTTTTGTTATACGTTATCTATACTATAATAAAGCAGTAACTTAGCGAAATCTGTACATGCAATATTTTTTAAAAACAATGAATGTAACGTATTATGTATACAATATAGACCCCAAAACAATAGTTATTAAAATTTTTGTCTGTTTGTCTGTTTGTCTGTTTGTCTGTTTGTCTGTATGTCTGTTTGTGTGTGCGCGTTTCACGCAAAAAGTAATGAACCGATTACTACGAAATTTGGTGAAGTGATAAATTATTACCCGGGTCAACATTTAAGATACCTTTTATTTCAGAAAAATCTTTCTTTCCCACGGGAAATCGCAATAACTGATTTTATCGAGTCCTCCTTATAAACCTTCCGCTGGCTAAACCTTAACATATACATCGAAACAATGTACTGAAAAATTGTAAGTCTTGAAAAGGTCAACAGAAAAATCTGCAACAGTATATGTCTATCTCTTAAGGTACACTCGCAATACCTATTCTTATCTATACCTATAATGAAGCTGACTTAGTCAAATCGATGTGCGCGTTTCACGCAAAAAGTACTGAATCGAATTTAACTAAATTTTGTATAGTGATAGCTTATCACTCGGTTCAACATTTGGGATACCTTTCACTACAAATACATTTTTCATTCCCGCGGGAAAACGCAATGACTGGTTCTATCGAGTCGTCCTTAGAAATTTATATGGCTAACGCTGGCTGAACCTTAAGAGGTACATCAAAACAATGTACTAGAATATTGTAGGTCTTAAAAAGTTCTACAGAAAAGTTCTCAACAATATATGTCTATCTCCTAAAGTACACTCGCTATAACTATTTTTATTAAATAATATTACTGTTTTGTTATACGTTATCTATACTATAATAAAGCAGTAACTTAGCGAAATCTGTACATGCAATATTTTTTAAAAACAATGAATGTAACGTATTATGTATACAATATAGACCCCAAAACAATAGTTATTAAAATTTTTGTCTGTTTGTCTGTTTGTCTGTTTGTCTGTATGTCTGTTTGTGTGTGCGCGTTTCACGCAAAAAGTAATGAACCGATTACTACGAAATTTGGTGAAGTGATAAATTATTACCCGGGTCAACATTTAAGATACCTTTTATTTCAGAAAAATCTTTCTTTCCCACGAGAAATCGCAATAACTGATTTTATCGAGTCCTCCTTATAAACCTTCCGCTGGCTAAACCTTAACATATACATCGAAACAATGTACTGAAAAATTGTAAGTCTTGAAAAGGTCAACAGAAAAATCTGCAACAGTATATGTCTATCTCTTAAGGTACACTCGCAATACCTATTCTTATCTATACCTATAATGAAGCTGACTTAGTCAAATCGATGTGCGCGTTTCACGCAAAAAGTACTGAATCGAATTTAACTAAATTTTGTATAGTGATAGCTTATCACTCGGTTCAACATTTGGGATACCTTTCACTACAAATACATTTTTCATTCCCGCGGGAAAACGTAATGACTGGTTCTATCGAGTCGTCCTTAGAAATTTATATGGCTAACGCTGGCTGAACCTTAAGAGGTACATCAAAACAATGTACTAGAATATTGTAGGTCTTAAAAAGTTCTACAGAAAAGTTCTCAACAATATATGTCTATCTCCTAAAGTACACTCGCTATAACTATTTTTATTAAATAATATTACTGTTTTGTTATACGTTATCTATACTATAATAAAGCAGTAACTTAGCGAAATCTGTACATGCAATATTTTTTAAAAACAATGAATGTAACGTATTATGTATACAATATAGACCCCAAAACAATAGTTATTAAAATTTTTGTCTGTTTGTCTGTTTGTCTGTATGTCTGTTTGTGTGTGCGCGTTTCACGCAAAAAGTAATGAACCGATTACTACGAAATTTGGTGAAGTGATAAATTATTACCCGGGTCAACATTTAAGATACCTTTTATTTCAGAAAAATCTTTCTTTCCCACGGGAAATCGCAATAACTGATTTTATCGAGTCCTCCTTATAAACCTTCCGCTGGCTAAACCTTAACATATACATCGAAACAATGTACTGAAAAATTGTAAGTCTTGAAAAGGTCAACAGAAAAATCTGCAACAGTATATGTCTATCTCTTAAGGTACACTCGCAATACCTATTCTTATCTATACCTATAATGAAGCTGACTTAGTCAAATCGATGTGCGCGTTTCACGCAAAAAGTACTGAATCGAATTTAACTAAATTTTGTATAGTGATAGCTTATCACTCGGTTCAACATTTGGGATACCTTTCACTACAAATACATTTTTCATTCCCGCGGGAAAACGCAATGACTGGTTCTATCGAGTCGTCCTTAGAAATTTATATGGCTAACGCTGGCTGAACCTTAAGAGGTACATCAAAACAATGTACTAGAATATTGTAGGTCTTAAAAAGTTCTACAGAAAAGTTCTCAACAATATATGTCTATCTCCTAAAGTACACTCGCTATAACTATTTTTATTAAATAATATTACTGTTTTGTTATACGTTATCTATACTATAATAAAGCAGTAACTTAGCGAAATCTGTACATGCAATATTTTTTAAAAACAATGAATGTAACGTATTATGTATACAATATAGACCCCAAAACAATAGTTATTAAAATTTTTGTCTGTTTGTCTGTTTGTCTGTTTGTCTGTATGTCTGTTTGTGTGTGCGCGTTTCACGCAAAAAGTAATGAACCGATTACTACGAAATTTGGTGAAGTGATAAATTATTACCCGGGTCAACATTTAAGATACCTTTTATTTCAGAAAAATCTTTCTTTCCCACGAGAAATCGCAATAACTGATTTTATCGAGTCCTCCTTATAAACCTTCCGCTGGCTAAACCTTAACATATACATCGAAACAATGTACTGAAAAATTGTAAGTCTTGAAAAGGTCAACAGAAAAATCTGCAACAGTATATGTCTATCTCTTAAGGTACACTCGCAATACCTATTCTTATCTATACCTATAATGAAGCTGACTTAGTCAAATCGATGTGCGCGTTTCACGCAAAAAGTACTGAATCGAATTTAACTAAATTTTGTATAGTGATAGCTTATCACTCGGTTCAACATTTGGGATACCTTTCACTACAAATACATTTTTCATTCCCGCGGGAAAACGCAATGACTGGTTCTATCGAGTCGTCCTTAGAAATTTATATGGCTAACGCTGGCTGAACCTTAAGAGGTACATCAAAACAATGTACTAGAATATTGTAGGTCTTAAAAAGTTCTACAGAAAAGTTCTCAACAATATATGTCTATCTCCTAAAGTACACTCGCTATAACTATTTTTATTAAATAATATTACTGTTTTGTTATACGTTATCTATACTATAATAAAGCAGTAACTTAGCGAAATCTGTACATGCAATATTTTTTAAAAACAATGAATGTAACGTATTATGTATACAATATAGACCCCAAAACAATAGTTATTAAAATTTTTGTCTGTTTGTCTGTTTGTCTGTTTGTCTGTATGTCTGTTTGTGTGTGCGCGTTTCACGCAAAAAGTAATGAACCGATTACTACGAAATTTGGTGAAGTGATAAATTATTACCCGGGTCAACATTTAAGATACCTTTTATTTCAGAAAAATCTTTCTTTCCCACGGGAAATCGCAATAACTGATTTTATCGAGTCCTCCTTATAAACCTTCCGCTGGCTAAACCTTAACATATACATCGAAACAATGTACTGAAAAATTGTAAGTCTTGAAAAGGTCAACAGAAAAATCTGCAACAGTATATGTCTATCTCTTAAGGTACACTCGCAATACCTATTCTTATCTATACCTATAATGAAGCTGACTTAGTCAAATCGATGTGCGCGTTTCACGCAAAAAGTACTGAATCGAATTTAACTAAATTTTGTATAGTGATAGCTTATCACTCGGTTCAACATTTGGGATACCTTTCACTACAAATACATTTTTCATTCCCGCGGGAAAACGCAATGACTGGTTCTATCGAGTCGTCCTTAGAAATTTATATGGCTAACGCTGGCTGAACCTTAAGAGGTACATCAAAACAATGTACTAGAATATTGTAGGTCTTAAAAAGTTCTACAGAAAAGTTCTCAACAATATATGTCTATCTCCTAAAGTACACTCGCTATAACTATTTTTATTAAATAATATTACTGTTTTGTTATACGTTATCTATACTATAATAAAGCAGTAACTTAGCGAAATCTGTACATGCAATATTTTTTAAAAACAATGAATGTAACGTATTATGTATACAATATAGACCCCAAAACAATAGTTATTAAAATTTTTGTCTGTTTGTCTGTTTGTCTGTTTGTCTGTTTGTCTGTATGTCTGTTTGTGTGTGCGCGTTTCACGCAAAAAGTAATGAACCGATTACTACGAAATTTGGTGAAGTGATAAATTATTACCCGGGTCAACATTTAAGATACCTTTTATTTCAGAAAAATCTTTCTTTCCCACGGGAAATCGCAATAACTGATTTTATCGAGTCCTCCTTATAAACCTTCCGCTGGCTAAACCTTAACATATACATCGAAACAATGTACTGAAAAATTGTAAGTCTTGAAAAGGTCAACAGAAAAATCTGCAACAGTATATGTCTATCTCTTAAGGTACACTCGCAATACCTATTCTTATCTATACCTATAATGAAGCTGACTTAGTCAAATCGATGTGCGCGTTTCACGCAAAAAGTACTGAATCGAATTTAACTAAATTTTGTATAGTGATAGCTTATCACTCGGTTCAACATTTGGGATACCTTTCACTACAAATACATTTTTCATTCCCGCGGGAAAACGCAATGACTGGTTCTATCGAGTCGTCCTTAGAAATTTATATGGCTAACGCTGGCTGAACCTTAAGAGGTACATCAAAACAATGTACTAGAATATTGTAGGTCTTAAAAAGTTCTACAGAAAAGTTCTCAACAATATATGTCTATCTCCTAAAGTACACTCGCTATAACTATTTTTATTAAATAATATTACTGTTTTGTTATACGTTATCTATACTATAATAAAGCAGTAACTTAGCGAAATCTGTACATGCAATATTTTTTAAAAACAATGAATGTAACGTATTATGTATACAATATAGACCCCAAAACAATAGTTATTAAAATTTTTGTCTGTTTGTCTGTTTGTCTGTTTGTCTGTTTGTCTGTATGTCTGTTTGTGTGTGCGCGTTTCACGCAAAAAGTAATGAACCGATTACTACGAAATTTGGTGAAGTGATAAATTATTACCCGGGTCAACATTTAAGATACCTTTTATTTCAGAAAAATCTTTCTTTCCCACGGGAAATCGCAATAACTGATTTTATCGAGTCCTCCTTATAAACCTTCCGCTGGCTAAACCTTAACATATACATCGAAACAATGTACTGAAAAATTGTAAGTCTTGAAAAGGTCAACAGAAAAATCTGCAACAGTATATGTCTATCTCTTAAGGTACACTCGCAATACCTATTCTTATCTATACCTATAATGAAGCTGACTTAGTCAAATCGATGTGCGCGTTTCACGCAAAAAGTACTGAATCGAATTTAACTAAATTTTGTATAGTGATAGCTTATCACTCGGTTCAACATTTGGGATACCTTTCACTACAAATACATTTTTCATTCCCGCGGGAAAACGCAATGACTGGTTCTATCGAGTCGTCCTTAGAAATTTATATGGCTAACGCTGGCTGAACCTTAAGAGGTACATCAAAACAATGTACTAGAATATTGTAGGTCTTAAAAAGTTCTACAGAAAAGTTCTCAACAATATATGTCTATCTCCTAAAGTACACTCGCTATAACTATTTTTATTAAATAATATTACTGTTTTGTTATACGTTATCTATACTATAATAAAGCAGTAACTTAGCGAAATCTGTACATGCAATATTTTTTAAAAACAATGAATGTAACGTATTATGTATACAATATAGACCCCAAAACAATAGTTATTAAAATTTTTGTCTGTTTGTCTGTTTGTCTGTTTGTCTGTATGTCTGTTTGTGTGTGCGCGTTTCACGCAAAAAGTAATGAACCGATTACTACGAAATTTGGTGAAGTGATAAATTATTACCCGGGTCAACATTTAAGATACCTTTTATTTCAGAAAAATCTTTCTTTCCCACGAGAAATCGCAATAACTGATTTTATCGAGTCCTCCTTATAAACCTTCCGCTGGCTAAACCTTAACATATACATCGAAACAATGTACTGAAAAATTGTAAGTCTTGAAAAGGTCAACAGAAAAATCTGCAACAGTATATGTCTATCTCTTAAGGTACACTCGCAATACCTATTCTTATCTATACCTATAATGAAGCTGACTTAGTCAAATCGATGTGCGCGTTTCACGCAAAAAGTACTGAATCGAATTTAACTAAATTTTGTATAGTGATAGCTTATCACTCGGTTCAACATTTGGGATACCTTTCACTACAAATACATTTTTCATTCCCGCGGGAAAACGTAATGACTGGTTCTATCGAGTCGTCCTTAGAAATTTATATGGCTAACGCTGGCTGAACCTTAAGAGGTACATCAAAACAATGTACTAGAATATTGTAGGTCTTAAAAAGTTCTACAGAAAAGTTCTCAACAATATATGTCTATCTCCTAAAGTACACTCGCTATAACTATTTTTATTAAATAATATTACTGTTTTGTTATACGTTATCTATACTATAATAAAGCAGTAACTTAGCGAAATCTGTACATGCAATATTTTTTAAAAACAATGAATGTAACGTATTATGTATACAATATAGACCCCAAAACAATAGTTATTAAAATTTTTGTCTGTTTGTCTGTTTGTCTGTTTGTCTGTTTGTCTGTATGTCTGTTTGTGTGTGCGCGTTTCACGCAAAAAGTAATGAACCGATTACTACGAAATTTGGTGAAGTGATAAATTATTACCCGGGTCAACATTTAAGATACCTTTTATTTCAGAAAAATCTTTCTTTCCCACGGGAAATCGCAATAACTGATTTTATCGAGTCCTCCTTATAAACCTTCCGCTGGCTAAACCTTAACATATACATCGAAACAATGTACTGAAAAATTGTAAGTCTTGAAAAGGTCAACAGAAAAATCTGCAACAGTATATGTCTATCTCTTAAGGTACACTCGCAATACCTATTCTTATCTATACCTATAATGAAGCTGACTTAGTCAAATCGATGTGCGCGTTTCACGCAAAAAGTACTGAATCGAATTTAACTAAATTTTGTATAGTGATAGCTTATCACTCGGTTCAACATTTGGGATACCTTTCACTACAAATACATTTTTCATTCCCGCGGGAAAACGCAATGACTGGTTCTATCGAGTCGTCCTTAGAAATTTATATGGCTAACGCTGGCTGAACCTTAAGAGGTACATCAAAACAATGTACTAGAATATTGTAGGTCTTAAAAAGTTCTACAGAAAAGTTCTCAACAATATATGTCTATCTCCTAAAGTACACTCGCTATAACTATTTTTATTAAATAATATTACTGTTTTGTTATACGTTATCTATACTATAATAATCTATACTATAATAAAGCAGTAACTTAGCGAAATCTGTACATGCAATATTTTTTAAAAACAATGAATGTAACGTATTATGTATACAATATAGACCCCAAAACAATAGTTATTAAAATTTTTGTCTGTTTGTCTGTTTGTCTGTTTGTCTGTATGTCTGTTTGTCTGTTTGTGTGTGCGCGTTTCACGCAAAAAGTAATGAACCGATTACTACGAAATTTGGTGAAGTGATAAATTATTACCCGGGTCAACATTTAAGATACCTTTTATTTCAGAAAAATCTTTCTTTCCCACGGGAAATCGCAATAACTGATTTTATCGAGTCCTCCTTATAAACCTTCCGCTGGCTAAACCTTAACATATACATCGAAACAATGTACTGAAAAATTGTAAGTCTTGAAAAGGTCAACAGAAAAATCTGCAACAGTATATGTCTATCTCTTAAGGTACACTCGCAATACCTATTCTTATCTATACCTATAATGAAGCTGACTTAGTCAAATCGATGTGCGCGTTTCACGCAAAAAGTACTGAATCGAATTTAACTAAATTTTGTATAGTGATAGCTTATCACTCGGTTCAACATTTGGGATACCTTTCACTACAAATACATTTTTCATTCCCGCGGGAAAACGCAATGACTGGTTCTATCGAGTCGTCCTTAGAAATTTATATGGCTAACGCTGGCTGAACCTTAAGAGGTACATCAAAACAATGTACTAGAATATTGTAGGTCTTAAAAAGTTCTACAGAAAAGTTCTCAACAATATATGTCTATCTCCTAAAGTACACTCGCTATAACTATTTTTATTAAATAATATTACTGTTTTGTTATACGTTATCTATACTATAATAAAGCAGTAACTTAGCGAAATCTGTACATGCAATATTTTTTAAAAACAATGAATGTAACGTATTATGTATACAATATAGACCCCAAAACAATAGTTATTAAAATTTTTGTCTGTTTGTCTGTTTGTCTGTTTGTCTGTATGTCTGTTTGTGTGTGCGCGTTTCACGCAAAAAGTAATGAACCGATTACTACGAAATTTGGTGAAGTGATAAATTATTACCCGGGTCAACATTTAAGATACCTTTTATTTCAGAAAAATCTTTCTTTCCCACGAGAAATCGCAATAACTGATTTTATCGAGTCCTCCTTATAAACCTTCCGCTGGCTAAACCTTAACATATACATCGAAACAATGTACTGAAAAATTGTAAGTCTTGAAAAGGTCAACAGAAAAATCTGCAACAGTATATGTCTATCTCTTAAGGTACACTCGCAATACCTATTCTTATCTATACCTATAATGAAGCTGACTTAGTCAAATCGATGTGCGCGTTTCACGCAAAAAGTACTGAATCGAATTTAACTAAATTTTGTATAGTGATAGCTTATCACTCGGTTCAACATTTGGGATACCTTTCACTACAAATACATTTTTCATTCCCGCGGGAAAACGCAATGACTGGTTCTATCGAGTCGTCCTTAGAAATTTATATGGCTAACGCTGGCTGAACCTTAAGAGGTACATCAAAACAATGTACTAGAATATTGTAGGTCTTAAAAAGTTCTACAGAAAAGTTCTCAACAATATATGTCTATCTCCTAAAGTACACTCGCTATAACTATTTTTATTAAATAATATTACTGTTTTGTTATACGTTATCTATACTATAATAAAGCAGTAACTTAGCGAAATCTGTACATGCAATATTTTTTAAAAACAATGAATGTAACGTATTATGTATACAATATAGACCCCAAAACAATAGTTATTAAAATTTTTGTCTGTTTGTCTGTTTGTCTGTATGTCTGTTTGTGTGTGCGCGTTTCACGCAAAAAGTAATGAACCGATTACTACGAAATTTGGTGAAGTGATAAATTACTACCCGGGTCAACATTTAAGATACCTTTTATTTCAGAAAAATCTTTCTTTCCCACGGGAAATCGCAATAACTGATTTTATCGAGTCCTCCTTATAAACCTTCCGCTGGCTAAACCTTAACATATACATCGAAACAATGTACTGAAAAATTGTAAGTCTTGAAAAGGTCAACAGAAAAATCTGCAACAGTATATGTCTATCTCTTAAGGTACACTCGCAATACCTATTCTTATCTATACCTATAATGAAGCTGACTTAGTCAAATCGATGTGCGCGTTTCACGCAAAAAGTACTGAATCGAATTTAACTAAATTTTGTATAGTGATAGCTTATCACTCGGTTCAACATTTGGGATACCTTTCACTACAAATACATTTTTCATTCCCGCGGGAAAACGCAATGACTGGTTCTATCGAGTCGTCCTTAGAAATTTATATGGCTAACGCTGGCTGAACCTTAAGAGGTACATCAAAACAATGTACTAGAATATTGTAGGTCTTAAAAAGTTCTACAGAAAAGTTCTCAACAATATATGTCTATCTCCTAAAGTACACTCGCTATAACTATTTTTATTAAATAATATTACTGTTTTGTTATACGTTATCTATACTATAATAAAGCAGTAACTTAGCGAAATCTGTACATGCAATATTTTTTAAAAACAATGAATGTAACGTATTATGTATACAATATAGACCCCAAAACAATAGTTATTAAAATTTTTGTCTGTTTGTCTGTTTGTCTGTTTGTCTGTATGTCTGTTTGTGTGTGCGCGTTTCACGCAAAAAGTAATGAACCGATTACTACGAAATTTGGTGAAGTGATAAATTATTACCCGGGTCAACATTTAAGATACCTTTTATTTCAGAAAAATCTTTCTTTCCCACGGGAAATCGCAATAACTGATTTTATCGAGTCCTCCTTATAAACCTTCCGCTGGCTAAACCTTAACATATACATCGAAACAATGTACTGAAAAATTGTAAGTCTTGAAAAGGTCAACAGAAAAATCTGCAACAGTATATGTCTATCTCTTAAGGTACACTCGCAATACCTATTCTTATCTATACCTATAATGAAGCTGACTTAGTCAAATCGATGTGCGCGTTTCACGCAAAAAGTACTGAATCGAATTTAACAAAATTTTGTATAGTGATAGCTTATCACTCGGTTCAACATTTGGGATACCTTTCACTACAAATACATTTTTCATTCCCGCGGGAAAACGCAATGACTGGTTCTATCGAGTCGTCCTTAGAAATTTATATGGCTAACGCTGGCTGAACCTTAAGAGGTACATCAAAACAATGTACTAGAATATTGTAGGTCTTAAAAAGTTCTACAGAAAAGTTCTCAACAATATATGTCTATCTCCTAAAGTACACTCGCTATAACTATTTTTATTAAATAATATTACTGTTTTGTTATACGTTATCTATACTATAATCTATACTATAATAAAGCAGTAACTTAGCGAAATCTGTACATGCAATATTTTTTAAAAACAATGAATGTAACGTATTATGTATACAATATAGACCCCAAAACAATAGTTATTAAAATTTTTGTCTGTTTGTCTGTTTGTCTGTTTGTCTGTATGTCTGTTTGTGTGTGCGCGTTTCACGCAAAAAGTAATGAACCGATTACTACGAAATTTGGTGAAGTGATAAATTATTACCCGGGTCAACATTTAAGATACCTTTTATTTCAGAAAAATCTTTCTTTCCCACGAGAAATCGCAATAACTGATTTTATCGAGTCCTCCTTATAAACCTTCCGCTGGCTAAACCTTAACATATACATCGAAACAATGTACTGAAAAATTGTAAGTCTTGAAAAGGTCAACAGAAAAATCTGCAACAGTATATGTCTATCTCTTAAGGTACACTCGCAATACCTATTCTTATCTATACCTATAATGAAGCTGACTTAGTCAAATCGATGTGCGCGTTTCACGCAAAAAGTACTGAATCGAATTTAACTAAATTTTGTATAGTGATAGCTTATCACTCGGTTCAACATTTGGGATACCTTTCACTACAAATACATTTTTCATTCCCGCGGGAAAACGCAATGACTGGTTCTATCGAGTCGTCCTTAGAAATTTATATGGCTAACGCTGGCTGAACCTTAAGAGGTACATCAAAACAATGTACTAGAATATTGTAGGTCTTAAAAAGTTCTACAGAAAAGTTCTCAACAATATATGTCTATCTCCTAAAGTACACTCGCTATAACTATTTTTATTAAATAATATTACTGTTTTGTTATACGTTATCTATACTATAATAAAGCAGTAACTTAGCGAAATCTGTACATGCAATATTTTTTAAAAACAATGAATGTAACGTATTATGTATACAATATAGACCCCAAAACAATAGTTATTAAAATTTTTGTCTGTTTGTCTGTTTGTCTGTATGTCTGTTTGTGTGTGCGCGTTTCACGCAAAAAGTAATGAACCGATTACTACGAAATTTGGTGAAGTGATAAATTATTACCCGGGTCAACATTTAAGATACCTTTTATTTCAGAAAAATCTTTCTTTCCCACGGGAAATCGCAATAACTGATTTTATCGAGTCCTCCTTATAAACCTTCCGCTGGCTAAACCTTAACATATACATCGAAACAATGTACTGAAAAATTGTAAGTCTTGAAAAGGTCAACAGAAAAATCTGCAACAGTATATGTCTATCTCTTAAGGTACACTCGCAATACCTATTCTTATCTATACCTATAATGAAGCTGACTTAGTCAAATCGATGTGCGCGTTTCACGCAAAAAGTACTGAATCGAAATTAACTAAATTTTGTATAGTGATAGCTTATCACTCGGTTCAACATTTGGGATACCTTTCACTACAAATACATTTTTCATTCCCGCGGGAAAACGCAATGACTGGTTCTATCGAGTCGTCCTTAGAAATTTATATGGCTAACGCTGGCTGAACCTTAAGAGGTACATCAAAACAATGTACTAGAATATTGTAGGTCTTAAAAAGTTCTACAGAAAAGTTCTCAACAATATATGTCTATCTCCTAAAGTACACTCGCTATAACTATTTTTATTAAATAATATTACTGTTTTGTTATACGTTATCTATACTATAATAAAGCAGTAACTTAGCGAAATCTGTACATGCAATATTTTTTAAAAACAATGAATGTAACGTATTATGTATACAATATAGACCCCAAAACAATAGTTATTAAAATTTTTGTCTGTTTGTCTGTTTGTCTGTTTGTCTGTTTGTCTGTATGTCTGTTTGTGTGTGCGCGTTTCACGCAAAAAGTAATGAACCGATTACTACGAAATTTGGTGAAGTGATAAATTATTACCCGGGTCAACATTTAAGATACCTTTTATTTCAGAAAAATCTTTCTTTCCCACGGGAAATCGCAATAACTGATTTTATCGAGTCCTCCTTATAAACCTTCCGCTGGCTAAACCTTAACATATACATCGAAACAATGTACTGAAAAATTGTAAGTCTTGAAAAGGTCAACAGAAAAATCTGCAACAGTATATGTCTATCTCTTAAGGTACACTCGCAATACCTATTCTTATCTATACCTATAATGAAGCTGACTTAGTCAAATCGATGTGCGCGTTTCACGCAAAAAGTACTGAATCGAATTTAACTAAATTTTGTATAGTGATAGCTTATCACTCGGTTCAACATTTGGGATACCTTTCACTACAAATACATTTTTCATTCCCGCGGGAAAACGCAATGACTGGTTCTATCGAGTCGTCCTTAGAAATTTATATGGCTAACGCTGGCTGAACCTTAAGAGGTACATCAAAACAATGTACTAGAATATTGTAGGTCTTAAAAAGTTCTACAGAAAAGTTCTCAACAATATATGTCTATCTCCTAAAGTACACTCGCTATAACTATTTTTATTAAATAATATTACTGTTTTGTTATACGTTATCTATACTATAATAAAGCAGTAACTTAGCGAAATCTGTACATGCAATATTTTTTAAAAACAATGAATGTAACGTATTATGTATACAATATAGACCCCAAAACAATAGTTATTAAAATTTTTGTCTGTTTGTCTGTTTGTCTGTTTGTCTGTTTGTCTGTATGTCTGTTTGTGTGTGCGCGTTTCACGCAAAAAGTAATGAACCGATTACTACGAAATTTGGTGAAGTGATAAATTATTACCCGGGTCAACATTTAAGATACCTTTTATTTCAGAAAAATCTTTCTTTCCCACGGGAAATCGCAATAACTGATTTTATCGAGTCCTCCTTATAAACCTTCCGCTGGCTAAACCTTAACATATACATCGAAACAATGTACTGAAAAATTGTAAGTCTTGAAAAGGTCAACAGAAAAATCTGCAACAGTATATGTCTATCTCTTAAGGTACACTCGCAATACCTATTCTTATCTATACCTATAATGAAGCTGACTTAGTCAAATCGATGTGCGCGTTTCACGCAAAAAGTACTGAATCGAATTTAACTAAATTTTGTATAGTGATAGCTTATCACTCGGTTCAACATTTGGGATACCTTTCACTACAAATACATTTTTCATTCCCGCGGGAAAACGCAATGACTGGTTCTATCGAGTCGTCCTTAGAAATTTATATGGCTAACGCTGGCTGAACCTTAAGAGGTACATCAAAACAATGTACTAGAATATTGTAGGTCTTAAAAAGTTCTACAGAAAAGTTCTCAACAATATATGTCTATCTCCTAAAGTACACTCGCTATAACTATTTTTATTAAATAATATTACTGTTTTGTTATACGTTATCTATACTATAATAAAGCAGTAACTTAGCGAAATCTGTACATGCAATATTTTTTAAAAACAATGAATGTAACGTTGTAGTGGGATGCCTAGCATGCCTAGCATATCTAGCATATATATTACATATATAATGTATTAGTCTTAGAGTGAACGAGCAGAATAAATCAGAGCGTTATCCAGAGCGGTTGTTTCTATTAAAATCTCCCCGCACCCCACACCTCATGGCGACCCTGCCATGCCGTGGCGTGGGCGAGTGTCGGGTGACCGGCGAATCTCGCAACGCAGCGGATTCCTGTGTGCCTCGGTGTAAGTTATAGAACACTTTAACTTTTATAACTTGTGAAGTGGATTAAATTAATTTATATAAACGGAAAATAATTATAAACAAAATGGGGAAATCATACTCAAAAACGGAAGACAAAGAAATAATGATTACGCAAAATGCAGCCGGCAGCAACGGTGCTGGAATTTCAGATAAGGATATAGAGACCCATATCCTGACCAACAACATCCTGATCTCAGTGGTTTTGGTGGTATTCATTGCTGCTACAGTATGCTTGGGGTGTAAAATTTGGAGAAAGAAGGAAAGAAAATGGATGGAAAAGAGGATGCAGACAGAGTTTATTAGGAGAATTCGACAAAGGCTTTCAGGGAGATTCAATGCTACAGATGCTGCTGGGAGTGATGCTGCCTAATGACGCAAAGATCTGATTCGCATGTCTAGTGCTAGACGGCCAGAGTACCTACTTGAGTGAAGGTGAAAAGTGAAGTGAAAATAAGTGTTAAAATGTGTCAACCAAAATTCCCCCTATTATTATAATTATTTTTTTTTTTTATATTTTATCTCTCGTTGCCGTTATTTTGTGCGTAAATACAGAAATTTAAGAACTGTTTTAAGGACTATAATAAATACGTAAATTTTAGAACTTATTTTAAGGACTATAATATTTAGTGTAAGTGAATAACTATGATATATGGAACAGAATTTAGAGTTTATTTTAAATAAGTTAAATATAATTCAAGTTGATTTAAGAAAGTTGGGCCCTACTAGAAGGTTAAAATATGAAGGTAAAGTTAATGATAAGATTTTAGAAGCAGAAAAGTTATTTTTAACGTATAAAGATATTATTAATATTATTGCTAAACAAGAAAGTAAAGTAGAGTTAGTAGGTTATGTTTACGAAGTATTAAAGGAACGTATTGAGTTCGTATATAATAAAATTTTAACATATAAAATTAATTGTACAATGGAAACGTCAAAATCAGATATTACAAAAATGGATAAATTTGATATAAAGACGGCAATTTCTTTAATTCCCGTAATGGACAATACGGAAGAGACTATTGAAAAAATTATTGACGGAATTGAAATGTATGACGAATATCTTGTAAATGTTACACAGAAAAAATTACTTATCTCTTTTGTATTAAAAACTAGGTTAACTAAAACCGCTAAATTGAAATTAAAAAGTGAATATGATGACGTAATGAGCTTAATACAAGATATTAGGGACTTTTTATTAACAAAAAAATCAGCAAATGCGATACTTAGTCGATTAAATAATTTATCTCAGAATAATATGTCGATTCGTGAGTACGGAGATAAATTGTCTGAGTTATTTGTAGGCCTCACTATTGCACAGAGCAACGGAAATCCGAAGTCTTGTGAGATATTGAGACCTATAAATGAAAACCTTGCAATTAAAAGATTTGCAGATGGGTTACGCAACAGGCGACTAAGTACAATTATCTCAGCTCGAAACTACTCAGAGCTGAAGGACGCAGTGCGTGCTGCTGAGGATGAGGAGCTGGGACAGCTTCCGTCTTCCAACAATATCTTCAACGTGCAAAGGAGAGGTAACCAACCCCCCTACTACAGGTCTTCGCTAAGAGGTAGAGGCGGACGAATGAATACTAGAGGTAATTTTTATTCAAATCACAGGCGGAATTACAATAACTTCAACAATTATACGAGAGGTAAGTACGTAAATAATAATTATAATCGAGGATATAACAATGGCCGGTCGACGCGAGGTTATCGTGACAATTTTGTGAGTTCGAGTCGTGGTCGAGGTAACAGTAGTAGTGGTAATCGCAATCAACGAAATATTTGTTCGGCACAGGTCGAAAGTACAACGCAAGAGAAAACTACTGAACTGAATCAGTTTTTCGGACCTAAAAATTATATTTTGACCTGCGATGATAACGTAAAATATGTGTACTTAAATTTAGATAGACAAAAATGTTCATGGTTGCTAGACACAGGTGCTTCATTATCGGCAATTCGTAGTAATATCTTATCGGAACAAATACGCATACATAGAGACCCTATAGTTATAAACGGTATAGGTGGCAAGACCTATTCAGACGGCTATGTTTATTTAACTTTACACGCATCGGACGGTACTACTTATGAACACAAGTTTTACTTGTTCGAGAACTTACCTTGTAAATCAGATGGAATAATTGGGTTAGATTTTCTGAACAATTTCAATTCAACTATCAATTTAGAGAAAAATATATTAACGTTAACAAATGAAAAACAAAGTGAAATACCTTTGTATACTTCGCCTAAACTATGTACTGAATATATAACGATACCGGCACGATATGAAACTATTCATTATATAAAGTTAAATTCAGATGTGAAAGAAGACAGTGTGATTGTACAGAAAGAATTACAGGAAAATTTGTTTTTGGCTGGTTTGATAGTAAAACCTAAAGATAACATAATACCTATCAGATTAATGAATACCAGTGATAGGGAAATAATTATTCCAATTTTTCAACCTCAATTGTTACCATTGAAAGAGTATAATGTTTGCTTCTTTGATAAGTGTACTTTGAACTCTACACGTGCAAAAACATTGTTGCAATCTTTGAAACTTGATCACTTAGGTACGAGCGAACGAAGCAGTATAGAAAGTATTTGTTCAAAGTATGCTGACGTATTCCACTTGCCCGGTGATAAACTCACTACTAATAATTTATGCGAACAGTCAATTAATTTGAAACAAAATGTAAATCCAGTTTATGTAAAGCCATATAGGTTACCACATAGTTTAAAAACAGAAGTAGACAAACAAATCAAGCAATTGTTAGACGACGACATCATAGAACCTTCACAAAGTGAATGGTCCAGTCCCATATTATTAGTACCTAAAAAATCTGATGATAAAAATAATAAAAAGTGGAGGTTAGTCATAGACTACCGAAAGTTAAATGAAGTAATACAGGATGATAAATTTCCATTACCAAATATTACCGAAATTTTAGATTCGCTATCAGGTGCAATTTATTACTCTCATTTAGATCTTAGTCAATCATATTATCAATGTTCTTTAAAACCTGAATGTAGACCAATCACGTCTTTCACAACTAGTACAGGTCAGTATCAAATGAAGCGTCTACCTATGGGACTAAAGATCAGTCCCAGTGCTTTCTCTAGAGTGATGTCAGTAGCTATGTCAGGTCTTAACTATATAAATTGTTTTATTTATTTAGACGATTGTGTTGTTTTTGGACGAAATCTTGAATCGCATAACAAAAACTTAATAGAAATTTTCGAACGCCTACGTAAAGTTAATCTTAAATTAAATCCGAGTAAATGTCAATTCTTAAAAACAGAACTATTATATTTAGGCCATACGATATCTTCTCAAGGTATTCAACCAGACTCAGAGAAAATCAAAACTATTCAAAATTATCCAACACCGACAAACGTTGATGAAGTCAGACGTTTTGTTGCAATGTGTAACTACTATAGAAAGTTTATTAAAAATTTTGCTGATATAACTAATTGTTTGAATAAACTTTGTAGGAAAAATGTCAAGTATGAATGGACTGAGCAATGTGAAAAATCATTTAATTTTTTGAAAAACGCTTTAACAACTCCTCCTATTTTAGAATACCCTGATTTTTCGAAAGAATTTATACTACAGACCGATGCTTCGGGCACAGCGATAGGTGCAGTACTTTGTAATAGTAACATGAAGGCCGTAGCTTATACTAGTAGACCTTTAAATAAAGCAGAGTTAAATTACCCAACAATACAGAAAGAATTACTTGCCATAGTTTGGAGTGTGAAATATTTCAGACCATATCTATATGGACGTACTTTTACAATTATGACAGATCATAAACCCTTAATATACTTATTTGGGATGAAAGATCCGTCAAGTAGACTATTAAAATTTCGATTAGCATTAGAAGAATATGATTTTAAAATAGTATACGTGAGAGGAAAAGAAAATGTAATAGCAGACGCTTTATCACGAATAAGCATAACGTCCCAAGATTTGAAAGATATGAATGAAAGGTTAGTAACAGTAATAACAAGAGCGCAAGCTAGGATAATAACAGAGAATGAAAGAGAGAATGAAAGTGGAAATGATAGAATAGACGATATCCCAAGTATTAACCCGAATTATTGGCCTGATCAACCAAAAGTTGTGGAAATACTTAGGATACCGAATGGAGCAGTTGAATTAAGTTTACTGAAAGGAGAAGAATTAAAAAAAATTAAAGAGAAAAAAGATATTGATGTCGAATCTGAATGTTTCGCATTTATAAAAAATAAAAATATATTATATGTTAATCTCGATTTTAAGGCACATTATACGCGAGACGTTTTTGTGGAAAAATTGAGGAAAATATGTGAAAAATTAAAAATTAAAGAAATATGCATTATTAAAAGAGAAGATAACGTATTGTTTATCAAGAATCTTGTAGAAGAAATAAAAAGCATTGATAAGTGGTCCGGACCACGCATTTGTATTTTGAGAGGTATAAAGAGAATAGATGATGACGAAGAAAAGAAATTTATTATGAATGACTATCATTTGCTACCCACAAGCGGACACGCTGGGATTCGCAGAATGATAAATAACATAAAACGTAGATTCTACTGGCCAGGAATCGAAAATGATGTTAAGAGTTATGTTCGAAAATGTGAAAAATGTCAAAAAATGAAGTATTCTAGGTATATTAAAGAACCTATGGTTATTACAACTACTGCAAGTTATGCTTTAGAAAAAGTTTTTCTAGACGTAGTCGGACCATTAGATAGAGACATAGAAAATAATAAATATATATTAACAGTACAGTGCGAGTTAAGTAAGTTTGTCGAGGCATATCCTCTTAGAAATAAGGAAACGGTAAGTATAGCTAAGAGTTTTGTGAATAATTTCATTTTAAGGTTCGGAATTCCAAAGATCATCGCTACGGATCGTGGAACAGAATTCATTTCTGAGACAATGGAAGAGGTATGTAAATTGCTTAACATAGAAAAATTAAATTCTACTGCATATCATCATCAGACTATGGGTTCACTTGAAAATGCACATAAACATCTAGGTTCATTTTTGCGCATACAGTGCGATAATCATCCAGAAACTTGGAGCCAATGGTTACCATTTTGGTGCTTTACATACAACAATACAATTCATTCAAGTACAAGATATCCACCATATGAGCTAGTTTTCGGGAAACCTTGTGAAATGCCTAGTAGAATTTCTGCTGACATAGAACCTTTGTACAATCCAGATAATTATAGTTTAGAATTAAAATATAGGTTACAGGTAGCTAACAGGGATGCAAAAGAAAATTTATTAAAATGTAAAGAGAAAAGGAAACAGAATTATGATAAATATGTAAATCGAATAAAATATAATCCAAACGATATGTTACTAGTAAAAAATGAAACAGGAAGTAAACTTGATATTTTGTATAATGGCCCGTATGTTGTTGTTGAAGAACAAGAACCAAATGTAAAAATTTTGAGAAACGGTAAAATTGAAATTATTCATAAAAATAGAACTAAACCCTTTGTAAAAGATAAATAGTATTATTCATACTTAACTTAGAAATAAGAAAATGTATTGTATGATTAATTAGAATATAATAATTTTAAGTAGGTACCTACTGCTACTGCTACTGCTACTGCTACTCTTTGTTTTTTTTTAATACATAAGAAATAAAAATATAGTAACATTATAATGTAACGAAAAAAAAAGTAAATTTATTTTTTTTTTCTTTTTTCTACCCCGGTGATGTAGTGGGATGCCTAGCATGCCTAGCATATCTAGCATATATATTACATATATAATGTATTAGTCTTAGAGTGAACGAGCAGAATAAATCAGAGCGTTATCCAGAGCGGTTGTTTCTATTAAAATCTCCCCGCACCCCACACCTCAACGTATTATGTATACAATATAGACCCCAAAACAATAGTTATTAAAATTTTTGTCTGTTTGTCTGTTTGTCTGTTTGTCTGTATGTCTGTTTGTCTGTTTGTGTGTGCGCGTTTCACGCAAAAAGTAATGAACCGATTACTACGAAATTTGGTGAAGTGATAAATTATTACCCGGGTCAACATTTAAGATACCTTTTATTTCAGAAAAATCTTTCTTTCCCACGGGAAATCGCAATAACTGATTTTATCGAGTCCTCCTTATAAACCTTCCGCTGGCTAAACCTTAACATATACATCGAAACAATGTACTGAAAAATTGTAAGTCTTGAAAAGGTCAACAGAAAAATCTGCAACAGTATATGTCTATCTCTTAAGGTACACTCGCAATACCTATTCTTATCTATACCTATAATGAAGCTGACTTAGTCAAATCGATGTGCGCGTTTCACGCAAAAAGTACTGAATCGAATTTAACTAAATTTTGTATAGTGATAGCTTATCACTCGGTTCAACATTTGGGATACCTTTCACTACAAATACATTTTTCATTCCCGCGGGAAAACGCAATGACTGGTTCTATCGAGTCGTCCTTAGAAATTTATATGGCTAACGCTGGCTGAACCTTAAGAGGTACATCAAAACAATGTACTAGAATATTGTAGGTCTTAAAAAGTTCTACAGAAAAGTTCTCAACAATATATGTCTATCTCCTAAAGTACACTCGCTATAACTATTTTTATTAAATAATATTACTGTTTTGTTATACGTTATCTATACTATAATAAAGCAGTAACTTAGCGAAATCTGTACATGCAATATTTTTTAAAAACAATGAATGTAACGTATTATGTATACAATATAGACCCCAAAACAATAGTTATTAAAATTTTTGTCTGTTTGTCTGTTTGTCTGTTTGTCTGTATGTCTGTTTGTCTGTTTGTGTGTGCGCGTTTCACGCAAAAAGTAATGAACCGATTACTACGAAATTTGGTGAAGTGATAAATTATTACCCGGGTCAACATTTAAGATACCTTTTATTTCAGAAAAATCTTTCTTTCCCACGGGAAATCGCAATAACTGATTTTATCGAGTCCTCCTTATAAACCTTCCGCTGGCTAAACCTTAACATATACATCGAAACAATGTACTGAAAAATTGTAAGTCTTGAAAAGGTCAACAGAAAAATCTGCAACAGTATATGTCTATCTCTTAAGGTACACTCGCAATACCTATTCTTATCTATACCTATAATGAAGCTGACTTAGTCAAATCGATGTGCGCGTTTCACGCAAAAAGTACTGAATCGAATTTAACTAAATTTTGTATAGTGATAGCTTATCACTCGGTTCAACATTTGGGATACCTTTCACTACAAATACATTTTTCATTCCCGCGGGAAAACGCAATGACTGGTTCTATCGAGTCGTCCTTAGAAATTTATATGGCTAACGCTGGCTGAACCTTAAGAGGTACATCAAAACAATGTACTAGAATATTGTAGGTCTTAAAAAGTTCTACAGAAAAGTTCTCAACAATATATGTCTATCTCCTAAAGTACACTCGCTATAACTATTTTTATTAAATAATATTACTGTTTTGTTATACGTTATCTATACTATAATAAAGCAGTAACTTAGCGAAATCTGTACATGCAATATTTTTTAAAAACAATGAATGTAACGTATTATGTATACAATATAGACCCCAAAACAATAGTTATTAAAATTTTTGTCTGTTTGTCTGTTTGTCTGTTTGTCTGTATGTCTGTTTGTCTGTTTGTGTGTGCGCGTTTCACGCAAAAAGTAATGAACCGATTACTACGAAATTTGGTGAAGTGATAAATTATTACCCGGGTCAACATTTAAGATACCTTTTATTTCAGAAAAATCTTTCTTTCCCACGGGAAATCGCAATAACTGATTTTATCGAGTCCTCCTTATAAACCTTCCGCTGGCTAAACCTTAACATATACATCGAAACAATGTACTGAAAAATTGTAAGTCTTGAAAAGGTCAACAGAAAAATCTGCAACAGTATATGTCTATCTCTTAAGGTACACTCGCAATACCTATTCTTATCTATACCTATAATGAAGCTGACTTAGTCAAATCGATGTGCGCGTTTCACGCAAAAAGTACTGAATCGAATTTAACTAAATTTTGTATAGTGATAGCTTATCACTCGGTTCAACATTTGGGATACCTTTCACTACAAATACATTTTTCATTCCCGCGGGAAAACGCAATGACTGGTTCTATCGAGTCGTCCTTAGAAATTTATATGGCTAACGCTGGCTGAACCTTAAGAGGTACATCAAAACAATGTACTAGAATATTGTAGGTCTTAAAAAGTTCTACAGAAAAGTTCTCAACAATATATGTCTATCTCCTAAAGTACACTCGCTATAACTATTTTTATTAAATAATATTACTGTTTTGTTATACGTTATCTATACTATAATAAAGCAGTAACTTAGCGAAATCTGTACATGCAATATTTTTTAAAAACAATGAATGTAACGTATTATGTATACAATATAGACCCCAAAACAATAGTTATTAAAATTTTTGTCTGTTTGTCTGTTTGTCTGTTTGTCTGTTTGTCTGTATGTCTGTTTGTGTGTGCGCGTTTCACGCAAAAAGTAATGAACCGATTACTACGAAATTTGGTGAAGTGATAAATTATTACCCGGGTCAACATTTAAGATACCTTTTATTTCAGAAAAATCTTTCTTTCCCACGGGAAATCGCAATAACTGATTTTATCGAGTCCTCCTTATAAACCTTCCGCTGGCTAAACCTTAACATATACATCGAAACAATGTACTGAAAAATTGTAAGTCTTGAAAAGGTCAACAGAAAAATCTGCAACAGTATATGTCTATCTCTTAAGGTACACTCGCAATACCTATTCTTATCTATACCTATAATGAAGCTGACTTAGTCAAATCGATGTGCGCGTTTCACGCAAAAAGTACTGAATCGAATTTAACTAAATTTTGTATAGTGATAGCTTATCACTCGGTTCAACATTTGGGATACCTTTCACTACAAATACATTTTTCATTCCCGCGGGAAAACGCAATGACTGGTTCTATCGAGTCGTCCTTAGAAATTTATATGGCTAACGCTGGCTGAACCTTAAGAGGTACATCAAAACAATGTACTAGAATATTGTAGGTCTTAAAAAGTTCTACAGAAAAGTTCTCAACAATATATGTCTATCTCCTAAAGTACACTCGCTATAACTATTTTTATTAAATAATATTACTGTTTTGTTATACGTTATCTATACTATAATAAAGCAGTAACTTAGCGAAATCTGTACATGCAATATTTTTTAAAAACAATGAATGTAACGTATTATGTATACAATATAGACCCCAAAACAATAGTTATTAAAATTTTTGTCTGTTTGTCTGTTTGTCTGTTTGTCTGTATGTCTGTTTGTCTGTTTGTGTGTGCGCGTTTCACGCAAAAAGTAATGAACCGATTACTACGAAATTTGGTGAAGTGATAAATTATTACCCGGGTCAACATTTAAGATACCTTTTATTTCAGAAAAATCTTTCTTTCCCACGGGAAATCGCAATAACTGATTTTATCGAGTCCTCCTTATAAACCTTCCGCTGGCTAAACCTTAACATATACATCGAAACAATGTACTGAAAAATTGTAAGTCTTGAAAAGGTCAACAGAAAAATCTGCAACAGTATATGTCTATCTCTTAAGGTACACTCGCAATACCTATTCTTATCTATACCTATAATGAAGCTGACTTAGTCAAATCGATGTGCGCGTTTCACGCAAAAAGTACTGAATCGAATTTAACTAAATTTTGTATAGTGATAGCTTATCACTCGGTTCAACATTTGGGATACCTTTCACTACAAATACATTTTTCATTCCCGCGGGAAAACGCAATGACTGGTTCTATCGAGTCGTCCTTAGAAATTTATATGGCTAACGCTGGCTGAACCTTAAGAGGTACATCAAAACAATGTACTAGAATATTGTAGGTCTTAAAAAGTTCTACAGAAAAGTTCTCAACAATATATGTCTATCTCCTAAAGTACACTCGCTATAACTATTTTTATTAAATAATATTACTGTTTTGTTATACGTTATCTATACTATAATAAAGCAGTAACTTAGCGAAATCTGTACATGCAATATTTTTTAAAAACAATGAATGTAACGTATTATGTATACAATATAGACCCCAAAACAATAGTTATTAAAATTTTTGTCTGTTTGTCTGTTTGTCTGTTTGTCTGTATGTCTGTTTGTCTGTTTGTGTGTGCGCGTTTCACGCAAAAAGTAATGAACCGATTACTACGAAATTTGGTGAAGTGATAAATTATTACCCGGGTCAACATTTAAGATACCTTTTATTTCAGAAAAATCTTTCTTTCCCACGGGAAATCGCAATAACTGATTTTATCGAGTCCTCCTTATAAACCTTCCGCTGGCTAAACCTTAACATATACATCGAAACAATGTACTGAAAAATTGTAAGTCTTGAAAAGGTCAACAGAAAAATCTGCAACAGTATATGTCTATCTCTTAAGGTACACTCGCAATACCTATTCTTATCTATACCTATAATGAAGCTGACTTAGTCAAATCGATGTGCGCGTTTCACGCAAAAAGTACTGAATCGAATTTAACTAAATTTTGTATAGTGATAGCTTATCACTCGGTTCAACATTTGGGATACCTTTCACTACAAATACATTTTTCATTCCCGCGGGAAAACGCAATGACTGGTTCTATCGAGTCGTCCTTAGAAATTTATATGGCTAACGCTGGCTGAACCTTAAGAGGTACATCAAAACAATGTACTAGAATATTGTAGGTCTTAAAAAGTTCTACAGAAAAGTTCTCAACAATATATGTCTATCTCCTAAAGTACACTCGCTATAACTATTTTTATTAAATAATATTACTGTTTTGTTATACGTTATCTATACTATAATAAAGCAGTAACTTAGCGAAATCTGTACATGCAATATTTTTTAAAAACAATGAATGTAACGTATTATGTATACAATATAGACCCCAAAACAATAGTTATTAAAATTTTTGTCTGTTTGTCTGTTTGTCTGTTTGTCTGTATGTCTGTTTGTCTGTTTGTGTGTGCGCGTTTCACGCAAAAAGTAATGAACCGATTACTACGAAATTTGGTGAAGTGATAAATTATTACCCGGGTCAACATTTAAGATACCTTTTATTTCAGAAAAATCTTTCTTTCCCACGGGAAATCGCAATAACTGATTTTATCGAGTCCTCCTTATAAACCTTCCGCTGGCTAAACCTTAACATATACATCGAAACAATGTACTGAAAAATTGTAAGTCTTGAAAAGGTCAACAGAAAAATCTGCAACAGTATATGTCTATCTCTTAAGGTACACTCGCAATACCTATTCTTATCTATACCTATAATGAAGCTGACTTAGTCAAATCGATGTGCGCGTTTCACGCAAAAAGTACTGAATCGAATTTAACTAAATTTTGTATAGTGATAGCTTATCACTCGGTTCAACATTTGGGATACCTTTCACTACAAATACATTTTTCATTCCCGCGGGAAAACGCAATGACTGGTTCTATCGAGTCGTCCTTAGAAATTTATATGGCTAACGCTGGCTGAACCTTAAGAGGTACATCAAAACAATGTACTAGAATATTGTAGGTCTTAAAAAGTTCTACAGAAAAGTTCTCAACAATATATGTCTATCTCCTAAAGTACACTCGCTATAACTATTTTTATTAAATAATATTACTGTTTTGTTATACGTTATCTATACTATAATAAAGCAGTAACTTAGCGAAATCTGTACATGCAATATTTTTTAAAAACAATGAATGTAACGTATTATGTATACAATATAGACCCCAAAACAATAGTTATTAAAATTTTTGTCTGTTTGTCTGTTTGTCTGTTTGTCTGTTTGTCTGTATGTCTGTTTGTGTGTGCGCGTTTCACGCAAAAAGTAATGAACCGATTACTACGAAATTTGGTGAAGTGATAAATTATTACCCGGGTCAACATTTAAGATACCTTTTATTTCAGAAAAATCTTTCTTTCCCACGGGAAATCGCAATAACTGATTTTATCGAGTCCTCCTTATAAACCTTCCGCTGGCTAAACCTTAACATATACATCGAAACAATGTACTGAAAAATTGTAAGTCTTGAAAAGGTCAACAGAAAAATCTGCAACAGTATATGTCTATCTCTTAAGGTACACTCGCAATACCTATTCTTATCTATACCTATAATGAAGCTGACTTAGTCAAATCGATGTGCGCGTTTCACGCAAAAAGTACTAAATCGAATTTAACTAAATTTTGTATAGTGATAGCTTATCACTCGGTTCAACATTTGGGATACCTTTCACTACAAATACATTTTTCATTCCCGCGGGAAAACGCAATGACTGGTTCTATCGAGTCGTCCTTAGAAATTTATATGGCTAACGCTGGCTGAACCTTAAGAGGTACATCAAAACAATGTACTAGAATATTGTAGGTCTTAAAAAGTTCTACAGAAAAGTTCTCAACAATATATGTCTATCTCCTAAAGTACACTCGCTATAACTATTTTTATTAAATAATATTACTGTTTTGTTATACGTTATCTATACTATAATAAAGCAGTAACTTAGCGAAATCTGTACATGCAATATTTTTTAAAAACAATGAATGTAACGTATTATGTATACAATATAGACCCCAAAACAATAGTTATTAAAATTTTTGTCTGTTTGTCTGTTTGTCTGTTTGTCTGTATGTCTGTTTGTCTGTTTGTGTGTGCGCGTTTCACGCAAAAAGTAATGAACCGATTACTACGAAATTTGGTGAAGTGATAAATTATTACCCGGGTCAACATTTAAGATACCTTTTATTTCAGAAAAATCTTTCTTTCCCACGGGAAATCGCAATAACTGATTTTATCGAGTCCTCCTTATAAACCTTCCGCTGGCTAAACCTTAACATATACATCGAAACAATGTACTGAAAAATTGTAAGTCTTGAAAAGGTCAACAGAAAAATCTGCAACAGTATATGTCTATCTCTTAAGGTACACTCGCAATACCTATTCTTATCTATACCTATAATGAAGCTGACTTAGTCAAATCGATGTGCGCGTTTCACGCAAAAAGTACTGAATCGAATTTAACTAAATTTTGTATAGTGATAGCTTATCACTCGGTTCAACATTTGGGATACCTTTCACTACAAATACATTTTTCATTCCCGCGGGAAAACGCAATGACTGGTTCTATCGAGTCGTCCTTAGAAATTTATATGGCTAACGCTGGCTGAACCTTAAGAGGTACATCAAAACAATGTACTAGAATATTGTAGGTCTTAAAAAGTTCTACAGAAAAGTTCTCAACAATATATGTCTATCTCCTAAAGTACACTCGCTATAACTATTTTTATTAAATAATATTACTGTTTTGTTATACGTTATCTATACTATAATAAAGCAGTAACTTAGCGAAATCTGTACATGCAATATTTTTTAAAAACAATGAATGTAACGTATTATGTATACAATATAGACCCCAAAACAATAGTTATTAAAATTTTTGTCTGTTTGTCTGTTTGTCTGTTTGTCTGTTTGTCTGTATGTCTGTTTGTGTGTGCGCGTTTCACGCAAAAAGTAATGAACCGATTACTACGAAATTTGGTGAAGTGATAAATTATTACCCGGGTCAACATTTAAGATACCTTTTATTTCAGAAAAATCTTTCTTTCCCACGGGAAATCGCAATAACTGATTTTATCGAGTCCTCCTTATAAACCTTCCGCTGGCTAAACCTTAACATATACATCGAAACAATGTACTGAAAAATTGTAAGTCTTGAAAAGGTCAACAGAAAAATCTGCAACAGTATATGTCTATCTCTTAAGGTACACTCGCAATACCTATTCTTATCTATACCTATAATGAAGCTGACTTAGTCAAATCGATGTGCGCGTTTCACGCAAAAAGTACTGAATCGAATTTAACTAAATTTTGTATAGTGATAGCTTATCACTCGGTTCAACATTTGGGATACCTTTCACTACAAATACATTTTTCATTCCCGCGGGAAAACGCAATGACTGGTTCTATCGAGTCGTCCTTAGAAATTTATATGGCTAACGCTGGCTGAACCTTAAGAGGTACATCAAAACAATGTACTAGAATATTGTAGGTCTTAAAAAGTTCTACAGAAAAGTTCTCAACAATATATGTCTATCTCCTAAAGTACACTCGCTATAACTATTTTTATTAAATAATATTACTGTTTTGTTATACGTTATCTATACTATAATAAAGCAGTAACTTAGCGAAATCTGTACATGCAATATTTTTTAAAAACAATGAATGTAACGTATTATGTATACAATATAGACCCCAAAACAATAGTTATTAAAATTTTTGTCTGTTTGTCTGTTTGTCTGTTTGTCTGTATGTCTGTTTGTCTGTTTGTGTGTGCGCGTTTCACGCAAAAAGTAATGAACCGATTACTACGAAATTTGGTGAAGTGATAAATTATTACCCGGGTCAACATTTAAGATACCTTTTATTTCAGAAAAATCTTTCTTTCCCACGGGAAATCGCAATAACTGATTTTATCGAGTCCTCCTTATAAACCTTCCGCTGGCTAAACCTTAACATATACATCGAAACAATGTACTGAAAAATTGTAAGTCTTGAAAAGGTCAACAGAAAAATCTGCAACAGTATATGTCTATCTCTTAAGGTACACTCGCAATACCTATTCTTATCTATACCTATAATGAAGCTGACTTAGTCAAATCGATGTGCGCGTTTCACGCAAAAAGTACTGAATCGAATTTAACTAAATTTTGTATAGTGATAGCTTATCACTCGGTTCAACATTTGGGATACCTTTCACTACAAATACATTTTTCATTCCCGCGGGAAAACGCAATGACTGGTTCTATCGAGTCGTCCTTAGAAATTTATATGGCTAACGCTGGCTGAACCTTAAGAGGTACATCAAAACAATGTACTAGAATATTGTAGGTCTTAAAAAGTTCTACAGAAAAGTTCTCAACAATATATGTCTATCTCCTAAAGTACACTCGCTATAACTATTTTTATTAAATAATATTACTGTTTTGTTATACGTTATCTATACTATAATAAAGCAGTAACTTAGCGAAATCTGTACATGCAATATTTTTTAAAAACAATGAATGTAACGTATTATGTATACAATATAGACCCCAAAACAATAGTTATTAAAATTTTTGTCTGTTTGTCTGTTTGTCTGTTTGTCTGTTTGTCTGTATGTCTGTTTGTGTGTGCGCGTTTCACGCAAAAAGTAATGAACCGATTACTACGAAATTTGGTGAAGTGATAAATTATTACCCGGGTCAACATTTAAGATACCTTTTATTTCAGAAAAATCTTTCTTTCCCACGGGAAATCGCAATAACTGATTTTATCGAGTCCTCCTTATAAACCTTCCGCTGGCTAAACCTTAACATATACATCGAAACAATGTACTGAAAAATTGTAAGTCTTGAAAAGGTCAACAGAAAAATCTGCAACAGTATATGTCTATCTCTTAAGGTACACTCGCAATACCTATTCTTATCTATACCTATAATGAAGCTGACTTAGTCAAATCGATGTGCGCGTTTCACGCAAAAAGTACTGAATCGAATTTAACTAAATTTTGTATAGTGATAGCTTATCACTCGGTTCAACATTTGGGATACCTTTCACTACAAATACATTTTTCATTCCCGCGGGAAAACGCAATGACTGGTTCTATCGAGTCGTCCTTAGAAATTTATATGGCTAACGCTGGCTGAACCTTAAGAGGTACATCAAAACAATGTACTAGAATATTGTAGGTCTTAAAAAGTTCTACAGAAAAGTTCTCAACAATATATGTCTATCTCCTAAAGTACACTCGCTATAACTATTTTTATTAAATAATATTACTGTTTTGTTATACGTTATCTATACTATAATAAAGCAGTAACTTAGCGAAATCTGTACATGCAATATTTTTTAAAAACAATGAATGTAACGTATTATGTATACAATATAGACCCCAAAACAATAGTTATTAAAATTTTTGTCTGTTTGTCTGTTTGTCTGTTTGTCTGTTTGTCTGTATGTCTGTTTGTGTGTGCGCGTTTCACGCAAAAAGTAATGAACCGATTACTACGAAATTTGGTGAAGTGATAAATTATTACCCGGGTCAACATTTAAGATACCTTTTATTTCAGAAAAATCTTTCTTTCCCACGGGAAATCGCAATAACTGATTTTATCGAGTCCTCCTTATAAACCTTCCGCTGGCTAAACCTTAACATATACATCGAAACAATGTACTGAAAAATTGTAAGTCTTGAAAAGGTCAACAGAAAAATCTGCAACAGTATATGTCTATCTCTTAAGGTACACTCGCAATACCTATTCTTATCTATACCTATAATGAAGCTGACTTAGTCAAATCGATGTGCGCGTTTCACGCAAAAAGTACTGAATCGAATTTAACTAAATTTTGTATAGTGATAGCTTATCACTCGGTTCAACATTTGGGATACCTTTCACTACAAATACATTTTTCATTCCCGCGGGAAAACGCAATGACTGGTTCTATCGAGTCGTCCTTAAAAAATTTATATGGCTAACGCTGGCTGAACCTTAAGAGGTACATCAAAACAATGTACTAGAATATTGTAGGTCTTAAAAAGTTCTACAGAAAAGTTCTCAACAATATATGTCTATCTCCTAAAGTACACTCGCTATAACTATTTTTATTAAATAATATTACTGTTTTGTTATACGTTATCTATACTATAATAAAGCAGTAACTTAGCGAAATCTGTACATGCAATATTTTTTAAAAACAATGAATGTAACGTATTATGTATACAATATAGACCCCAAAACAATAGTTATTAAAATTTTTGTCTGTTTGTCTGTTTGTCTGTTTGTCTGTATGTCTGTTTGTCTGTTTGTGTGTGCGCGTTTCACGCAAAAAGTAATGAACCGATTACTACGAAATTTGGTGAAGTGATAAATTATTACCCGGGTCAACATTTAAGATACCTTTTATTTCAGAAAAATCTTTCTTTCCCACGGGAAATCGCAATAACTGATTTTATCGAGTCCTCCTTATAAACCTTCCGCTGGCTAAACCTTAACATATACATCGAAACAATGTACTGAAAAATTGTAAGTCTTGAAAAGGTCAACAGAAAAATCTGCAACAGTATATGTCTATCTCTTAAGGTACACTCGCAATACCTATTCTTATCTATACCTATAATGAAGCTGACTTAGTCAAATCGATGTGCGCGTTTCACGCAAAAAGTACTGAATCGAATTTAACTAAATTTTGTATAGTGATAGCTTATCACTCGGTTCAACATTTGGGATACCTTTCACTACAAATACATTTTTCATTCCCGCGGGAAAACGCAATGACTGGTTCTATCGAGTCGTCCTTAGAAATTTATATGGCTAACGCTGGCTGAACCTTAAGAGGTACATCAAAACAATGTACTAGAATATTGTAGGTCTTAAAAAGTTCTACAGAAAAGTTCTCAACAATATATGTCTATCTCCTAAAGTACACTCGCTATAACTATTTTTATTAAATAATATTACTGTTTTGTTATACGTTATCTATACTATAATAAAGCAGTAACTTAGCGAAATCTGTACATGCAATATTTTTTAAAAACAATGAATGTAACGTATTATGTATACAATATAGACCCCAAAACAATAGTTATTAAAATTTTTGTCTGTTTGTCTGTTTGTCTGTTTGTCTGTTTGTCTGTATGTCTGTTTGTGTGTGCGCGTTTCACGCAAAAAGTAATGAACCGATTACTACGAAATTTGGTGAAGTGATAAATTATTACCCGGGTCAACATTTAAGATACCTTTTATTTCAGAAAAATCTTTCTTTCCCACGGGAAATCGCAATAACTGATTTTATCGAGTCCTCCTTATAAACCTTCCGCTGGCTAAACCTTAACATATACATCGAAACAATGTACTGAAAAATTGTAAGTCTTGAAAAGGTCAACAGAAAAATCTGCAACAGTATATGTCTATCTCTTAAGGTACACTCGCAATACCTATTCTTATCTATACCTATAATGAAGCTGACTTAGTCAAATCGATGTGCGCGTTTCACGCAAAAAGTACTGAATCGAATTTAACTAAATTTTGTATAGTGATAGCTTGAATTTAACTAAATTTTGTATAGTGATAGCTTATCACTCGGTTCAACATTTGGGATACCTTTCACTACAAATACATTTTTCATTCCCGCGGGAAAACGCAATGACTGGTTCTATCGAGTCGTCCTTAAAAAATTTATATGGCTAACGCTGGCTGAACCTTAAGAGGTACATCAAAACAATGTACTAGAATATTGTAGGTCTTAAAAAGTTCTACAGAAAAGTTCTCAACAATATATGTCTATCTCCTAAAGTACACTCGCTATAACTATTTTTATTAAATAATATTACTGTTTTGTTATACGTTATCTATACTATAATAAAGCAGTAACTTAGCGAAATCTGTACATGCAATATTTTTTAAAAACAATGAATGTAACGTATTATGTATACAATATAGACCCCAAAACAATAGTTATTAAAATTTTTGTCTGTTTGTCTGTTTGTCTGTTTGTCTGTATGTCTGTTTGTCTGTTTGTGTGTGCGCGTTTCACGCAAAAAGTAATGAACCGATTACTACGAAATTTGGTGAAGTGATAAATTATTACCCGGGTCAACATTTAAGATACCTTTTATTTCAGAAAAATCTTTCTTTCCCACGGGAAATCGCAATAACTGATTTTATCGAGTCCTCCTTATAAACCTTCCGCTGGCTAAACCTTAACATATACATCGAAACAATGTACTGAAAAATTGTAAGTCTTGAAAAGGTCAACAGAAAAATCTGCAACAGTATATGTCTATCTCTTAAGGTACACTCGCAATACCTATTCTTATCTATACCTATAATGAAGCTGACTTAGTCAAATCGATGTGCGCGTTTCACGCAAAAAGTACTGAATCGAATTTAACTAAATTTTGTATAGTGATAGCTTATCACTCGGTTCAACATTTGGGATACCTTTCACTACAAATACATTTTTCATTCCCGCGGGAAAACGCAATGACTGGTTCTATCGAGTCGTCCTTAGAAATTTATATGGCTAACGCTGGCTGAACCTTAAGAGGTACATCAAAACAATGTACTAGAATATTGTAGGTCTTAAAAAGTTCTACAGAAAAGTTCTCAACAATATATGTCTATCTCCTAAAGTACACTCGCTATAACTATTTTTATTAAATAATATTACTGTTTTGTTATACGTTATCTATACTATAATAAAGCAGTAACTTAGCGAAATCTGTACATGCAATATTTTTTAAAAACAATGAATGTAACGTATTATGTATACAATATAGACCCCAAAACAATAGTTATTAAAATTTTTGTCTGTTTGTCTGTTTGTCTGTATGTCTGTTTGTGTGTGCGCGTTTCACGCAAAAAGTAATGAACCGATTACTACGAAATTTGGTGAAGTGATAAATTATTACCCGGGTCAACATTTAAGATACCTTTTATTTCAGAAAAATCTTTCTTTCCCACGGGAAATCGCAATAACTGATTTTATCGAGTCCTCCTTATAAACCTTCCGCTGGCTAAACCTTAACATATACATCGAAACAATGTACTGAAAAATTGTAAGTCTTGAAAAGGTCAACAGAAAAATCTGCAACAGTATATGTCTATCTCTTAAGGTACACTCGCAATACCTATTCTTATCTATACCTATAATGAAGCTGACTTAGTCAAATCGATGTGCGCGTTTCACGCAAAAAGTACTGAATCGAATTTAACTAAATTTTGTATAGTGATAGCTTATCACTCGGTTCAACATTTGGGATACCTTTCACTACAAATACATTTTTCATTCCCGCGGGAAAACGCAATGACTGGTTCTATCGAGTCGTCCTTAGAAATTTATATGGCTAACGCTGGCTGAACCTTAAGAGGTACATCAAAACAATGTACTAGAATATTGTAGGTCTTAAAAAGTTCTACAGAAAAGTTCTCAACAATATATGTCTATCTCCTAAAGTACACTCGCTATAACTATTTTTATTAAATAATATTACTGTTTTGTTATACGTTATCTATACTATAATAAAGCAGTAACTTAGCGAAATCTGTACATGCAATATTTTTTAAAAACAATGAATGTAACGTATTATGTATACAATATAGACCCCAAAACAATAGTTATTAAAATTTTTGTCTGTTTGTCTGTTTGTCTGTTTGTCTGTATGTCTGTTTGTCTGTTTGTGTGTGCGCGTTTCACGCAAAAAGTAATGAACCGATTACTACGAAATTTGGTGAAGTGATAAATTATTACCCGGGTCAACATTTAAGATACCTTTTATTTCAGAAAAATCTTTCTTTCCCACGGGAAATCGCAATAACTGATTTTATCGAGTCCTCCTTATAAACCTTCCGCTGGCTAAACCTTAACATATACATCGAAACAATGTACTGAAAAATTGTAAGTCTTGAAAAGGTCAACAGAAAAATCTGCAACAGTATATGTCTATCTCTTAAGGTACACTCGCAATACCTATTCTTATCTATACCTATAATGAAGCTGACTTAGTCAAATCGATGTGCGCGTTTCACGCAAAAAGTACTGAATCGAATTTAACTAAATTTTGTATAGTGATAGCTTATCACTCGGTTCAACATTTGGGATACCTTTCACTACAAATACATTTTTCATTCCCGCGGGAAAACGCAATGACTGGTTCTATCGAGTCGTCCTTAGAAATTTATATGGCTAACGCTGGCTGAACCTTAAGAGGTACATCAAAACAATGTACTAGAATATTGTAGGTCTTAAAAAGTTCTACAGAAAAGTTCTCAACAATATATGTCTATCTCCTAAAGTACACTCGCTATAACTATTTTTATTAAATAATATTACTGTTTTGTTATACGTTATCTATACTATAATAAAGCAGTAACTTAGCGAAATCTGTACATGCAATATTTTTTAAAAACAATGAATGTAACGTATTATGTATACAATATAGACCCCAAAACAATAGTTATTAAAATTTTTGTCTGTTTGTCTGTTTGTCTGTATGTCTGTTTGTGTGTGCGCGTTTCACGCAAAAAGTAATGAACCGATTACTACGAAATTTGGTGAAGTGATAAATTATTACCCGGGTCAACATTTAAGATACCTTTTATTTCAGAAAAATCTTTCTTTCCCACGGGAAATCGCAATAACTGATTTTATCGAGTCCTCCTTATAAACCTTCCGCTGGCTAAACCTTAACATATACATCGAAACAATGTACTGAAAAATTGTAAGTCTTGAAAAGGTCAACAGAAAAATCTGCAACAGTATATGTCTATCTCTTAAGGTACACTCGCAATACCTATTCTTATCTATACCTATAATGAAGCTGACTTAGTCAAATCGATGTGCGCGTTTCACGCAAAAAGTACTGAATCGAATTTAACTAAATTTTGTATAGTGATAGCTTATCACTCGGTTCAACATTTGGGATACCTTTCACTACAAATACATTTTTCATTCCCGCGGGAAAACGCAATGACTGGTTCTATCGAGTCGTCCTTAGAAATTTATATGGCTAACGCTGGCTGAACCTTAAGAGGTACATCAAAACAATGTACTAGAATATTGTAGGTCTTAAAAAGTTCTACAGAAAAGTTCTCAACAATATATGTCTATCTCCTAAAGTACACTCGCTATAACTATTTTTATTAAATAATATTACTGTTTTGTTATACGTTATCTTCTATACTATAATAAAGCAGTAACTTAGCGAAATCTGTACATGCAAAATTTTTAAAAACAATGAATGTAACGTATTATGTATACAATATAGACCCCAAAACAATAGTTATTAAAATTTTTGTCTGTTTGTCTGTTTGTCTGTTTGTCTGTTTGTCTGTTTGTCTGTATGTCTGTTTGTGTGTGCGCGTTTCACGCAAAAAGTAATGAACCGATTACTACGAAATTTGGTGAAGTGATAAATTATTACCCGGGTCAACATTTAAGATACCTTTTATTTCAGAAAAATCTTTCTTTCCCACGGGAAATCGCAATAACTGATTTTATCGAGTCCTCCTTATAAACCTTCCGCTGGCTAAATCGAAACAATGTACTGAAAAATTGTAAGTCTTGAAAAGGTCAACAGAAAAATCTGCAACAGTATATGTCTATCTCTTAAGGTACACTCGCAATACCTATTCTTATCTATACCTATAATGAAGCTGACTTAGTCAAATCGATGTGCGCGTTTCACGCAAAAAGTACTGAATCGAATTTAACTAAATTTTGTATAGTGATAGCTTGTCACTCGGTTCAACATTTGGGATACCTTTCACTACAAATACATTTTTCATTCCCGCGGGAAAACGCAATGACTGGTTCTATCGAGTCGTCCTTAGAAATTTATATGGCTAACGCTGGCTGAACCTTAAGAGGTACATCAAAACAATGTACTAGAATATTGTAGGTCTTAAAAAGTTCTACAGAAAAGTTCTCAACAATATATGTCTATCTCCTAAAGTACACTCGCTATAACTATTTTTATTAAATAATATTACTGTTTTGTTATACGTTATCTATACTATAATAAAGCAGTAACTTAGCGAAATCTGTACATGCAATATTTTTTAAAAACAATGAATGTAACGTATTATGTATACAATATAGACCCCAAAACAATAGTTATTAAAATTTTTGTCTGTTTGTCTGTTTGTCTGTATGTCTGTTTGTGTGTGCGCGTTTCACGCAAAAAGTAATGAACCGATTACTACGAAATTTGGTGAAGTGATAAATTATTACCCGGGTCAACATTTAAGATACCTTTTATTTCAGAAAAATCTTTCTTTCCCACGGGAAATCGCAATAACTGATTTTATCGAGTCCTCCTTATAAACCTTCCGCTGGCTAAACCTTAACATATACATCGAAACAATGTACTGAAAAATTGTAAGTCTTGAAAAGGTCAACAGAAAAATCTGCAACAGTATATGTCTATCTCTTAAGGTACACTCGCAATACCTATTCTTATCTATACCTATAATGAAGCTGACTTAGTCAAATCGATGTGCGCGTTTCACGCAAAAAGTACTAAATCGAATTTAACTAAATTTTGTATAGTGATAGCTTATCACTCGGTTCAACATTTGGGATACCTTTCACTACAAATACATTTTTCATTCCCGCGGGAAAACGCAATGACTGGTTCTATCGAGTCGTCCTTAGAAATTTATATGGCTAACGCTGGCTGAACCTTAAGAGGTACATCAAAACAATGTACTAGAATATTGTAGGTCTTAAAAAGTTCTACAGAAAAGTTCTCAACAATATATGTCTATCTCCTAAAGTACACTCGCTATAACTATTTTTATTAAATAATATTACTGTTTTGTTATACGTTATCTATACTATAATAAAGCAGTAACTTAGCGAAATCTGTACATGCAATATTTTTTAAAAACAATGAATGTAACGTATTATGTATACAATATAGACCCCAAAACAATAGTTATTAAAATTTTTGTCTGTTTGTCTGTTTGTCTGTTTGTCTGTTTGTCTGTATGTCTGTTTGTGTGTGCGCGTTTCACGCAAAAAGTAATGAACCGATTACTACGAAATTTGGTGAAGTGATAAATTATTACCCGGGTCAACATTTAAGATACCTTTTATTTCAGAAAAATCTTTCTTTCCCACGGGAAATCGCAATAACTGATTTTATCGAGTCCTCCTTATAAACCTTCCGCTGGCTAAACCTTAACATATACATCGAAACAATGTACTGAAAAATTGTAAGTCTTGAAAAGGTCAACAGAAAAATCTGCAACAGTATATGTCTATCTCTTAAGGTACACTCGCAATACCTATTCTTATCTATACCTATAATGAAGCTGACTTAGTCAAATCGATGTGCGCGTTTCACGCAAAAAGTACTGAATCGAATTTAACTAAATTTTGTATAGTGATAGCTTATCACTCGGTTCAACATTTGGGATACCTTTCACTACAAATACATTTTTCATTCCCGCGGGAAAACGCAATGACTGGTTCTATCGAGTCGTCCTTAAAAAATTTATATGGCTAACGCTGGCTGAACCTTAAGAGGTACATCAAAACAATGTACTAGAATATTGTAGGTCTTAAAAAGTTCTACAGAAAAGTTCTCAACAATATATGTCTATCTCCTAAAGTACACTCGCTATAACTATTTTTATTAAATAATATTACTGTTTTGTTATACGTTATCTATACTATAATAAAGCAGTAACTTAGCGAAATCTGTACATGCAATATTTTTTAAAAACAATGAATGTAACGTATTATGTATACAATATAGACCCCAAAACAATAGTTATTAAAATTTTTGTCTGTTTGTCTGTTTGTCTGTTTGTCTGTATGTCTGTTTGTCTGTTTGTGTGTGCGCGTTTCACGCAAAAAGTAATGAACCGATTACTACGAAATTTGGTGAAGTGATAAATTATTACCCGGGTCAACATTTAAGATACCTTTTATTTCAGAAAAATCTTTCTTTCCCACGGGAAATCGCAATAACTGATTTTATCGAGTCCTCCTTATAAACCTTCCGCTGGCTAAACCTTAACATATACATCGAAACAATGTACTGAAAAATTGTAAGTCTTGAAAAGGTCAACAGAAAAATCTGCAACAGTATATGTCTATCTCTTAAGGTACACTCGCAATACCTATTCTTATCTATACCTATAATGAAGCTGACTTAGTCAAATCGATGTGCGCGTTTCACGCAAAAAGTACTGAATCGAATTTAACTAAATTTTGTATAGTGATAGCTTATCACTCGGTTCAACATTTGGGATACCTTTCACTACAAATACATTTTTCATTCCCGCGGGAAAACGCAATGACTGGTTCTATCGAGTCGTCCTTAGAAATTTATATGGCTAACGCTGGCTGAACCTTAAGAGGTACATCAAAACAATGTACTAGAATATTGTAGGTCTTAAAAAGTTCTACAGAAAAGTTCTCAACAATATATGTCTATCTCCTAAAGTACACTCGCTATAACTATTTTTATTAAATAATATTACTGTTTTGTTATACGTTATCTATACTATAATAAAGCAGTAACTTAGCGAAATCTGTACATGCAATATTTTTTAAAAACAATGAATGTAACGTATTATGTATACAATATAGACCCCAAAACAATAGTTATTAAAATTTTTGTCTGTTTGTCTGTTTGTCTGTATGTCTGTTTGTGTGTGCGCGTTTCACGCAAAAAGTAATGAACCGATTACTACGAAATTTGGTGAAGTGATAAATTATTACCCGGGTCAACATTTAAGATACCTTTTATTTCAGAAAAATCTTTCTTTCCCACGGGAAATCGCAATAACTGATTTTATCGAGTCCTCCTTATAAACCTTCCGCTGGCTAAACCTTAACATATACATCGAAACAATGTACTGAAAAATTGTAAGTCTTGAAAAGGTCAACAGAAAAATCTGCAACAGTATATGTCTATCTCTTAAGGTACACTCGCAATACCTATTCTTATCTATACCTATAATGAAGCTGACTTAGTCAAATCGATGTGCGCGTTTCACGCAAAAAGTACTGAATCGAATTTAACTAAATTTTGTATAGTGATAGCTTATCACTCGGTTCAACATTTGGGATACCTTTCACTACAAATACATTTTTCATTCCCGCGGGAAAACGCAATGACTGGTTCTATCGAGTCGTCCTTAGAAATTTATATGGCTAACGCTGGCTGAACCTTAAGAGGTACATCAAAACAATGTACTAGAATATTGTAGGTCTTAAAAAGTTCTACAGAAAAGTTCTCAACAATATATGTCTATCTCCTAAAGTACACTCGCTATAACTATTTTTATTAAATAATATTACTGTTTTGTTATACGTTATCTTCTATACTATAATAAAGCAGTAACTTAGCGAAATCTGTACATGCAAAATTTTTAAAAACAATGAATGTAACGTATTATGTATACAATATAGACCCCAAAACAATAGTTATTAAAATTTTTGTCTGTTTGTCTGTTTGTCTGTTTGTCTGTTTGTCTGTTTGTCTGTATGTCTGTTTGTGTGTGCGCGTTTCACGCAAAAAGTAATGAACCGATTACTACGAAATTTGGTGAAGTGATAAATTATTACCCGGGTCAACATTTAAGATACCTTTTATTTCAGAAAAATCTTTCTTTCCCACGGGAAATCGCAATAACTGATTTTATCGAGTCCTCCTTATAAACCTTCCGCTGGCTAAATCGAAACAATGTACTGAAAAATTGTAAGTCTTGAAAAGGTCAACAGAAAAATCTGCAACAGTATATGTCTATCTCTTAAGGTACACTCGCAATACCTATTCTTATCTATACCTATAATGAAGCTGACTTAGTCAAATCGATGTGCGCGTTTCACGCAAAAAGTACTGAATCGAATTTAACTAAATTTTGTATAGTGATAGCTTGTCACTCGGTTCAACATTTGGGATACCTTTCACTACAAATACATTTTTCATTCCCGCGGGAAAACGCAATGACTGGTTCTATCGAGTCGTCCTTAGAAATTTATATGGCTAACGCTGGCTGAACCTTAAGAGGTACATCAAAACAATGTACTAGAATATTGTAGGTCTTAAAAAGTTCTACAGAAAAGTTCTCAACAATATATGTCTATCTCCTAAAGTACACTCGCTATAACTATTTTTATTAAATAATATTACTGTTTTGTTATACGTTATCTATACTATAATAAAGCAGTAACTTAGCGAAATCTGTACATGCAATATTTTTTAAAAACAATGAATGTAACGTATTATGTATACAATATAGACCCCAAAACAATAGTTATTAAAATTTTTGTCTGTTTGTCTGTTTGTCTGTATGTCTGTTTGTGTGTGCGCGTTTCACGCAAAAAGTAATGAACCGATTACTACGAAATTTGGTGAAGTGATAAATTATTACCCGGGTCAACATTTAAGATACCTTTTATTTCAGAAAAATCTTTCTTTCCCACGGGAAATCGCAATAACTGATTTTATCGAGTCCTCCTTATAAACCTTCCGCTGGCTAAACCTTAACATATACATCGAAACAATGTACTGAAAAATTGTAAGTCTTGAAAAGGTCAACAGAAAAATCTGCAACAGTATATGTCTATCTCTTAAGGTACACTCGCAATACCTATTCTTATCTATACCTATAATGAAGCTGACTTAGTCAAATCGATGTGCGCGTTTCACGCAAAAAGTACTAAATCGAATTTAACTAAATTTTGTATAGTGATAGCTTATCACTCGGTTCAACATTTGGGATACCTTTCACTACAAATACATTTTTCATTCCCGCGGGAAAACGCAATGACTGGTTCTATCGAGTCGTCCTTAGAAATTTATATGGCTAACGCTGGCTGAACCTTAAGAGGTACATCAAAACAATGTACTAGAATATTGTAGGTCTTAAAAAGTTCTACAGAAAAGTTCTCAACAATATATGTCTATCTCCTAAAGTACACTCGCTATAACTATTTTTATTAAATAATATTACTGTTTTGTTATACGTTATCTATACTATAATAAAGCAGTAACTTAGCGAAATCTGTACATGCAATATTTTTTAAAAACAATGAATGTAACGTATTATGTATACAATATAGACCCCAAAACAATAGTTATTAAAATTTTTGTCTGTTTGTCTGTTTGTCTGTTTGTCTGTATGTCTGTTTGTCTGTTTGTGTGTGCGCGTTTCACGCAAAAAGTAATGAACCGATTACTACGAAATTTGGTGAAGTGATAAATTATTACCCGGGTCAACATTTAAGATACCTTTTATTTCAGAAAAATCTTTCTTTCCCACGGGAAATCGCAATAACTGATTTTATCGAGTCCTCCTTATAAACCTTCCGCTGGCTAAACCTTAACATATACATCGAAACAATGTACTGAAAAATTGTAAGTCTTGAAAAGGTCAACAGAAAAATCTGCAACAGTATATGTCTATCTCTTAAGGTACACTCGCAATACCTATTCTTATCTATACCTATAATGAAGCTGACTTAGTCAAATCGATGTGCGCGTTTCACGCAAAAAGTACTGAATCGAATTTAACTAAATTTTGTATAGTGATAGCTTATCACTCGGTTCAACATTTGGGATACCTTTCACTACAAATACATTTTTCATTCCCGCGGGAAAACGCAATGACTGGTTCTATCGAGTCGTCCTTAGAAATTTATATGGCTAACGCTGGCTGAACCTTAAGAGGTACATCAAAACAATGTACTAGAATATTGTAGGTCTTAAAAAGTTCTACAGAAAAGTTCTCAACAATATATGTCTATCTCCTAAAGTACACTCGCTATAACTATTTTTATTAAATAATATTACTGTTTTGTTATACGTTATCTATACTATAATAAAGCAGTAACTTAGCGAAATCTGTACATGCAATATTTTTTAAAAACAATGAATGTAACGTATTATGTATACAATATAGACCCCAAAACAATAGTTATTAAAATTTTTGTCTGTTTGTCTGTTTGTCTGTTTGTCTGTATGTCTGTTTGTGTGTGCGCGTTTCACGCAAAAAGTAATGAACCGATTACTACGAAATTTGGTGAAGTGATAAATTATTACCCGGGTCAACATTTAAGATACCTTTTATTTCAGAAAAATCTTTCTTTCCCACGGGAAATCGCAATAACTGATTTTATCGAGTCCTCCTTATAAACCTTCCGCTGGCTAAACCTTAACATATACATCGAAACAATGTACTGAAAAATTGTAAGTCTTGAAAAGGTCAACAGAAAAATCTGCAACAGTATATGTCTATCTCTTAAGGTACACTCGCAATACCTATTCTTATCTATACCTATAATGAAGCTGACTTAGTCAAATCGATGTGCGCGTTTCACGCAAAAAGTACTGAATCGAATTTAACTAAATTTTGTATAGTGATAGCTTATCACTCGGTTCAACATTTGGGATACCTTTCACTACAAATACATTTTTCATTCCCGCGGGAAAACGCAATGACTGGTTCTATCGAGTCGTCCTTAGAAATTTATATGGCTAACGCTGGCTGAACCTTAAGAGGTACATCAAAACAATGTACTAGAATATTGTAGGTCTTAAAAAGTTCTACAGAAAAGTTCTCAACAATATATGTCTATCTCCTAAAGTACACTCGCTATAACTATTTTTATTAAATAATATTACTGTTTTGTTATACGTTATCTATACTATAATAAAGCAGTAACTTAGCGAAATCTGTACATGCAATATTTTTTAAAAACAATGAATGTAACGTATTATGTATACAATATAGACCCCAAAACAATAGTTATTAAAATTTTTGTCTGTTTGTCTGTTTGTCTGTTTGTCTGTTTGTCTGTATGTCTGTTTGTGTGTGCGCGTTTCACGCAAAAAGTAATGAACCGATTACTACGAAATTTGGTGAAGTGATAAATTATTACCCGGGTCAACATTTAAGATACCTTTTATTTCAGAAAAATCTTTCTTTCCCACGGGAAATCGCAATAACTGATTTTATCGAGTCCTCCTTATAAACCTTCCGCTGGCTAAACCTTAACATATACATCGAAACAATGTACTGAAAAATTGTAAGTCTTGAAAAGGTCAACAGAAAAATCTGCAACAGTATATGTCTATCTCTTAAGGTACACTCGCAATACCTATTCTTATCTATACCTATAATGAAGCTGACTTAGTCAAATCGATGTGCGCGTTTCACGCAAAAAGTACTGAATCGAATTTAACTAAATTTTGTATAGTGATAGCTTATCACTCGGTTCAACATTTGGGATACCTTTCACTACAAATACATTTTTCATTCCCGCGGGAAAACGCAATGACTGGTTCTATCGAGTCGTCCTTAGAAATTTATATGGCTAACGCTGGCTGAACCTTAAGAGGTACATCAAAACAATGTACTAGAATATTGTAGGTCTTAAAAAGTTCTACAGAAAAGTTCTCAACAATATATGTCTATCTCCTAAAGTACACTCGCTATAACTATTTTTATTAAATAATATTACTGTTTTGTTATACGTTATCTATACTATAATAAAGCAGTAACTTAGCGAAATCTGTACATGCAATATTTTTTAAAAACAATGAATGTAACGTATTATGTATACAATATAGACCCCAAAACAATAGTTATTAAAATTTTTGTCTGTTTGTCTGTTTGTCTGTTTGTCTGTATGTCTGTTTGTCTGTTTGTGTGTGCGCGTTTCACGCAAAAAGTAATGAACCGATTACTACGAAATTTGGTGAAGTGATAAATTATTACCCGGGTCAACATTTAAGATACCTTTTATTTCAGAAAAATCTTTCTTTCCCACGGGAAATCGCAATAACTGATTTTATCGAGTCCTCCTTATAAACCTTCCGCTGGCTAAACCTTAACATATACATCGAAACAATGTACTGAAAAATTGTAAGTCTTGAAAAGGTCAACAGAAAAATCTGCAACAGTATATGTCTATCTCTTAAGGTACACTCGCAATACCTATTCTTATCTATACCTATAATGAAGCTGACTTAGTCAAATCGATGTGCGCGTTTCACGCAAAAAGTACTGAATCGAATTTAACTAAATTTTGTATAGTGATAGCTTATCACTCGGTTCAACATTTGGGATACCTTTCACTACAAATACATTTTTCATTCCCGCGGGAAAACGCAATGACTGGTTCTATCGAGTCGTCCTTAGAAATTTATATGGCTAACGCTGGCTGAACCTTAAGAGGTACATCAAAACAATGTACTAGAATATTGTAGGTCTTAAAAAGTTCTACAGAAAAGTTCTCAACAATATATGTCTATCTCCTAAAGTACACTCGCTATAACTATTTTTATTAAATAATATTACTGTTTTGTTATACGTTATCTATACTATAATAAAGCAGTAACTTAGCGAAATCTGTACATGCAATATTTTTTAAAAACAATGAATGTAACGTATTATGTATACAATATAGACCCCAAAACAATAGTTATTAAAATTTTTGTCTGTTTGTCTGTTTGTCTGTTTGTCTGTTTGTCTGTATGTCTGTTTGTGTGTGCGCGTTTCACGCAAAAAGTAATGAACCGATTACTACGAAATTTGGTGAAGTGATAAATTATTACCCGGGTCAACATTTAAGATACCTTTTATTTCAGAAAAATCTTTCTTTCCCACGGGAAATCGCAATAACTGATTTTATCGAGTCCTCCTTATAAACCTTCCGCTGGCTAAACCTTAACATATACATCGAAACAATGTACTGAAAAATTGTAAGTCTTGAAAAGGTCAACAGAAAAATCTGCAACAGTATATGTCTATCTCTTAAGGTACACTCGCAATACCTATTCTTATCTATACCTATAATGAAGCTGACTTAGTCAAATCGATGTGCGCGTTTCACGCAAAAAGTACTGAATCGAATTTAACTAAATTTTGTATAGTGATAGCTTATCACTCGGTTCAACATTTGGGATACCTTTCACTACAAATACATTTTTCATTCCCGCGGGAAAACGCAATGACTGGTTCTATCGAGTCGTCCTTAAAAAATTTATATGGCTAACGCTGGCTGAACCTTAAGAGGTACATCAAAACAATGTACTAGAATATTGTAGGTCTTAAAAAGTTCTACAGAAAAGTTCTCAACAATATATGTCTATCTCCTAAAGTACACTCGCTATAACTATTTTTATTAAATAATATTACTGTTTTGTTATACGTTATCTATACTATAATAAAGCAGTAACTTAGCGAAATCTGTACATGCAATATTTTTTAAAAACAATGAATGTAACGTATTATGTATACAATATAGACCCCAAAACAATAGTTATTAAAATTTTTGTCTGTTTGTCTGTTTGTCTGTATGTCTGTTTGTGTGTGCGCGTTTCACGCAAAAAGTAATGAACCGATTACTACGAAATTTGGTGAAGTGATAAATTATTACCCGGGTCAACATTTAAGATACCTTTTATTTCAGAAAAATCTTTCTTTCCCACGGGAAATCGCAATAACTGATTTTATCGAGTCCTCCTTATAAACCTTCCGCTGGCTAAACCTTAACATATACATCGAAACAATGTACTGAAAAATTGTAAGTCTTGAAAAGGTCAACAGAAAAATCTGCAACAGTATATGTCTATCTCTTAAGGTACACTCGCAATACCTATTCTTATCTATACCTATAATGAAGCTGACTTAGTCAAATCGATGTGCGCGTTTCACGCAAAAAGTACTGAATCGAATTTAACTAAATTTTGTATAGTGATAGCTTATCACTCGGTTCAACATTTGGGATACCTTTCACTACAAATACATTTTTCATTCCCGCGGGAAAACGCAATGACTGGTTCTATCGAGTCGTCCTTAGAAATTTATATGGCTAACGCTGGCTGAACCTTAAGAGGTACATCAAAACAATGTACTAGAATATTGTAGGTCTTAAAAAGTTCTACAGAAAAGTTCTCAACAATATATGTCTATCTCCTAAAGTACACTCGCTATAACTATTTTTATTAAATAATATTACTGTTTTGTTATACGTTATCTATACTATAATAAAGCAGTAACTTAGCGAAATCTGTACATGCAATATTTTTTAAAAACAATGAATGTAACGTATTATGTATACAATATAGACCCCAAAACAATAGTTATTAAAATTTTTGTCTGTTTGTCTGTTTGTCTGTATGTCTGTTTGTGTGTGCGCGTTTCACGCAAAAAGTAATGAACCGATTACTACGAAATTTGGTGAAGTGATAAATTATTACCCGGGTCAACATTTAAGATACCTTTTATTTCAGAAAAATCTTTCTTTCCCACGGGAAATCGCAATAACTGATTTTATCGAGTCCTCCTTATAAACCTTCCGCTGGCTAAACCTTAACATATACATCGAAACAATGTACTGAAAAATTGTAAGTCTTGAAAAGGTCAACAGAAAAATCTGCAACAGTATATGTCTATCTCTTAAGGTACACTCGCAATACCTATTCTTATCTATACCTATAATGAAGCTGACTTAGTCAAATCGATGTGCGCGTTTCACGCAAAAAGTACTGAATCGAATTTAACAAAATTTTGTATAGTGATAGCTTATCACTCGGTTCAACATTTGGGATACCTTTCACTACAAATACATTTTTCATTCCCGCGGGAAAACGCAATGACTGGTTCTATCGAGTCGTCCTTAGAAATTTATATGGCTAACGCTGGCTGAACCTTAAGAGGTACATCAAAACAATGTACTAGAATATTGTAGGTCTTAAAAAGTTCTACAGAAAAGTTCTCAACAATATATGTCTATCTCCTAAAGTACACTCGCTATAACTATTTTTATTAAATAATATTACTGTTTTGTTATACGTTATCTATACTATAATCTATACTATAATAAAGCAGTAACTTAGCGAAATCTGTACATGCAATATTTTTTAAAAACAATGAATGTAACGTATTATGTATACAATATAGACCCCAAAACAATAGTTATTAAAATTTTTGTCTGTTTGTCTGTTTGTCTGTTTGTCTGTTTGTCTGTATGTCTGTTTGTGTGTGCGCGTTTCACGCAAAAAGTAATGAACCGATTACTACGAAATTTGGTGAAGTGATAAATTATTACCCGGGTCAACATTTAAGATACCTTTTATTTCAGAAAAATCTTTCTTTCCCACGAGAAATCGCAATAACTGATTTTATCGAGTCCTCCTTATAAACCTTCCGCTGGCTAAACCTTAACATATACATCGAAACAATGTACTGAAAAATTGTAAGTCTTGAAAAGGTCAACAGAAAAATCTGCAACAGTATATGTCTATCTCTTAAGGTACACTCGCAATACCTATTCTTATCTATACCTATAATGAAGCTGACTTAGTCAAATCGATGTGCGCGTTTCACGCAAAAAGTACTGAATCGAATTTAACTAAATTTTGTATAGTGATAGCTTATCACTCGGTTCAACATTTGGGATACCTTTCACTACAAATACATTTTTCATTCCCGCGGGAAAACGCAATGACTGGTTCTATCGAGTCGTCCTTAGAAATTTATATGGCTAACGCTGGCTGAACCTTAAGAGGTACATCAAAACAATGTACTAGAATATTGTAGGTCTTAAAAAGTTCTACAGAAAAGTTCTCAACAATATATGTCTATCTCCTAAAGTACACTCGCTATAACTATTTTTATTAAATAATATTACTGTTTTGTTATACGTTATCTATACTATAATAAAGCAGTAACTTAGCGAAATCTGTACATGCAATATTTTTTAAAAACAATGAATGTAACGTATTATGTATACAATATAGACCCCAAAACAATAGTTATTAAAATTTTTGTCTGTTTGTCTGTTTGTCTGTATGTCTGTTTGTGTGTGCGCGTTTCACGCAAAAAGTAATGAACCGATTACTACGAAATTTGGTGAAGTGATAAATTATTACCCGGGTCAACATTTAAGATACCTTTTATTTCAGAAAAATCTTTCTTTCCCACGAGAAATCGCAATAACTGATTTTATCGAGTCCTCCTTATAAACCTTCCGCTGGCTAAACCTTAACATATACATCGAAACAATGTACTGAAAAATTGTAAGTCTTGAAAAGGTCAACAGAAAAATCTGCAACAGTATATGTCTATCTCTTAAGGTACACTCGCAATACCTATTCTTATCTATACCTATAATGAAGCTGACTTAGTCAAATCGATGTGCGCGTTTCACGCAAAAAGTACTGAATCGAATTTAACTAAATTTTGTATAGTGATAGCTTGTCACTCGGTTCAACATTTGGGATACCTTTCACTACAAATACATTTTTCATTCCCGCGGGAAAACGCAATGACTGGTTCTATCGAGTCGTCCTTAGAAATTTATATGGCTAACGCTGGCTGAACCTTAAGAGGTACATCAAAACAATGTACTAGAATATTGTAGGTCTTAAAAAGTTCTACAGAAAAGTTCTCAACAATATATGTCTATCTCCTAAAGTACACTCGCTATAACTATTTTTATTAAATAATATTACTGTTTTGTTATACGTTATCTATACTATAATAAAGCAGTAACTTAGCGAAATCTGTACATGCAATATTTTTTAAAAACAATGAATGTAACGTATTATGTATACAATATAGACCCCAAAACAATAGTTATTAAAATTTTTGTCTGTTTGTCTGTTTGTCTGTATGTCTGTTTGTGTGTGCGCGTTTCACGCAAAAAGTAATGAACCGATTACTACGAAATTTGGTGAAGTGATAAATTATTACCCGGGTCAACATTTAAGATACCTTTTATTTCAGAAAAATCTTTCTTTCCCACGGGAAATCGCAATAACTGATTTTATCGAGTCCTCCTTATAAACCTTCCGCTGGCTAAACCTTAACATATACATCGAAACAATGTACTGAAAAATTGTAAGTCTTGAAAAGGTCAACAGAAAAATCTGCAACAGTATATGTCTATCTCTTAAGGTACACTCGCAATACCTATTCTTATCTATACCTATAATGAAGCTGACTTAGTCAAATCGATGTGCGCGTTTCACGCAAAAAGTACTAAATCGAATTTAACTAAATTTTGTATAGTGATAGCTTATCACTCGGTTCAACATTTGGGATACCTTTCACTACAAATACATTTTTCATTCCCGCGGGAAAACGCAATGACTGGTTCTATCGAGTCGTCCTTAGAAATTTATATGGCTAACGCTGGCTGAACCTTAAGAGGTACATCAAAACAATGTACTAGAATATTGTAGGTCTTAAAAAGTTCTACAGAAAAGTTCTCAACAATATATGTCTATCTCCTAAAGTACACTCGCTATAACTATTTTTATTAAATAATATTACTGTTTTGTTATACGTTATCTATACTATAATAAAGCAGTAACTTAGCGAAATCTGTACATGCAATATTTTTTAAAAACAATGAATGTAACGTATTATGTATACAATATAGACCCCAAAACAATAGTTATTAAAATTTTTGTCTGTTTGTCTGTTTGTCTGTATGTCTGTTTGTGTGTGCGCGTTTCACGCAAAAAGTAATGAACCGATTACTACGAAATTTGGTGAAGTGATAAATTATTACCCGGGTCAACATTTAAGATACCTTTTATTTCAGAAAAATCTTTCTTTCCCACGGGAAATCGCAATAACTGATTTTATCGAGTCCTCCTTATAAACCTTCCGCTGGCTAAACCTTAACATATACATCGAAACAATGTACTGAAAAATTGTAAGTCTTGAAAAGGTCAACAGAAAAATCTGCAACAGTATATGTCTATCTCTTAAGGTACACTCGCAATACCTATTCTTATCTATACCTATAATGAAGCTGACTTAGTCAAATCGATGTGCGCGTTTCACGCAAAAAGTACTGAATCGAATTTAACTAAATTTTGTATAGTGATAGCTTATCACTCGGTTCAACATTTGGGATACCTTTCACTACAAATACATTTTTCATTCCCGCGGGAAAACGCAATGACTGGTTCTATCGAGTCGTCCTTAGAAATTTATATGGCTAACGCTGGCTGAACCTTAAGAGGTACATCAAAACAATGTACTAGAATATTGTAGGTCTTAAAAAGTTCTACAGAAAAGTTCTCAACAATATATGTCTATCTCCTAAAGTACACTCGCTATAACTATTTTTATTAAATAATATTACTGTTTTGTTATACGTTATCTATACTATAATAAAGCAGTAACTTAGCGAAATCTGTACATGCAATATTTTTTAAAAACAATGAATGTAACGTATTATGTATACAATATAGACCCCAAAACAATAGTTATTAAAATTTTTGTCTGTTTGTCTGTTTGTCTGTTTGTCTGTATGTCTGTTTGTGTGTGCGCGTTTCACGCAAAAAGTAATGAACCGATTACTACGAAATTTGGTGAAGTGATAAATTATTACCCGGGTCAACATTTAAGATACCTTTTATTTCAGAAAAATCTTTCTTTCCCACGGGAAATCGCAATAACTGATTTTATCGAGTCCTCCTTATAAACCTTCCGCTGGCTAAACCTTAACATATACATCGAAACAATGTACTGAAAAATTGTAAGTCTTGAAAAGGTCAACAGAAAAATCTGCAACAGTATATGTCTATCTCTTAAGGTACACTCGCAATACCTATTCTTATCTATACCTATAATGAAGCTGACTTAGTCAAATCGATGTGCGCGTTTCACGCAAAAAGTACTGAATCGAATTTAACTAAATTTTGTATAGTGATAGCTTATCACTCGGTTCAACATTTGGGATACCTTTCACTACAAATACATTTTTCATTCCCGCGGGAAAACGCAATGACTGGTTCTATCGAGTCGTCCTTAGAAATTTATATGGCTAACGCTGGCTGAACCTTAAGAGGTACATCAAAACAATGTACTAGAATATTGTAGGTCTTAAAAAGTTCTACAGAAAAGTTCTCAACAATATATGTCTATCTCCTAAAGTACACTCGCTATAACTATTTTTATTAAATAATATTACTGTTTTGTTATACGTTATCTATACTATAATAAAGCAGTAACTTAGCGAAATCTGTACATGCAATATTTTTTAAAAACAATGAATGTAACGTATTATGTATACAATATAGACCCCAAAACAATAGTTATTAAAATTTTTGTCTGTTTGTCTGTTTGTCTGTATGTCTGTTTGTGTGTGCGCGTTTCACGCAAAAAGTAATGAACCGATTACTACGAAATTTGGTGAAGTGATAAATTATTACCCGGGTCAACATTTAAGATACCTTTTATTTCAGAAAAATCTTTCTTTCCCACGGGAAATCGCAATAACTGATTTTATCGAGTCCTCCTTATAAACCTTCCGCTGGCTAAACCTTAACATATACATCGAAACAATGTACTGAAAAATTGTAAGTCTTGAAAAGGTCAACAGAAAAATCTGCAACAGTATATGTCTATCTCTTAAGGTACACTCGCAATACCTATTCTTATCTATACCTATAATGAAGCTGACTTAGTCAAATCGATGTGCGCGTTTCACGCAAAAAGTACTGAATCGAATTTAACTAAATTTTGTATAGTGATAGCTTATCACTCGGTTCAACATTTGGGATACCTTTCACTACAAATACATTTTTCATTCCCGCGGGAAAACGCAATGACTGGTTCTATCGAGTCGTCCTTAGAAATTTATATGGCTAACGCTGGCTGAACCTTAAGAGGTACATCAAAACAATGTACTAGAATATTGTAGGTCTTAAAAAGTTCTACAGAAAAGTTCTCAACAATATATGTCTATCTCCTAAAGTACACTCGCTATAACTATTTTTATTAAATAATATTACTGTTTTGTTATACGTTATCTATACTATAATCTATACTATAATAAAGCAGTAACTTAGCGAAATCTGTACATGCAATATTTTTTAAAAACAATGAATGTAACGTATTATGTATACAATATAGACCCCAAAACAATAGTTATTAAAATTTTTGTCTGTTTGTCTGTTTGTCTGTTTGTCTGTATGTCTGTTTGTCTGTTTGTGTGTGCGCGTTTCACGCAAAAAGTAATGAACCGATTACTACGAAATTTGGTGAAGTGATAAATTATTACCCGGGTCAACATTTAAGATACCTTTTATTTCAGAAAAATCTTTCTTTCCCACGGGAAATCGCAATAACTGATTTTATCGAGTCCTCCTTATAAACCTTCCGCTGGCTAAACCTTAACATATACATCGAAACAATGTACTGAAAAATTGTAAGTCTTGAAAAGGTCAACAGAAAAATCTGCAACAGTATATGTCTATCTCTTAAGGTACACTCGCAATACCTATTCTTATCTATACCTATAATGAAGCTGACTTAGTCAAATCGATGTGCGCGTTTCACGCAAAAAGTACTGAATCGAATTTAACTAAATTTTGTATAGTGATAGCTTATCACTCGGTTCAACATTTGGGATACCTTTCACTACAAATACATTTTTCATTCCCGCGGGAAAACGCAATGACTGGTTCTATCGAGTCGTCCTTAGAAATTTATATGGCTAACGCTGGCTGAACCTTAAGAGGTACATCAAAACAATGTACTAGAATATTGTAGGTCTTAAAAAGTTCTACAGAAAAGTTCTCAACAATATATGTCTATCTCCTAAAGTACACTCGCTATAACTATTTTTATTAAATAATATTACTGTTTTGTTATACGTTATCTATACTATAATAAAGCAGTAACTTAGCGAAATCTGTACATGCAATATTTTTTAAAAACAATGAATGTAACGTATTATGTATACAATATAGACCCCAAAACAATAGTTATTAAAATTTTTGTCTGTTTGTCTGTTTGTCTGTATGTCTGTTTGTGTGTGCGCGTTTCACGCAAAAAGTAATGAACCGATTACTACGAAATTTGGTGAAGTGATAAATTATTACCCGGGTCAACATTTAAGATACCTTTTATTTCAGAAAAATCTTTCTTTCCCACGGGAAATCGCAATAACTGATTTTATCGAGTCCTCCTTATAAACCTTCCGCTGGCTAAACCTTAACATATACATCGAAACAATGTACTGAAAAATTGTAAGTCTTGAAAAGGTCAACAGAAAAATCTGCAACAGTATATGTCTATCTCTTAAGGTACACTCGCAATACCTATTCTTATCTATACCTATAATGAAGCTGACTTAGTCAAATCGATGTGCGCGTTTCACGCAAAAAGTACTGAATCGAATTTAACTAAATTTTGTATAGTGATAGCTTATCACTCGGTTCAACATTTGGGATACCTTTCACTACAAATACATTTTTCATTCCCGCGGGAAAACGCAATGACTGGTTCTATCGAGTCGTCCTTAGAAATTTATATGGCTAACGCTGGCTGAACCTTAAGAGGTACATCAAAACAATGTACTAGAATATTGTAGGTCTTAAAAAGTTCTACAGAAAAGTTCTCAACAATATATGTCTATCTCCTAAAGTACACTCGCTATAACTATTTTTATTAAATAATATTACTGTTTTGTTATACGTTATCTATACTATAATAAAGCAGTAACTTAGCGAAATCTGTACATGCAATATTTTTTAAAAACAATGAATGTAACGTATTATGTATACAATATAGACCCCAAAACAATAGTTATTAAAATTTTTGTCTGTTTGTCTGTTTGTCTGTTTGTCTGTTTGTCTGTATGTCTGTTTGTGTGTGCGCGTTTCACGCAAAAAGTAATGAACCGATTACTACGAAATTTGGTGAAGTGATAAATTATTACCCGGGTCAACATTTAAGATACCTTTTATTTCAGAAAAATCTTTCTTTCCCACGGGAAATCGCAATAACTGATTTTATCGAGTCCTCCTTATAAACCTTCCGCTGGCTAAACCTTAACATATACATCGAAACAATGTACTGAAAAATTGTAAGTCTTGAAAAGGTCAACAGAAAAATCTGCAACAGTATATGTCTATCTCTTAAGGTACACTCGCAATACCTATTCTTATCTATACCTATAATGAAGCTGACTTAGTCAAATCGATGTGCGCGTTTCACGCAAAAAGTACTGAATCGAATTTAACTAAATTTTGTATAGTGATAGCTTATCACTCGGTTCAACATTTGGGATACCTTTCACTACAAATACATTTTTCATTCCCGCGGGAAAACGCAATGACTGGTTCTATCGAGTCGTCCTTAGAAATTTATATGGCTAACGCTGGCTGAACCTTAAGAGGTACATCAAAACAATGTACTAGAATATTGTAGGTCTTAAAAAGTTCTACAGAAAAGTTCTCAACAATATATGTCTATCTCCTAAAGTACACTCGCTATAACTATTTTTATTAAATAATATTACTGTTTTGTTATACGTTATCTATACTATAATAAAGCAGTAACTTAGCGAAATCTGTACATGCAATATTTTTTAAAAACAATGAATGTAACGTATTATGTATACAATATAGACCCCAAAACAATAGTTATTAAAATTTTTGTCTGTTTGTCTGTTTGTCTGTTTGTCTGTTTGTCTGTATGTCTGTTTGTGTGTGCGCGTTTCACGCAAAAAGTAATGAACCGATTACTACGAAATTTGGTGAAGTGATAAATTATTACCCGGGTCAACATTTAAGATACCTTTTATTTCAGAAAAATCTTTCTTTCCCACGGGAAATCGCAATAACTGATTTTATCGAGTCCTCCTTATAAACCTTCCGCTGGCTAAACCTTAACATATACATCGAAACAATGTACTGAAAAATTGTAAGTCTTGAAAAGGTCAACAGAAAAATCTGCAACAGTATATGTCTATCTCTTAAGGTACACTCGCAATACCTATTCTTATCTATACCTATAATGAAGCTGACTTAGTCAAATCGATGTGCGCGTTTCACGCAAAAAGTACTGAATCGAATTTAACTAAATTTTGTATAGTGATAGCTTATCACTCGGTTCAACATTTGGGATACCTTTCACTACAAATACATTTTTCATTCCCGCGGGAAAACGCAATGACTGGTTCTATCGAGTCGTCCTTAGAAATTTATATGGCTAACGCTGGCTGAACCTTAAGAGGTACATCAAAACAATGTACTAGAATATTGTAGGTCTTAAAAAGTTCTACAGAAAAGTTCTCAACAATATATGTCTATCTCCTAAAGTACACTCGCTATAACTATTTTTATTAAATAATATTACTGTTTTGTTATACGTTATCTATACTATAATAAAGCAGTAACTTAGCGAAATCTGTACATGCAATATTTTTTAAAAACAATGAATGTAACGTATTATGTATACAATATAGACCCCAAAACAATAGTTATTAAAATTTTTGTCTGTTTGTCTGTTTGTCTGTATGTCTGTTTGTGTGTGCGCGTTTCACGCAAAAAGTAATGAACCGATTACTACGAAATTTGGTGAAGTGATAAATTATTACCCGGGTCAACATTTAAGATACCTTTTATTTCAGAAAAATCTTTCTTTCCCACGGGAAATCGCAATAACTGATTTTATCGAGTCCTCCTTATAAACCTTCCGCTGGCTAAACCTTAACATATACATCGAAACAATGTACTGAAAAATTGTAAGTCTTGAAAAGGTCAACAGAAAAATCTGCAACAGTATATGTCTATCTCTTAAGGTACACTCGCAATACCTATTCTTATCTATACCTATAATGAAGCTGACTTAGTCAAATCGATGTGCGCGTTTCACGCAAAAAGTACTGAATCGAATTTAGTTAAATTTTGTATAGTGATAGCTTATCACTCGGTTCAACATTTGGGATACCTTTCACTACAAATACATTTTTCATTCCCGCGGGAAAACGCAATGACTGGTTCTATCGAGTCGTCCTTAGAAATTTATATGGCTAACGCTGGCTGAACCTTAAGAGGTACATCAAAACAATGTACTAGAATATTGTAGGTCTTAAAAAGTTCTACAGAAAAGTTCTCAACAATATATGTCTATCTCCTAAAGTACACTCGCTATAACTATTTTTATTAAATAATATTACTGTTTTGTTATACGTTATCTATACTATAATAAAGCAGTAACTTAGCGAAATCTGTACATGCAATATTTTTTAAAAACAATGAATGTAACGTATTATGTATACAATATAGACCCCAAAACAATAGTTATTAAAATTTTTGTCTGTTTGTCTGTTTGTCTGTATGTCTGTTTGTGTGTGCGCGTTTCACGCAAAAAGTAATGAACCGATTACTACGAAATTTGGTGAAGTGATAAATTATTACCCGGGTCAACATTTAAGATACCTTTTATTTCAGAAAAATCTTTCTTTCCCACGGGAAATCGCAATAACTGATTTTATCGAGTCCTCCTTATAAACCTTCCGCTGGCTAAACCTTAACATATACATCGAAACAATGTACTGAAAAATTGTAAGTCTTGAAAAGGTCAACAGAAAAATCTGCAACAGTATATGTCTATCTCTTAAGGTACACTCGCAATACCTATTCTTATCTATACCTATAATGAAGCTGACTTAGTCAAATCGATGTGCGCGTTTCACGCAAAAAGTACTGAATCGAATTTAACTAAATTTTGTATAGTGATAGCTTATCACTCGGTTCAACATTTGGGATACCTTTCACTACAAATACATTTTTCATTCCCGCGGGAAAACGCAATGACTGGTTCTATCGAGTCGTCCTTAGAAATTTATATGGCTAACGCTGGCTGAACCTTAAGAGGTACATCAAAACAATGTACTAGAATATTGTAGGTCTTAAAAAGTTCTACAGAAAAATTCTCAACAATATATGTCTATCTCCTAAAGTACACTCGCTATAACTATTTTTATTAAATAATATTACTGTTTTGTTATACGTTATCTATACTATAATAAAGCAGTAACTTAGCGAAATCTGTACATGCAATATTTTTTAAAAACAATGAATGTAACGTATTATGTATACAATATAGACCCCAAAACAATAGTTATTAAAATTTTTGTCTGTTTGTCTGTTTGTCTGTATGTCTGTTTGTGTGTGCGCGTTTCACGCAAAAAGTAATGAACCGATTACTACGAAATTTGGTGAAGTGATAAATTATTACCCGGGTCAACATTTAAGATACCTTTTATTTCAGAAAAATCTTTCTTTCCCACGGGAAATCGCAATAACTGATTTTATCGAGTCCTCCTTATAAACCTTCCGCTGGCTAAACCTTAACATATACATCGAAACAATGTACTGAAAAATTGTAAGTCTTGAAAAGGTCAACAGAAAAATCTGCAACAGTATATGTCTATCTCTTAAGGTACACTCGCAATACCTATTCTTATCTATACCTATAATGAAGCTGACTTAGTCAAATCGATGTGCGCGTTTCACGCAAAAAGTACTGAATCGAATTTAACTAAATTTTGTATAGTGATAGCTTATCACTCGGTTCAACATTTGGGATACCTTTCACTACAAATACATTTTTCATTCCCGCGGGAAAACGCAATGACTGGTTCTATCGAGTCGTCCTTAGAAATTTATATGGCTAACGCTGGCTGAACCTTAAGAGGTACATCAAAACAATGTACTAGAATATTGTAGGTCTTAAAAAGTTCTACAGAAAAGTTCTCAACAATATATGTCTATCTCCTAAAGTACACTCGCTATAACTATTTTTATTAAATAATATTACTGTTTTGTTATACGTTATCTATACTATAATAAAGCAGTAACTTAGCGAAATCTGTACATGCAATATTTTTTAAAAACAATGAATGTAACGTATTATGTATACAATATAGACCCCAAAACAATAGTTATTAAAATTTTTGTCTGTTTGTCTGTTTGTCTGTATGTCTGTTTGTGTGTGCGCGTTTCACGCAAAAAGTAATGAACCGATTACTACGAAATTTGGTGAAGTGATAAATTATTACCCGGGTCAACATTTAAGATACCTTTTATTTCAGAAAAATCTTTCTTTCCCACGGGAAATCGCAATAACTGATTTTATCGAGTCCTCCTTATAAACCTTCCGCTGGCTAAACCTTAACATATACATCGAAACAATGTACTGAAAAATTGTAAGTCTTGAAAAGGTCAACAGAAAAATCTGCAACAGTATATGTCTATCTCTTAAGGTACACTCGCAATACCTATTCTTATCTATACCTATAATGAAGCTGACTTAGTCAAATCGATGTGCGCGTTTCACGCAAAAAGTACTGAATCGAATTTAACTAAATTTTGTATAGTGATAGCTTATCACTCGGTTCAACATTTGGGATACCTTTCACTACAAATACATTTTTCATTCCCGCGGGAAAACGCAATGACTGGTTCTATCGAGTCGTCCTTAGAAATTTATATGGCTAACGCTGGCTGAACCTTAAGAGGTACATCAAAACAATGTACTAGAATATTGTAGGTCTTAAAAAGTTCTACAGAAAAGTTCTCAACAATATATGTCTATCTCCTAAAGTACACTCGCTATAACTATTTTTATTAAATAATATTACTGTTTTGTTATACGTTATCTATACTATAATAAAGCAGTAACTTAGCGAAATCTGTACATGCAATATTTTTTAAAAACAATGAATGTAACGTATTATGTATACAATATAGACCCCAAAACAATAGTTATTAAAATTTTTGTCTGTTTGTCTGTTTGTCTGTTTGTCTGTATGTCTGTTTGTGTGTGCGCGTTTCACGCAAAAAGTAATGAACCGATTACTACGAAATTTGGTGAAGTGATAAATTATTACCCGGGTCAACATTTAAGATACCTTTTATTTCAGAAAAATCTTTCTTTCCCACGAGAAATCGCAATAACTGATTTTATCGAGTCCTCCTTATAAACCTTCCGCTGGCTAAACCTTAACATATACATCGAAACAATGTACTGAAAAATTGTAAGTCTTGAAAAGGTCAACAGAAAAATCTGCAACAGTATATGTCTATCTCTTAAGGTACACTCGCAATACCTATTCTTATCTATACCTATAATGAAGCTGACTTAGTCAAATCGATGTGCGCGTTTCACGCAAAAAGTACTGAATCGAATTTAACTAAATTTTGTATAGTGATAGCTTATCACTCGGTTCAACATTTGGGATACCTTTCACTACAAATACATTTTTCATTCCCGCGGGAAAACGCAATGACTGGTTCTATCGAGTCGTCCTTAGAAATTTATATGGCTAACGCTGGCTGAACCTTAAGAGGTACATCAAAACAATGTACTAGAATATTGTAGGTCTTAAAAAGTTCTACAGAAAAGTTTTCAACAATATATGTCTATCTCCTAAAGTACACTCGCTATAACTATTTTTATTAAATAATATTACTGTTTTGTTATACGTTATCTATATTACTATAATAAAGCAGTAACTTAGCGAAATCTGTACATGCAATATTTTTTAAAAACAATGAATGTAACGTATTATGTATACAATATAGACCCCAAAACAATAGTTATTAAAATTTTTGTCTGTTTGTCTGTTTGTCTGTTTGTCTGTTTGTCTGTATGTCTGTTTGTGTGTGCGCGTTTCACGCAAAAAGTAATGAACCGATTACTACGAAATTTGGTGAAGTGATAAATTATTACCCGGGTCAACATTTAAGATACCTTTTATTTCAGAAAAATCTTTCTTTCCCACGGGAAATCGCAATAACTGATTTTATCGAGTCCTCCTTATAAACCTTCCGCTGGCTAAACCTTAACATATACATCGAAACAATGTACTGAAAAATTGTAAGTCTTGAAAAGGTCAACAGAAAAATCTGCAACAGTATATGTCTATCTCTTAAGGTACACTCGCAATACCTATTCTTATCTATACCTATAATGAAGCTGACTTAGTCAAATCGATGTGCGCGTTTCACGCAAAAAGTACTGAATCGAATTTAACTAAATTTTGTATAGTGATAGCTTATCACTCGGTTCAACATTTGGGATACCTTTCACTACAAATACATTTTTCATTCCCGCGGGAAAACGCAATGACTGGTTCTATCGAGTCGTCCTTAGAAATTTATATGGCTAACGCTGGCTGAACCTTAAGAGGTACATCAAAACAATGTACTAGAATATTGTAGGTCTTAAAAAGTTCTACAGAAAAGTTCTCAACAATATATGTCTATCTCCTAAAGTACATTCGCTAAGTTACTGCTTTATTAAATAATATTACTGTTTTGTTATACGTTATCTATACTATAATAAAGCAGTAACTTAGCGAAATCTGTACATGCAATATTTTTTAAAAACAATGAATGTAACGTATTATGTATACAATATAGACCCCAAAACAATAGTTATTAAAATTTTTGTCTGTTTGTCTGTTTGTCTGTTTGTCTGTATGTCTGTTTGTGTGTGCGCGTTTCACGCAAAAAGTAATGAACCGATTACTACGAAATTTGGTGAAGTGATAAATTATTACCCGGGTCAACATTTAAGATACCTTTTATTTCAGAAAAATCTTTCTTTCCCACGGGAAATCGCAATAACTGATTTTATCGAGTCCTCCTTATAAACCTTCCGCTGGCTAAACCTTAACATATACATCGAAACAATGTACTGAAAAATTGTAAGTCTTGAAAAGGTCAACAGAAAAATCTGCAACAGTATATGTCTATCTCTTAAGGTACACTCGCAATACCTATTCTTATCTATACCTATAATGAAGCTGACTTAGTCAAATCGATGTGCGCGTTTCACGCAAAAAGTACTGAATCGAATTTAACTAAATTTTGTATAGTGATAGCTTATCACTCGGTTCAACATTTGGGATACCTTTCACTACAAATACATTTTTCATTCCCGCGGGAAAACGCAATGACTGGTTCTATCGAGTCGTCCTTAGAAATTTATATGGCTAACGCTGGCTGAACCTTAAGAGGTACATCAAAACAATGTACTAGAATATTGTAGGTCTTAAAAAGTTCTACAGAAAAGTTCTCAACAATATATGTCTATCTCCTAAAGTACACTCGCTATAACTATTTTTATTAAATAATATTACTGTTTTGTTATACGTTATCTATACTATAATAAAGCAGTAACTTAGCGAAATCTGTACATGCAATATTTTTTAAAAACAATGAATGTAACGTATTATGTATACAATATAGACCCCAAAACAATAGTTATTAAAATTTTTGTCTGTTTGTCTGTTTGTCTGTATGTCTGTTTGTGTGTGCGCGTTTCACGCAAAAAGTAATGAACCGATTACTACGAAATTTGGTGAAGTGATAAATTATTACCCGGGTCAACATTTAAGATACCTTTTATTTCAGAAAAATCTTTCTTTCCCACGGGAAATCGCAATAACTGATTTTATCGAGTCCTCCTTATAAACCTTCCGCTGGCTAAACCTTAACATATACATCGAAACAATGTACTGAAAAATTGTAAGTCTTGAAAAGGTCAACAGAAAAATCTGCAACAGTATATGTCTATCTCTTAAGGTACACTCGCAATACCTATTCTTATCTATACCTATAATGAAGCTGACTTAGTCAAATCGATGTGCGCGTTTCACGCAAAAAGTACTGAATCGAATTTAACTAAATTTTGTATAGTGATAGCTTATCACTCGGTTCAACATTTGGGATACCTTTCACTACAAATACATTTTTCATTCCCGCGGGAAAACGCAATGACTGGTTCTATCGAGTCGTCCTTAGAAATTTATATGGCTAACGCTGGCTGAACCTTAAGAGGTACATCAAAACAATGTACTAGAATATTGTAGGTCTTAAAAAGTTCTACAGAAAAGTTCTCAACAATATATGTCTATCTCCTAAAGTACACTCGCTATAACTATTTTTATTAAATAATATTACTGTTTTGTTATACGTTATCTATACTATAATAAAGCAGTAACTTAGCGAAATCTGTACATGCAATATTTTTTAAAAACAATGAATGTAACGTATTATGTATACAATATAGACCCCAAAACAATAGTTATTAAAATTTTTGTCTGTTTGTCTGTTTGTCTGTATGTCTGTTTGTGTGTGCGCGTTTCACGCAAAAAGTAATGAACCGATTACTACGAAATTTGGTGAAGTGATAAATTATTACCCGGGTCAACATTTAAGATACCTTTTATTTCAGAAAAATCTTTCTTTCCCACGGGAAATCGCAATAACTGATTTTATCGAGTCCTCCTTATAAACCTTCCGCTGGCTAAACCTTAACATATACATCGAAACAATGTACTGAAAAATTGTAAGTCTTGAAAAGGTCAACAGAAAAATCTGCAACAGTATATGTCTATCTCTTAAGGTACACTCGCAATACCTATTCTTATCTATACCTATAATGAAGCTGACTTAGTCAAATCGATGTGCGCGTTTCACGCAAAAAGTACTGAATCGAATTTAACTAAATTTTGTATAGTGATAGCTTATCACTCGGTTCAACATTTGGGATACCTTTCACTACAAATACATTTTTCATTCCCGCGGGAAAACGCAATGACTGGTTCTATCGAGTCGTCCTTAGAAATTTATATGGCTAACGCTGGCTGAACCTTAAGAGGTACATCAAAACAATGTACTAGAATATTGTAGGTCTTAAAAAGTTCTACAGAAAAGTTCTCAACAATATATGTCTATCTCCTAAAGTACACTCGCTATAACTATTTTTATTAAATAATATTACTGTTTTGTTATACGTTATCTATACTATAATAAAGCAGTAACTTAGCGAAATCTGTACATGCAATATTTTTTAAAAACAATGAATGTAACGTATTATGTATACAATATAGACCCCAAAACAATAGTTATTAAAATTTTTGTCTGTTTGTCTGTTTGTCTGTATGTCTGTTTGTGTGTGCGCGTTTCACGCAAAAAGTAATGAACCGATTACTACGAAATTTGGTGAAGTGATAAATTATTACCCGGGTCAACATTTAAGATACCTTTTATTTCAGAAAAATCTTTCTTTCCCACGGGAAATCGCAATAACTGATTTTATCGAGTCCTCCTTATAAACCTTCCGCTGGCTAAACCTTAACATATACATCGAAACAATGTACTGAAAAATTGTAAGTCTTGAAAAGGTCAACAGAAAAATCTGCAACAGTATATGTCTATCTCTTAAGGTACACTCGCAATACCTATTCTTATCTATACCTATAATGAAGCTGACTTAGTCAAATCGATGTGCGCGTTTCACGCAAAAAGTACTGAATCGAATTTAACTAAATTTTGTATAGTGATAGCTTATCACTCGGTTCAACATTTGGGATACCTTTCACTACAAATACATTTTTCATTCCCGCGGGAAAACGCAATGACTGGTTCTATCGAGTCGTCCTTAGAAATTTATATGGCTAACGCTGGCTGAACCTTAAGAGGTACATCAAAACAATGTACTAGAATATTGTAGGTCTTAAAAAGTTCTACAGAAAAGTTCTCAACAATATATGTCTATCTCCTAAAGTACACTCGCTATAACTATTTTTATTAAATAATATTACTGTTTTGTTATACGTTATCTATACTATAATAAAGCAGTAACTTAGCGAAATCTGTACATGCAATATTTTTTAAAAACAATGAATGTAACGTATTATGTATACAATATAGACCCCAAAACAATAGTTATTAAAATTTTTGTCTGTTTGTCTGTTTGTCTGTATGTCTGTTTGTGTGTGCGCGTTTCACGCAAAAAGTAATGAACCGATTACTACGAAATTTGGTGAAGTGATAAATTATTACCCGGGTCAACATTTAAGATACCTTTTATTTCAGAAAAATCTTTCTTTCCCACGGGAAATCGCAATAACTGATTTTATCGAGTCCTCCTTATAAACCTTCCGCTGGCTAAACCTTAACATATACATCGAAACAATGTACTGAAAAATTGTAAGTCTTGAAAAGGTCAACAGAAAAATCTGCAACAGTATATGTCTATCTCTTAAGGTACACTCGCAATACCTATTCTTATCTATACCTATAATGAAGCTGACTTAGTCAAATCGATGTGCGCGTTTCACGCAAAAAGTACTGAATCGAATTTAACTAAATTTTGTATAGTGATAGCTTATCACTCGGTTCAACATTTGGGATACCTTTCACTACAAATACATTTTTCATTCCCGCGGGAAAACGCAATGACTGGTTCTATCGAGTCGTCCTTAGAAATTTATATGGCTAACGCTGGCTGAACCTTAAGAGGTACATCAAAACAATGTACTAGAATATTGTAGGTCTTAAAAAGTTCTACAGAAAAGTTCTCAACAATATATGTCTATCTCCTAAAGTACACTCGCTATAACTATTTTTATTAAATAATATTACTGTTTTGTTATACGTTATCTATACTATAATAAAGCAGTAACTTAGCGAAATCTGTACATGCAATATTTTTTAAAAACAATGAATGTAACGTATTATGTATACAATATAGACCCCAAAACAATAGTTATTAAAATTTTTGTCTGTTTGTCTGTTTGTCTGTATGTCTGTTTGTGTGTGCGCGTTTCACGCAAAAAGTAATGAACCGATTACTACGAAATTTGGTGAAGTGATAAATTATTACCCGGGTCAACATTTAAGATACCTTTTATTTCAGAAAAATCTTTCTTTCCCACGGGAAATCGCAATAACTGATTTTATCGAGTCCTCCTTATAAACCTTCCGCTGGCTAAACCTTAACATATACATCGAAACAATGTACTGAAAAATTGTAAGTCTTGAAAAGGTCAACAGAAAAATCTGCAACAGTATATGTCTATCTCTTAAGGTACACTCGCAATACCTATTCTTATCTATACCTATAATGAAGCTGACTTAGTCAAATCGATGTGCGCGTTTCACGCAAAAAGTACTGAATCGAATTTAACTAAATTTTGTATAGTGATAGCTTATCACTCGGTTCAACATTTGGGATACCTTTCACTACAAATACATTTTTCATTCCCGCGGGAAAACGCAATGACTGGTTCTATCGAGTCGTCCTTAGAAATTTATATGGCTAACGCTGGCTGAACCTTAAGAGGTACATCAAAACAATGTACTAGAATATTGTAGGTCTTAAAAAGTTCTACAGAAAAGTTCTCAACAATATATGTCTATCTCCTAAAGTACACTCGCTATAACTATTTTTATTAAATAATATTACTGTTTTGTTATACGTTATCTATACTATAATAAAGCAGTAACTTAGCGAAATCTGTACATGCAATATTTTTTAAAAACAATGAATGTAACGTATTATGTATACAATATAGACCCCAAAACAATAGTTATTAAAATTTTTGTCTGTTTGTCTGTTTGTCTGTTTGTCTGTATGTCTGTTTGTGTGTGCGCGTTTCACGCAAAAAGTAATGAACCGATTACTACGAAATTTGGTGAAGTGATAAATTATTACCCGGGTCAACATTTAAGATACCTTTTATTTCAGAAAAATCTTTCTTTCCCACGGGAAATCGCAATAACTGATTTTATCGAGTCCTCCTTATAAACCTTCCGCTGGCTAAACCTTAACATATACATCGAAACAATGTACTGAAAAATTGTAAGTCTTGAAAAGGTCAACAGAAAAATCTGCAACAGTATATGTCTATCTCTTAAGGTACACTCGCAATACCTATTCTTATCTATACCTATAATGAAGCTGACTTAGTCAAATCGATGTGCGCGTTTCACGCAAAAAGTACTGAATCGAATTTAACTAAATTTTGTATAGTGATAGCTTATCACTCGGTTCAACATTTGGGATACCTTTCACTACAAATACATTTTTCATTCCCGCGGGAAAACGCAATGACTGGTTCTATCGAGTCGTCCTTAGAAATTTATATGGCTAACGCTGGCTGAACCTTAAGAGGTACATCAAAACAATGTACTAGAATATTGTAGGTCTTAAAAAGTTCTACAGAAAAGTTCTCAACAATATATGTCTATCTCCTAAAGTACACTCGCTATAACTATTTTTATTAAATAATATTACTGTTTTGTTATACGTTATCTATACTATAATAAAGCAGTAACTTAGCGAAATCTGTACATGCAATATTTTTTAAAAACAATGAATGTAACGTATTATGTATACAATATAGACCCCAAAACAATAGTTATTAAAATTTTTGTCTGTTTGTCTGTTTGTCTGTATGTCTGTTTGTGTGTGCGCGTTTCACGCAAAAAGTAATGAACCGATTACTACGAAATTTGGTGAAGTGATAAATTATTACCCGGGTCAACATTTAAGATACCTTTTATTTCAGAAAAATCTTTCTTTCCCACGGGAAATCGCAATAACTGATTTTATCGAGTCCTCCTTATAAACCTTCCGCTGGCTAAACCTTAACATATACATCGAAACAATGTACTGAAAAATTGTAAGTCTTGAAAAGGTCAACAGAAAAATCTGCAACAGTATATGTCTATCTCTTAAGGTACACTCGCAATACCTATTCTTATCTATACCTATAATGAAGCTGACTTAGTCAAATCGATGTGCGCGTTTCACGCAAAAAGTACTGAATCGAATTTAACTAAATTTTGTATAGTGATAGCTTATCACTCGGTTCAACATTTGGGATACCTTTCACTACAAATACATTTTTCATTCCCGCGGGAAAACGCAATGACTGGTTCTATCGAGTCGTCCTTAGAAATTTATATGGCTAACGCTGGCTGAACCTTAAGAGGTACATCAAAACAATGTACTAGAATATTGTAGGTCTTAAAAAGTTCTACAGAAAAGTTCTCAACAATATATGTCTATCTCCTAAAGTACACTCGCTATAACTATTTTTATTAAATAATATTACTGTTTTGTTATACGTTATCTATACTATAATAAAGCAGTAACTTAGCGAAATCTGTACATGCAATATTTTTTAAAAACAATGAATGTAACGTATTATGTATACAATATAGACCCCAAAACAATAGTTATTAAAATTTTTGTCTGTTTGTCTGTTTGTCTGTTTGTCTGTTTGTCTGTTTGTCTGTATGTCTGTTTGTGTGTGCGCGTTTCACGCAAAAAGTAATGAACCGATTACTACGAAATTTGGTGAAGTGATAAATTATTACCCGGGTCAACATTTAAGATACCTTTTATTTCAGAAAAATCTTTCTTTCCCACGGGAAATCGCAATAACTGATTTTATCGAGTCCTCCTTATAAACCTTCCGCTGGCTAAACCTTAACATATACATCGAAACAATGTACTGAAAAATTGTAAGTCTTGAAAAGGTCAACAGAAAAATCTGCAACAGTATATGTCTATCTCTTAAGGTACACTCGCAATACCTATTCTTATCTATACCTATAATGAAGCTGACTTAGTCAAATCGATGTGCGCGTTTCACGCAAAAAGTACTGAATCGAATTTAACTAAATTTTGTATAGTGATAGCTTATCACTCGGTTCAACATTTGGGATACCTTTCACTACAAATACATTTTTCATTCCCGCGGGAAAACGCAATGACTGGTTCTATCGAGTCGTCCTTAGAAATTTATATGGCTAACGCTGGCTGAACCTTAAGAGGTACATCAAAACAATGTACTAGAATATTGTAGGTCTTAAAAAGTTCTACAGAAAAGTTCTCAACAATATATGTCTATCTCCTAAAGTACACTCGCTATAACTATTTTTATTAAATAATATTACTGTTTTGTTATACGTTATCTTCTATACTATAATAAAGCAGTAACTTAGCGAAATCTGTACATGCAAAATTTTTAAAAACAATGAATGTAACGTATTATGTATACAATATAGACCCCAAAACAATAGTTATTAAAATTTTTGTCTGTTTGTCTGTTTGTCTGTTTGTCTGTTTGTCTGTTTGTCTGTATGTCTGTTTGTGTGTGCGCGTTTCACGCAAAAAGTAATGAACCGATTACTACGAAATTTGGTGAAGTGATAAATTATTACCCGGGTCAACATTTAAGATACCTTTTATTTCAGAAAAATCTTTCTTTCCCACGGGAAATCGCAATAACTGATTTTATCGAGTCCTCCTTATAAACCTTCCGCTGGCTAAATCGAAACAATGTACTGAAAAATTGTAAGTCTTGAAAAGGTCAACAGAAAAATCTGCAACAGTATATGTCTATCTCTTAAGGTACACTCGCAATACCTATTCTTATCTATACCTATAATGAAGCTGACTTAGTCAAATCGATGTGCGCGTTTCACGCAAAAAGTACTGAATCGAATTTAACTAAATTTTGTATAGTGATAGCTTATCACTCGGTTCAACATTTGGGATACCTTTCACTACAAATACATTTTTCATTCCCGCGGGAAAACGCAATGACTGGTTCTATCGAGTCGTCCTTAGAAATTTATATGGCTAACGCTGGCTGAACCTTAAGAGGTACATCAAAACAATGTACTAGAATATTGTAGGTCTTAAAAAGTTCTACAGAAAAGTTCTCAACAATATATGTCTATCTCCTAAAGTACACTCGCTATAACTATTTTTATTAAATAATATTACTGTTTTGTTATACGTTATCTATACTATAATAAAGCAGTAACTTAGCGAAATCTGTACATGCAATATTTTTTAAAAACAATGAATGTAACGTATTATGTATACAATATAGACCCCAAAACAATAGTTATTAAAATTTTTGTCTGTTTGTCTGTTTGTCTGTATGTCTGTTTGTGTGTGCGCGTTTCACGCAAAAAGTAATGAACCGATTACTACGAAATTTGGTGAAGTGATAAATTATTACCCGGGTCAACATTTAAGATACCTTTTATTTCAGAAAAATCTTTCTTTCCCACGGGAAATCGCAATAACTGATTTTATCGAGTCCTCCTTATAAACCTTCCGCTGGCTAAACCTTAACATATACATCGAAACAATGTACTGAAAAATTGTAAGTCTTGAAAAGGTCAACAGAAAAATCTGCAACAGTATATGTCTATCTCTTAAGGTACACTCGCAATACCTATTCTTATCTATACCTATAATGAAGCTGACTTAGTCAAATCGATGTGCGCGTTTCACGCAAAAAGTACTGAATCGAATTTAACTAAATTTTGTATAGTGATAGCTTATCACTCGGTTCAACATTTGGGATACCTTTCACTACAAATACATTTTTCATTCCCGCGGGAAAACGCAATGACTGGTTCTATCGAGTCGTCCTTAGAAATTTATATGGCTAACGCTGGCTGAACCTTAAGAGGTACATCAAAACAATGTACTAGAATATTGTAGGTCTTAAAAAGTTCTACAGAAAAGTTCTCAACAATATATGTCTATCTCCTAAAGTACACTCGCTATAACTATTTTTATTAAATAATATTACTGTTTTGTTATACGTTATCTATACTATAATAAAGCAGTAACTTAGCGAAATCTGTACATGCAATATTTTTTAAAAACAATGAATGTAACGTATTATGTATACAATATAGACCCCAAAACAATAGTTATTAAAATTTTTGTCTGTTTGTCTGTTTGTCTGTTTGTCTGTTTGTCTGTATGTCTGTTTGTGTGTGCGCGTTTCACGCAAAAAGTAATGAACCGATTACTACGAAATTTGGTGAAGTGATAAATTATTACCCGGGTCAACATTTAAGATACCTTTTATTTCAGAAAAATCTTTCTTTCCCACGAGAAATCGCAATAACTGATTTTATCGAGTCCTCCTTATAAACCTTCCGCTGGCTAAACCTTAACATATACATCGAAACAATGTACTGAAAAATTGTAAGTCTTGAAAAGGTCAACAGAAAAATCTGCAACAGTATATGTCTATCTCTTAAGGTACACTCGCAATACCTATTCTTATCTATACCTATAATGAAGCTGACTTAGTCAAATCGATGTGCGCGTTTCACGCAAAAAGTACTGAATCGAATTTAACTAAATTTTGTATAGTGATAGCTTATCACTCGGTTCAACATTTGGGATACCTTTCACTACAAATACATTTTTCATTCCCGCGGGAAAACGCAATGACTGGTTCTATCGAGTCGTCCTTAGAAATTTATATGGCTAACGCTGGCTGAACCTTAAGAGGTACATCAAAACAATGTACTAGAATATTGTAGGTCTTAAAAAGTTCTACAGAAAAGTTCTCAACAATATATGTCTATCTCCTAAAGTACACTCGCTATAACTATTTTTATTAAATAATATTACTGTTTTGTTATACGTTATCTATACTATAATAAAGCAGTAACTTAGCGAAATCTGTACATGCAATATTTTTTAAAAACAATGAATGTAACGTATTATGTATACAATATAGACCCCAAAACAATAGTTATTAAAATTTTTGTCTGTTTGTCTGTTTGTCTGTTTGTCTGTTTGTCTGTATGTCTGTTTGTGTGTGCGCGTTTCACGCAAAAAGTAATGAACCGATTACTACGAAATTTGGTGAAGTGATAAATTATTACCCGGGTCAACATTTAAGATACCTTTTATTTCAGAAAAATCTTTCTTTCCCACGAGAAATCGCAATAACTGATTTTATCGAGTCCTCCTTATAAACCTTCCGCTGGCTAAACCTTAACATATACATCGAAACAATGTACTGAAAAATTGTAAGTCTTGAAAAGGTCAACAGAAAAATCTGCAACAGTATATGTCTATCTCTTAAGGTACACTCGCAATACCTATTCTTATCTATACCTATAATGAAGCTGACTTAGTCAAATCGATGTGCGCGTTTCACGCAAAAAGTACTGAATCGAATTTAACTAAATTTTGTATAGTGATAGCTTATCACTCGGTTCAACATTTGGGATACCTTTCACTACAAATACATTTTTCATTCCCGCGGGAAAACGCAATGACTGGTTCTATCGAGTCGTCCTTAGAAATTTATATGGCTAACGCTGGCTGAACCTTAAGAGGTACATCAAAACAATGTACTAGAATATTGTAGGTCTTAAAAAGTTCTACAGAAAAGTTCTCAACAATATATGTCTATCTCCTAAAGTACACTCGCTATAACTATTTTTATTAAATAATATTACTGTTTTGTTATACGTTATCTATACTATAATAAAGCAGTAACTTAGCGAAATCTGTACATGCAATATTTTTTAAAAACAATGAATGTAACGTATTATGTATACAATATAGACCCCAAAACAATAGTTATTAAAATTTTTGTCTGTTTGTCTGTTTGTCTGTTTGTCTGTTTGTCTGTATGTCTGTTTGTGTGTGCGCGTTTCACGCAAAAAGTAATGAACCGATTACTACGAAATTTGGTGAAGTGATAAATTATTACCCGGGTCAACATTTAAGATACCTTTTATTTCAGAAAAATCTTTCTTTCCCACGAGAAATCGCAATAACTGATTTTATCGAGTCCTCCTTATAAACCTTCCGCTGGCTAAACCTTAACATATACATCGAAACAATGTACTGAAAAATTGTAAGTCTTGAAAAGGTCAACAGAAAAATCTGCAACAGTATATGTCTATCTCTTAAGGTACACTCGCAATACCTATTCTTATCTATACCTATAATGAAGCTGACTTAGTCAAATCGATGTGCGCGTTTCACGCAAAAAGTACTGAATCGAATTTAACTAAATTTTGTATAGTGATAGCTTATCACTCGGTTCAACATTTGGGATACCTTTCACTACAAATACATTTTTCATTCCCGCGGGAAAACGCAATGACTGGTTCTATCGAGTCGTCCTTAGAAATTTATATGGCTAACGCTGGCTGAACCTTAAGAGGTACATCAAAACAATGTACTAGAATATTGTAGGTCTTAAAAAGTTCTACAGAAAAGTTCTCAACAATATATGTCTATCTCCTAAAGTACACTCGCTATAACTATTTTTATTAAATAATATTACTGTTTTGTTATACGTTATCTATACTATAATAAAGCAGTAACTTAGCGAAATCTGTACATGCAATATTTTTTAAAAACAATGAATGTAACGTATTATGTATACAATATAGACCCCAAAACAATAGTTATTAAAATTTTTGTCTGTTTGTCTGTTTGTCTGTATGTCTGTTTGTGTGTGCGCGTTTCACGCAAAAAGTAATGAACCGATTACTACGAAATTTGGTGAAGTGATAAATTATTACCCGGGTCAACATTTAAGATACCTTTTATTTCAGAAAAATCTTTCTTTCCCACGGGAAATCGCAATAACTGATTTTATCGAGTCCTCCTTATAAACCTTCCGCTGGCTAAACCTTAACATATACATCGAAACAATGTACTGAAAAATTGTAAGTCTTGAAAAGGTCAACAGAAAAATCTGCAACAGTATATGTCTATCTCTTAAGGTACACTCGCAATACCTATTCTTATCTATACCTATAATGAAGCTGACTTAGTCAAATCGATGTGCGCGTTTCACGCAAAAAGTACTGAATCGAAATTAACTAAATTTTGTATAGTGATAGCTTATCACTCGGTTCAACATTTGGGATACCTTTCACTACAAATACATTTTTCATTCCCGCGGGAAAACGCAATGACTGGTTCTATCGAGTCGTCCTTAGAAATTTATATGGCTAACGCTGGCTGAACCTTAAGAGGTACATCAAAACAATGTACTAGAATATTGTAGGTCTTAAAAAGTTCTACAGAAAAGTTCTCAACAATATATGTCTATCTCCTAAAGTACACTCGCTATAACTATTTTTATTAAATAATATTACTGTTTTGTTATACGTTATCTATACTATAATAAAGCAGTAACTTAGCGAAATCTGTACATGCAATATTTTTTAAAAACAATGAATGTAACGTATTATGTATACAATATAGACCCCAAAACAATAGTTATTAAAATTTTTGTCTGTTTGTCTGTTTGTCTGTATGTCTGTTTGTGTGTGCGCGTTTCACGCAAAAAGTAATGAACCGATTACTACGAAATTTGGTGAAGTGATAAATTATTACCCGGGTCAACATTTAAGATACCTTTTATTTCAGAAAAATCTTTCTTTCCCACGGGAAATCGCAATAACTGATTTTATCGAGTCCTCCTTATAAACCTTCCGCTGGCTAAACCTTAACATATACATCGAAACAATGTACTGAAAAATTGTAAGTCTTGAAAAGGTCAACAGAAAAATCTGCAACAGTATATGTCTATCTCTTAAGGTACACTCGCAATACCTATTCTTATCTATACCTATAATGAAGCTGACTTAGTCAAATCGATGTGCGCGTTTCACGCAAAAAGTACTGAATCGAATTTAACTAAATTTTGTATAGTGATAGCTTATCACTCGGTTCAACATTTGGGATACCTTTCACTACAAATACATTTTTCATTCCCGCGGGAAAACGCAATGACTGGTTCTATCGAGTCGTCCTTAGAAATTTATATGGCTAACGCTGGCTGAACCTTAAGAGGTACATCAAAACAATGTACTAGAATATTGTAGGTCTTAAAAAGTTCTACAGAAAAGTTCTCAACAATATATGTCTATCTCCTAAAGTACACTCGCTATAACTATTTTTATTAAATAATATTACTGTTTTGTTATACGTTATCTATACTATAATAAAGCAGTAACTTAGCGAAATCTGTACATGCAATATTTTTTAAAAACAATGAATGTAACGTATTATGTATACAATATAGACCCCAAAACAATAGTTATTAAAATTTTTGTCTGTTTGTCTGTTTGTCTGTTTGTCTGTTTGTCTGTATGTCTGTTTGTGTGTGCGCGTTTCACGCAAAAAGTAATGAACCGATTACTACGAAATTTGGTGAAGTGATAAATTATTACCCGGGTCAACATTTAAGATACCTTTTATTTCAGAAAAATCTTTCTTTCCCACGAGAAATCGCAATAACTGATTTTATCGAGTCCTCCTTATAAACCTTCCGCTGGCTAAACCTTAACATATACATCGAAACAATGTACTGAAAAATTGTAAGTCTTGAAAAGGTCAACAGAAAAATCTGCAACAGTATATGTCTATCTCTTAAGGTACACTCGCAATACCTATTCTTATCTATACCTATAATGAAGCTGACTTAGTCAAATCGATGTGCGCGTTTCACGCAAAAAGTACTGAATCGAATTTAACTAAATTTTGTATAGTGATAGCTTATCACTCGGTTCAACATTTGGGATACCTTTCACTACAAATACATTTTTCATTCCCGCGGGAAAACGCAATGACTGGTTCTATCGAGTCGTCCTTAGAAATTTATATGGCTAACGCTGGCTGAACCTTAAGAGGTACATCAAAACAATGTACTAGAATATTGTAGGTCTTAAAAAGTTCTACAGAAAAGTTCTCAACAATATATATCTATCTCCTAAAGTACACTCGCTATAACTATTTTTATTAAATAATATTACTGTTTTGTTATACGTTATCTATACTATAATAAAGCAGTAACTTAGCGAAATCTGTACATGCAATATTTTTTAAAAACAATGAATGTAACGTATTATGTATACAATATAGACCCCAAAACAATAGTTATTAAAATTTTTGTCTGTTTGTCTGTTTGTCTGTATGTCTGTTTGTGTGTGCGCGTTTCACGCAAAAAGTAATGAACCGATTACTACGAAATTTGGTGAAGTGATAAATTATTACCCGGGTCAACATTTAAGATACCTTTTATTTCAGAAAAATCTTTCTTTCCCACGGGAAATCGCAATAACTGATTTTATCGAGTCCTCCTTATAAACCTTCCGCTGGCTAAACCTTAACATATACATCGAAACAATGTACTGAAAAATTGTAAGTCTTGAAAAGGTCAACAGAAAAATCTGCAACAGTATATGTCTATCTCTTAAGGTACACTCGCAATACCTATTCTTATCTATACCTATAATGAAGCTGACTTAGTCAAATCGATGTGCGCGTTTCACGCAAAAAGTACTGAATCGAATTTAACTAAATTTTGTATAGTGATAGCTTATCACTCGGTTCAACATTTGGGATACCTTTCACTACAAATACATTTTTCATTCCCGCGGGAAAACGCAATGACTGGTTCTATCGAGTCGTCCTTAGAAATTTATATGGCTAACGCTGGCTGAACCTTAAGAGGTACATCAAAACAATGTACTAGAATATTGTAGGTCTTAAAAAGTTCTACAGAAAAGTTCTCAACAATATATGTCTATCTCCTAAAGTACACTCGCTATAACTATTTTTATTAAATAATATTACTGTTTTGTTATACGTTATCTATACTATAATAAAGCAGTAACTTAGCGAAATCTGTACATGCAATATTTTTTAAAAACAATGAATGTAACGTATTATGTATACAATATAGACCCCAAAACAATAGTTATTAAAATTTTTGTCTGTTTGTCTGTTTGTCTGTTTGTCTGTTTGTCTGTATGTCTGTTTGTGTGTGCGCGTTTCACGCAAAAAGTAATGAACCGATTACTACGAAATTTGGTGAAGTGATAAATTATTACCCGGGTCAACATTTAAGATACCTTTTATTTCAGAAAAATCTTTCTTTCCCACGGGAAATCGCAATAACTGATTTTATCGAGTCCTCCTTATAAACCTTCCGCTGGCTAAACCTTAACATATACATCGAAACAATGTACTGAAAAATTGTAAGTCTTGAAAAGGTCAACAGAAAAATCTGCAACAGTATATGTCTATCTCTTAAGGTACACTCGCAATACCTATTCTTATCTATACCTATAATGAAGCTGACTTAGTCAAATCGATGTGCGCGTTTCACGCAAAAAGTACTGAATCGAATTTAACTAAATTTTGTATAGTGATAGCTTATCACTCGGTTCAACATTTGGGATACCTTTCACTACAAATACATTTTTCATTCCCGCGGGAAAACGCAATGACTGGTTCTATCGAGTCGTCCTTAGAAATTTATATGGCTAACGCTGGCTGAACCTTAAGAGGTACATCAAAACAATGTACTAGAATATTGTAGGTCTTAAAAAGTTCTACAGAAAAGTTCTCAACAATATATGTCTATCTCCTAAAGTACACTCGCTATAACTATTTTTATTAAATAATATTACTGTTTTGTTATACGTTATCTATACTATAATAAAGCAGTAACTTAGCGAAATCTGTACATGCAATATTTTTTAAAAACAATGAATGTAACGTATTATGTATACAATATAGACCCCAAAACAATAGTTATTAAAATTTTTGTCTGTTTGTCTGTTTGTCTGTTTGTCTGTTTGTCTGTATGTCTGTTTGTGTGTGCGCGTTTCACGCAAAAAGTAATGAACCGATTACTACGAAATTTGGTGAAGTGATAAATTATTACCCGGGTCAACATTTAAGATACCTTTTATTTCAGAAAAATCTTTCTTTCCCACGGGAAATCGCAATAACTGATTTTATCGAGTCCTCCTTATAAACCTTCCGCTGGCTAAACCTTAACATATACATCGAAACAATGTACTGAAAAATTGTAAGTCTTGAAAAGGTCAACAGAAAAATCTGCAACAGTATATGTCTATCTCTTAAGGTACACTCGCAATACCTATTCTTATCTATACCTATAATGAAGCTGACTTAGTCAAATCGATGTGCGCGTTTCACGCAAAAAGTACTGAATCGAATTTAACTAAATTTTGTATAGTGATAGCTTATCACTCGGTTCAACATTTGGGATACCTTTCACTACAAATACATTTTTCATTCCCGCGGGAAAACGCAATGACTGGTTCTATCGAGTCGTCCTTAGAAATTTATATGGCTAACGCTGGCTGAACCTTAAGAGGTACATCAAAACAATGTACTAGAATATTGTAGGTCTTAAAAAGTTCTACAGAAAAGTTCTCAACAATATATGTCTATCTCCTAAAGTACACTCGCTATAACTATTTTTATTAAATAATATTACTGTTTTGTTATACGTTATCTATACTATAATAAAGCAGTAACTTAGCGAAATCTGTACATGCAATATTTTTTAAAAACAATGAATGTAACGTATTATGTATACAATATAGACCCCAAAACAATAGTTATTAAAATTTTTGTCTGTTTGTCTGTTTGTCTGTTTGTCTGTATGTCTGTTTGTCTGTTTGTGTGTGCGCGTTTCACGCAAAAAGTAATGAACCGATTACTACGAAATTTGGTGAAGTGATAAATTATTACCCGGGTCAACATTTAAGATACCTTTTATTTCAGAAAAATCTTTCTTTCCCACGGGAAATCGCAATAACTGATTTTATCGAGTCCTCCTTATAAACCTTCCGCTGGCTAAACCTTAACATATACATCGAAACAATGTACTGAAAAATTGTAAGTCTTGAAAAGGTCAACAGAAAAATCTGCAACAGTATATGTCTATCTCTTAAGGTACACTCGCAATACCTATTCTTATCTATACCTATAATGAAGCTGACTTAGTCAAATCGATGTGCGCGTTTCACGCAAAAAGTACTGAATCGAATTTAACTAAATTTTGTATAGTGATAGCTTATCACTCGGTTCAACATTTGGGATACCTTTCACTACAAATACATTTTTCATTCCCGCGGGAAAACGCAATGACTGGTTCTATCGAGTCGTCCTTAAAAAATTTATATGGCTAACGCTGGCTGAACCTTAAGAGGTACATCAAAACAATGTACTAGAATATTGTAGGTCTTAAAAAGTTCTACAGAAAAGTTCTCAACAATATATGTCTATCTCCTAAAGTACACTCGCTATAACTATTTTTATTAAATAATATTACTGTTTTGTTATACGTTATCTATACTATAATAAAGCAGTAACTTAGCGAAATCTGTACATGCAATATTTTTTAAAAACAATGAATGTAACGTATTATGTATACAATATAGACCCCAAAACAATAGTTATTAAAATTTTTGTCTGTTTGTCTGTTTGTCTGTTTGTCTGTATGTCTGTTTGTCTGTTTGTGTGTGCGCGTTTCACGCAAAAAGTAATGAACCGATTACTACGAAATTTGGTGAAGTGATAAATTATTACCCGGGTCAACATTTAAGATACCTTTTATTTCAGAAAAATCTTTCTTTCCCACGGGAAATCGCAATAACTGATTTTATCGAGTCCTCCTTATAAACCTTCCGCTGGCTAAACCTTAACATATACATCGAAACAATGTACTGAAAAATTGTAAGTCTTGAAAAGGTCAACAGAAAAATCTGCAACAGTATATGTCTATCTCTTAAGGTACACTCGCAATACCTATTCTTATCTATACCTATAATGAAGCTGACTTAGTCAAATCGATGTGCGCGTTTCACGCAAAAAGTACTGAATCGAATTTAACTAAATTTTGTATAGTGATAGCTTATCACTCGGTTCAACATTTGGGATACCTTTCACTACAAATACATTTTTCATTCCCGCGGGAAAACGCAATGACTGGTTCTATCGAGTCGTCCTTAGAAATTTATATGGCTAACGCTGGCTGAACCTTAAGAGGTACATCAAAACAATGTACTAGAATATTGTAGGTCTTAAAAAGTTCTACAGAAAAGTTCTCAACAATATATGTCTATCTCCTAAAGTACACTCGCTATAACTATTTTTATTAAATAATATTACTGTTTTGTTATACGTTATCTATACTATAATAAAGCAGTAACTTAGCGAAATCTGTACATGCAATATTTTTTAAAAACAATGAATGTAACGTATTATGTATACAATATAGACCCCAAAACAATAGTTATTAAAATTTTTGTCTGTTTGTCTGTTTGTCTGTTTGTCTGTATGTCTGTTTGTGTGTGCGCGTTTCACGCAAAAAGTAATGAACCGATTACTACGAAATTTGGTGAAGTGATAAATTATTACCCGGGTCAACATTTAAGATACCTTTTATTTCAGAAAAATCTTTCTTTCCCACGGGAAATCGCAATAACTGATTTTATCGAGTCCTCCTTATAAACCTTCCGCTGGCTAAACCTTAACATATACATCGAAACAATGTACTGAAAAATTGTAAGTCTTGAAAAGGTCAACAGAAAAATCTGCAACAGTATATGTCTATCTCTTAAGGTACACTCGCAATACCTATTCTTATCTATACCTATAATGAAGCTGACTTAGTCAAATCGATGTGCGCGTTTCACGCAAAAAGTACTGAATCGAATTTAACTAAATTTTGTATAGTGATAGCTTATCACTCGGTTCAACATTTGGGATACCTTTCACTACAAATACATTTTTCATTCCCGCGGGAAAACGCAATGACTGGTTCTATCGAGTCGTCCTTAGAAATTTATATGGCTAACGCTGGCTGAACCTTAAGAGGTACATCAAAACAATGTACTAGAATATTGTAGGTCTTAAAAAGTTCTACAGAAAAGTTCTCAACAATATATGTCTATCTCCTAAAGTACACTCGCTATAACTATTTTTATTAAATAATATTACTGTTTTGTTATACGTTATCTTCTATACTATAATAAAGCAGTAACTTAGCGAAATCTGTACATGCAAAATTTTTAAAAACAATGAATGTAACGTATTATGTATACAATATAGACCCCAAAACAATAGTTATTAAAATTTTTGTCTGTTTGTCTGTTTGTCTGTTTGTCTGTTTGTCTGTATGTCTGTTTGTGTGTGCGCGTTTCACGCAAAAAGTAATGAACCGATTACTACGAAATTTGGTGAAGTGATAAATTATTACCCGGGTCAACATTTAAGATACCTTTTATTTCAGAAAAATCTTTCTTTCCCACGGGAAATCGCAATAACTGATTTTATCGAGTCCTCCTTATAAACCTTCCGCTGGCTAAATCGAAACAATGTACTGAAAAATTGTAAGTCTTGAAAAGGTCAACAGAAAAATCTGCAACAGTATATGTCTATCTCTTAAGGTACACTCGCAATACCTATTCTTATCTATACCTATAATGAAGCTGACTTAGTCAAATCGATGTGCGCGTTTCACGCAAAAAGTACTGAATCGAATTTAACTAAATTTTGTATAGTGATAGCTTATCACTCGGTTCAACATTTGGGATACCTTTCACTACAAATACATTTTTCATTCCCGCGGGAAAACGCAATGACTGGTTCTATCGAGTCGTCCTTAGAAATTTATATGGCTAACGCTGGCTGAACCTTAAGAGGTACATCAAAACAATGTACTAGAATATTGTAGGTCTTAAAAAGTTCTACAGAAAAGTTCTCAACAATATATGTCTATCTCCTAAAGTACACTCGCTATAACTATTTTTATTAAATAATATTACTGTTTTGTTATACGTTATCTATACTATAATAAAGCAGTAACTTAGCGAAATCTGTACATGCAATATTTTTTAAAAACAATGAATGTAACGTATTATGTATACAATATAGACCCCAAAACAATAGTTATTAAAATTTTTGTCTGTTTGTCTGTTTGTCTGTATGTCTGTTTGTGTGTGCGCGTTTCACGCAAAAAGTAATGAACCGATTACTACGAAATTTGGTGAAGTGATAAATTATTACCCGGGTCAACATTTAAGATACCTTTTATTTCAGAAAAATCTTTCTTTCCCACGGGAAATCGCAATAACTGATTTTATCGAGTCCTCCTTATAAACCTTCCGCTGGCTAAACCTTAACATATACATCGAAACAATGTACTGAAAAATTGTAAGTCTTGAAAAGGTCAACAGAAAAATCTGCAACAGTATATGTCTATCTCTTAAGGTACACTCGCAATACCTATTCTTATCTATACCTATAATGAAGCTGACTTAGTCAAATCGATGTGCGCGTTTCACGCAAAAAGTACTGAATCGAATTTAACTAAATTTTGTATAGTGATAGCTTATCACTCGGTTCAACATTTGGGATACCTTTCACTACAAATACATTTTTCATTCCCGCGGGAAAACGCAATGACTGGTTCTATCGAGTCGTCCTTAGAAATTTATATGGCTAACGCTGGCTGAACCTTAAGAGGTACATCAAAACAATGTACTAGAATATTGTAGGTCTTAAAAAGTTCTACAGAAAAGTTCTCAACAATATATGTCTATCTCCTAAAGTACACTCGCTATAACTATTTTTATTAAATAATATTACTGTTTTGTTATACGTTATCTATACTATAATAAAGCAGTAACTTAGCGAAATCTGTACATGCAATATTTTTTAAAAACAATGAATGTAACGTATTATGTATACAATATAGACCCCAAAACAATAGTTATTAAAATTTTTGTCTGTTTGTCTGTTTGTCTGTTTGTCTGTATGTCTGTTTGTGTGTGCGCGTTTCACGCAAAAAGTAATGAACCGATTACTACGAAATTTGGTGAAGTGATAAATTATTACCCGGGTCAACATTTAAGATACCTTTTATTTCAGAAAAATCTTTCTTTCCCACGGGAAATCGCAATAACTGATTTTATCGAGTCCTCCTTATAAACCTTCCGCTGGCTAAACCTTAACATATACATCGAAACAATGTACTGAAAAATTGTAAGTCTTGAAAAGGTCAACAGAAAAATCTGCAACAGTATATGTCTATCTCTTAAGGTACACTCGCAATACCTATTCTTATCTATACCTATAATGAAGCTGACTTAGTCAAATCGATGTGCGCGTTTCACGCAAAAAGTACTGAATCGAATTTAACTAAATTTTGTATAGTGATAGCTTATCACTCGGTTCAACATTTGGGATACCTTTCACTACAAATACATTTTTCATTCCCGCGGGAAAACGCAATGACTGGTTCTATCGAGTCGTCCTTAGAAATTTATATGGCTAACGCTGGCTGAACCTTAAGAGGTACATCAAAACAATGTACTAGAATATTGTAGGTCTTAAAAAGTTCTACAGAAAAGTTCTCAACAATATATGTCTATCTCCTAAAGTACACTCGCTATAACTATTTTTATTAAATAATATTACTGTTTTGTTATACGTTATCTATACTATAATAAAGCAGTAACTTAGCGAAATCTGTACATGCAATATTTTTTAAAAACAATGAATGTAACGTATTATGTATACAATATAGACCCCAAAACAATAGTTATTAAAATTTTTGTCTGTTTGTCTGTTTGTCTGTTTGTCTGTTTGTCTGTATGTCTGTTTGTGTGTGCGCGTTTCACGCAAAAAGTAATGAACCGATTACTACGAAATTTGGTGAAGTGATAAATTATTACCCGGGTCAACATTTAAGATACCTTTTATTTCAGAAAAATCTTTCTTTCCCACGGGAAATCGCAATAACTGATTTTATCGAGTCCTCCTTATAAACCTTCCGCTGGCTAAACCTTAACATATACATCGAAACAATGTACTGAAAAATTGTAAGTCTTGAAAAGGTCAACAGAAAAATCTGCAACAGTATATGTCTATCTCTTAAGGTACACTCGCAATACCTATTCTTATCTATACCTATAATGAAGCTGACTTAGTCAAATCGATGTGCGCGTTTCACGCAAAAAGTACTGAATCGAATTTAACTAAATTTTGTATAGTGATAGCTTATCACTCGGTTCAACATTTGGGATACCTTTCACTACAAATACATTTTTCATTCCCGCGGGAAAACGCAATGACTGGTTCTATCGAGTCGTCCTTAGAAATTTATATGGCTAACGCTGGCTGAACCTTAAGAGGTACATCAAAACAATGTACTAGAATATTGTAGGTCTTAAAAAGTTCTACAGAAAAGTTCTCAACAATATATGTCTATCTCCTAAAGTACACTCGCTATAACTATTTTTATTAAATAATATTACTGTTTTGTTATACGTTATCTATACTATAATAAAGCAGTAACTTAGCGAAATCTGTACATGCAATATTTTTTAAAAACAATGAATGTAACGTATTATGTATACAATATAGACCCCAAAACAATAGTTATTAAAATTTTTGTCTGTTTGTCTGTTTGTCTGTTTGTCTGTATGTCTGTTTGTCTGTTTGTGTGTGCGCGTTTCACGCAAAAAGTAATGAACCGATTACTACGAAATTTGGTGAAGTGATAAATTATTACCCGGGTCAACATTTAAGATACCTTTTATTTCAGAAAAATCTTTCTTTCCCACGGGAAATCGCAATAACTGATTTTATCGAGTCCTCCTTATAAACCTTCCGCTGGCTAAACCTTAACATATACATCGAAACAATGTACTGAAAAATTGTAAGTCTTGAAAAGGTCAACAGAAAAATCTGCAACAGTATATGTCTATCTCTTAAGGTACACTCGCAATACCTATTCTTATCTATACCTATAATGAAGCTGACTTAGTCAAATCGATGTGCGCGTTTCACGCAAAAAGTACTGAATCGAATTTAACTAAATTTTGTATAGTGATAGCTTATCACTCGGTTCAACATTTGGGATACCTTTCACTACAAATACATTTTTCATTCCCGCGGGAAAACGCAATGACTGGTTCTATCGAGTCGTCCTTAGAAATTTATATGGCTAACGCTGGCTGAACCTTAAGAGGTACATCAAAACAATGTACTAGAATATTGTAGGTCTTAAAAAGTTCTACAGAAAAGTTCTCAACAATATATGTCTATCTCCTAAAGTACACTCGCTATAACTATTTTTATTAAATAATATTACTGTTTTGTTATACGTTATCTATACTATAATAAAGCAGTAACTTAGCGAAATCTGTACATGCAATATTTTTTAAAAACAATGAATGTAACGTATTATGTATACAATATAGACCCCAAAACAATAGTTATTAAAATTTTTGTCTGTTTGTCTGTTTGTCTGTTTGTCTGTTTGTCTGTATGTCTGTTTGTGTGTGCGCGTTTCACGCAAAAAGTAATGAACCGATTACTACGAAATTTGGTGAAGTGATAAATTATTACCCGGGTCAACATTTAAGATACCTTTTATTTCAGAAAAATCTTTCTTTCCCACGGGAAATCGCAATAACTGATTTTATCGAGTCCTCCTTATAAACCTTCCGCTGGCTAAACCTTAACATATACATCGAAACAATGTACTGAAAAATTGTAAGTCTTGAAAAGGTCAACAGAAAAATCTGCAACAGTATATGTCTATCTCTTAAGGTACACTCGCAATACCTATTCTTATCTATACCTATAATGAAGCTGACTTAGTCAAATCGATGTGCGCGTTTCACGCAAAAAGTACTGAATCGAATTTAACTAAATTTTGTATAGTGATAGCTTATCACTCGGTTCAACATTTGGGATACCTTTCACTACAAATACATTTTTCATTCCCGCGGGAAAACGCAATGACTGGTTCTATCGAGTCGTCCTTAGAAATTTATATGGCTAACGCTGGCTGAACCTTAAGAGGTACATCAAAACAATGTACTAGAATATTGTAGGTCTTAAAAAGTTCTACAGAAAAGTTCTCAACAATATATGTCTATCTCCTAAAGTACACTCGCTATAACTATTTTTATTAAATAATATTACTGTTTTGTTATACGTTATCTATACTATAATAAAGCAGTAACTTAGCGAAATCTGTACATGCAATATTTTTTAAAAACAATGAATGTAACGTATTATGTATACAATATAGACCCCAAAACAATAGTTATTAAAATTTTTGTCTGTTTGTCTGTTTGTCTGTTTGTCTGTATGTCTGTTTGTGTGTGCGCGTTTCACGCAAAAAGTAATGAACCGATTACTACGAAATTTGGTGAAGTGATAAATTATTACCCGGGTCAACATTTAAGATACCTTTTATTTCAGAAAAATCTTTCTTTCCCACGGGAAATCGCAATAACTGATTTTATCGAGTCCTCCTTATAAACCTTCCGCTGGCTAAACCTTAACATATACATCGAAACAATGTACTGAAAAATTGTAAGTCTTGAAAAGGTCAACAGAAAAATCTGCAACAGTATATGTCTATCTCTTAAGGTACACTCGCAATACCTATTCTTATCTATACCTATAATGAAGCTGACTTAGTCAAATCGATGTGCGCGTTTCACGCAAAAAGTACTGAATCGAATTTAACTAAATTTTGTATAGTGATAGCTTATCACTCGGTTCAACATTTGGGATACCTTTCACTACAAATACATTTTTCATTCCCGCGGGAAAACGCAATGACTGGTTCTATCGAGTCGTCCTTAGAAATTTATATGGCTAACGCTGGCTGAACCTTAAGAGGTACATCAAAACAATGTACTAGAATATTGTAGGTCTTAAAAAGTTCTACAGAAAAGTTCTCAACAATATATGTCTATCTCCTAAAGTACACTCGCTATAACTATTTTTATTAAATAATATTACTGTTTTGTTATACGTTATCTATACTATAATAAAGCAGTAACTTAGCGAAATCTGTACATGCAATATTTTTTAAAAACAATGAATGTAACGTATTATGTATACAATATAGACCCCAAAACAATAGTTATTAAAATTTTTGTCTGTTTGTCTGTTTGTCTGTTTGTCTGTTTGTCTGTATGTCTGTTTGTGTGTGCGCGTTTCACGCAAAAAGTAATGAACCGATTACTACGAAATTTGGTGAAGTGATAAATTATTACCCGGGTCAACATTTAAGATACCTTTTATTTCAGAAAAATCTTTCTTTCCCACGGGAAATCGCAATAACTGATTTTATCGAGTCCTCCTTATAAACCTTCCGCTGGCTAAACCTTAACATATACATCGAAACAATGTACTGAAAAATTGTAAGTCTTGAAAAGGTCAACAGAAAAATCTGCAACAGTATATGTCTATCTCTTAAGGTACACTCGCAATACCTATTCTTATCTATACCTATAATGAAGCTGACTTAGTCAAATCGATGTGCGCGTTTCACGCAAAAAGTACTGAATCGAATTTAACTAAATTTTGTATAGTGATAGCTTATCACTCGGTTCAACATTTGGGATACCTTTCACTACAAATACATTTTTCATTCCCGCGGGAAAACGCAATGACTGGTTCTATCGAGTCGTCCTTAGAAATTTATATGGCTAACGCTGGCTGAACCTTAAGAGGTACATCAAAACAATGTACTAGAATATTGTAGGTCTTAAAAAGTTCTACAGAAAAGTTCTCAACAATATATGTCTATCTCCTAAAGTACACTCGCTATAACTATTTTTATTAAATAATATTACTGTTTTGTTATACGTTATCTATACTATAATAAAGCAGTAACTTAGCGAAATCTGTACATGCAATATTTTTTAAAAACAATGAATGTAACGTATTATGTATACAATATAGACCCCAAAACAATAGTTATTAAAATTTTTGTCTGTTTGTCTGTTTGTCTGTTTGTCTGTATGTCTGTTTGTCTGTTTGTGTGTGCGCGTTTCACGCAAAAAGTAATGAACCGATTACTACGAAATTTGGTGAAGTGATAAATTATTACCCGGGTCAACATTTAAGATACCTTTTATTTCAGAAAAATCTTTCTTTCCCACGGGAAATCGCAATAACTGATTTTATCGAGTCCTCCTTATAAACCTTCCGCTGGCTAAACCTTAACATATACATCGAAACAATGTACTGAAAAATTGTAAGTCTTGAAAAGGTCAACAGAAAAATCTGCAACAGTATATGTCTATCTCTTAAGGTACACTCGCAATACCTATTCTTATCTATACCTATAATGAAGCTGACTTAGTCAAATCGATGTGCGCGTTTCACGCAAAAAGTACTGAATCGAATTTAACTAAATTTTGTATAGTGATAGCTTATCACTCGGTTCAACATTTGGGATACCTTTCACTACAAATACATTTTTCATTCCCGCGGGAAAACGCAATGACTGGTTCTATCGAGTCGTCCTTAAAAAATTTATATGGCTAACGCTGGCTGAACCTTAAGAGGTACATCAAAACAATGTACTAGAATATTGTAGGTCTTAAAAAGTTCTACAGAAAAGTTCTCAACAATATATGTCTATCTCCTAAAGTACACTCGCTATAACTATTTTTATTAAATAATATTACTGTTTTGTTATACGTTATCTATACTATAATAAAGCAGTAACTTAGCGAAATCTGTACATGCAATATTTTTTAAAAACAATGAATGTAACGTATTATGTATACAATATAGACCCCAAAACAATAGTTATTAAAATTTTTGTCTGTTTGTCTGTTTGTCTGTTTGTCTGTATGTCTGTTTGTCTGTTTGTGTGTGCGCGTTTCACGCAAAAAGTAATGAACCGATTACTACGAAATTTGGTGAAGTGATAAATTATTACCCGGGTCAACATTTAAGATACCTTTTATTTCAGAAAAATCTTTCTTTCCCACGGGAAATCGCAATAACTGATTTTATCGAGTCCTCCTTATAAACCTTCCGCTGGCTAAACCTTAACATATACATCGAAACAATGTACTGAAAAATTGTAAGTCTTGAAAAGGTCAACAGAAAAATCTGCAACAGTATATGTCTATCTCTTAAGGTACACTCGCAATACCTATTCTTATCTATACCTATAATGAAGCTGACTTAGTCAAATCGATGTGCGCGTTTCACGCAAAAAGTACTGAATCGAATTTAACTAAATTTTGTATAGTGATAGCTTATCACTCGGTTCAACATTTGGGATACCTTTCACTACAAATACATTTTTCATTCCCGCGGGAAAACGCAATGACTGGTTCTATCGAGTCGTCCTTAAAAAATTTATATGGCTAACGCTGGCTGAACCTTAAGAGGTACATCAAAACAATGTACTAGAATATTGTAGGTCTTAAAAAGTTCTACAGAAAAGTTCTCAACAATATATGTCTATCTCCTAAAGTACACTCGCTATAACTATTTTTATTAAATAATATTACTGTTTTGTTATACGTTATCTATACTATAATAAAGCAGTAACTTAGCGAAATCTGTACATGCAATATTTTTTAAAAACAATGAATGTAACGTATTATGTATACAATATAGACCCCAAAACAATAGTTATTAAAATTTTTGTCTGTTTGTCTGTTTGTCTGTTTGTCTGTATGTCTGTTTGTCTGTTTGTGTGTGCGCGTTTCACGCAAAAAGTAATGAACCGATTACTACGAAATTTGGTGAAGTGATAAATTATTACCCGGGTCAACATTTAAGATACCTTTTATTTCAGAAAAATCTTTCTTTCCCACGGGAAATCGCAATAACTGATTTTATCGAGTCCTCCTTATAAACCTTCCGCTGGCTAAACCTTAACATATACATCGAAACAATGTACTGAAAAATTGTAAGTCTTGAAAAGGTCAACAGAAAAATCTGCAACAGTATATGTCTATCTCTTAAGGTACACTCGCAATACCTATTCTTATCTATACCTATAATGAAGCTGACTTAGTCAAATCGATGTGCGCGTTTCACGCAAAAAGTACTGAATCGAATTTAACTAAATTTTGTATAGTGATAGCTTATCACTCGGTTCAACATTTGGGATACCTTTCACTACAAATACATTTTTCATTCCCGCGGGAAAACGCAATGACTGGTTCTATCGAGTCGTCCTTAGAAATTTATATGGCTAACGCTGGCTGAACCTTAAGAGGTACATCAAAACAATGTACTAGAATATTGTAGGTCTTAAAAAGTTCTACAGAAAAGTTCTCAACAATATATGTCTATCTCCTAAAGTACACTCGCTATAACTATTTTTATTAAATAATATTACTGTTTTGTTATACGTTATCTATACTATAATAAAGCAGTAACTTAGCGAAATCTGTACATGCAATATTTTTTAAAAACAATGAATGTAACGTATTATGTATACAATATAGACCCCAAAACAATAGTTATTAAAATTTTTGTCTGTTTGTCTGTTTGTCTGTTTGTCTGTTTGTCTGTATGTCTGTTTGTGTGTGCGCGTTTCACGCAAAAAGTAATGAACCGATTACTACGAAATTTGGTGAAGTGATAAATTATTACCCGGGTCAACATTTAAGATACCTTTTATTTCAGAAAAATCTTTCTTTCCCACGGGAAATCGCAATAACTGATTTTATCGAGTCCTCCTTATAAACCTTCCGCTGGCTAAACCTTAACATATACATCGAAACAATGTACTGAAAAATTGTAAGTCTTGAAAAGGTCAACAGAAAAATCTGCAACAGTATATGTCTATCTCTTAAGGTACACTCGCAATACCTATTCTTATCTATACCTATAATGAAGCTGACTTAGTCAAATCGATGTGCGCGTTTCACGCAAAAAGTACTGAATCGAATTTAACTAAATTTTGTATAGTGATAGCTTATCACTCGGTTCAACATTTGGGATACCTTTCACTACAAATACATTTTTCATTCCCGCGGGAAAACGCAATGACTGGTTCTATCGAGTCGTCCTTAGAAATTTATATGGCTAACGCTGGCTGAACCTTAAGAGGTACATCAAAACAATGTACTAGAATATTGTAGGTCTTAAAAAGTTCTACAGAAAAGTTCTCAACAATATATGTCTATCTCCTAAAGTACACTCGCTATAACTATTTTTATTAAATAATATTACTGTTTTGTTATACGTTATCTATACTATAATAAAGCAGTACTTAGCGAAATCTGTACATGCAATATTTTTTAAAAACAATGAATGTAACGTATTATGTATACAATATAGACCCCAAAACAATAGTTATTAAAATTTTTGTCTGTTTGTCTGTTTGTCTGTTTGTCTGTTTGTCTGTATGTCTGTTTGTGTGTGCGCGTTTCACGCAAAAAGTAATGAACCGATTACTACGAAATTTGGTGAAGTGATAAATTATTACCCGGGTCAACATTTAAGATACCTTTTATTTCAGAAAAATCTTTCTTTCCCACGGGAAATCGCAATAACTGATTTTATCGAGTCCTCCTTATAAACCTTCCGCTGGCTAAACCTTAACATATACATCGAAACAATGTACTGAAAAATTGTAAGTCTTGAAAAGGTCAACAGAAAAATCTGCAACAGTATATGTCTATCTCTTAAGGTACACTCGCAATACCTATTCTTATCTATACCTATAATGAAGCTGACTTAGTCAAATCGATGTGCGCGTTTCACGCAAAAAGTACTGAATCGAATTTAACTAAATTTTGTATAGTGATAGCTTATCACTCGGTTCAACATTTGGGATACCTTTCACTACAAATACATTTTTCATTCCCGCGGGAAAACGCAATGACTGGTTCTATCGAGTCGTCCTTAGAAATTTATATGGCTAACGCTGGCTGAACCTTAAGAGGTACATCAAAACAATGTACTAGAATATTGTAGGTCTTAAAAAGTTCTACAGAAAAGTTCTCAACAATATATGTCTATCTCCTAAAGTACACTCGCTATAACTATTTTTATTAAATAATATTACTGTTTTGTTATACGTTATCTATACTATAATAAAGCAGTAACTTAGCGAAATCTGTACATGCAATATTTTTTAAAACAATGAATGTAACGTATTATGTATACAATATAGACCCCAAAACAATAGTTATTAAAATTTTTGTCTGTTTGTCTGTTTGTCTGTTTGTCTGTATGTCTGTTTGTCTGTTTGTGTGTGCGCGTTTCACGCAAAAAGTAATGAACCGATTACTACGAAATTTGGTGAAGTGATAAATTATTACCCGGGTCAACATTTAAGATACCTTTTATTTCAGAAAAATCTTTCTTTCCCACGGGAAATCGCAATAACTGATTTTATCGAGTCCTCCTTATAAACCTTCCGCTGGCTAAACCTTAACATATACATCGAAACAATGTACTGAAAAATTGTAAGTCTTGAAAAGGTCAACAGAAAAATCTGCAACAGTATATGTCTATCTCTTAAGGTACACTCGCAATACCTATTCTTATCTATACCTATAATGAAGCTGACTTAGTCAAATCGATGTGCGCGTTTCACGCAAAAAGTACTGAATCGAATTTAACTAAATTTTGTATAGTGATAGCTTATCACTCGGTTCAACATTTGGGATACCTTTCACTACAATACATTTTTCATTCCCGCGGGAAAACGCAATGACTGGTTCTATCGAGTCGTCCTTAGAAATTTATATGGCTAACGCTGGCTGAACCTTAAGAGGTACATCAAAACAATGTACTAGAATATTGTAGGTCTTAAAAAGTTCTACAGAAAAGTTCTCAACAATATATGTCTATCTCCTAAAGTACACTCGCTATAACTATTTTTATTAAATAATATTACTGTTTTGTTATACGTTATCTATACTATAATAAAGCAGTAACTTAGCGAAATCTGTACATGCAATATTTTTTAAAAACAATGAATGTAACGTATTATGTATACAATATAGACCCCAAAACAATAGTTATTAAAATTTTTGTCTGTTTGTCTGTTTGTCTGTTTGTCTGTATGTCTGTTTGTGTGTGCGCGTTTCACGCAAAAAGTAATGAACCGATTACTACGAAATTTGTGAAGTGATAAATTATTACCCGGGTCAACATTTAAGATACC